>CM066034.1:63521179-63976179 GCA_033557465.1 Ichthyophis bannanicus
CGGGTACTTTTGTATTAATGATTCATCGAGATGTCCATTGAGCGGTATCAGTACTGTTTTGGACAGGTTTAACTTATAGCCCGATACTCCAGAGTAGGAGGAAATAACTTCCATTGCAGCATCAAGCGTCAACGGGTCTAAGAACAAAAACAGGTCATCAGCGTATGCCGACAGCTTGATCTGTTGCCCTCCAACTTGTATGCCTTCAACATTCCGTTGTTGACGTAGGCGAATAAGCAAAGGTTCAAGCGCTAGATTAAATAGTAGAGGTGATAAAGGGCATCCTTGTCACGTTCCTCTGGTTAGAGAGAATTCCGGCGAGAGCCCACCATTGGCAGCTATTCGTGCTACGGGATGCGCGTATAGCATTCTGACGCCAGCGAGGAAAGGTTCTGGTATTCCAAACCATTGCATTACTCGGAAGAGGTAGGGAAGCTCTACTCTATCAAAGGCTTTCTCTGCGTCGAGTGCAAGGCCTATCAGCGGTTTGGATGAACACTGTGCGCTCTGAAGTACATGCAAGAGGAGCCGTCCATTATCAGCCGTTGTCCTGCCCAGCATAAATCCACATTGATCTGCTTGCACGAGCGTACTTAGGACTTTGTTAAGCCGATTAGCTAGTATCTTGGCATATATTTTGTAGTCAGTGTTAAGAAGCGATATTGGCCGATAATTTTCCAGATTTTGGGCATCTCTACCCGGTTTGGGATGAATTACAATAGTAGCAGCTGCTAGGGATCCCACTGCTGGGGATTCATTTTTAAGCTCAGTGAAGTATGTATGTAGCTCCGGCAATAGCTCCTGCTTGAAAGCGGAGTAGAATTCGATGGGCAATCCGTCTGGCCCGCTAGCTTTCCCTCTCGCCATTTGCTGCAGTGCCAGCTGTATTTCCGAACAGGCGATGTCTGCCGACAACAATCTCTGTTGAGAATCCGAGAGCTTGGGCCCTATCACCCCCGAGACAAAATCAGAGAACCGATCCTCATTGTAAGTCCTTTCTGAGCAATATAGCTGGGAATAAAATGTTTCACACAATTTCAGGATGTCTTTATCAGCTACACGCAGCTCCCCACTGGGGTCTCTCAGTCCAGTTATACGCGAGCGTATCTGCTTAGCTCAAAGAGTTCGGGCCAACAATGCACTAGCTCGATTATTTTAATGATAGTACACTCCTTGTTGAGCCGCTATTTGCTTGCTAGCCTCATCATTGAGAATTGTATTGTATTGGTAGCGCAGTCTTTGCAACTGCATTAGGGCAAGTGAGTCAGGTCTTTTAGAGAGGACACGTTCACCCATGCGTATCTCTCTCCAGTTCTACTAGCTGTTGATCGGCCTGCCTTTTCTTGCGGATTTTATATGTTGTCATACTGCCTCGGACAGTGGCTTTGAATGCTTCCCACCACGCCCAGGTTGAGGTAGCATGCAGCTGATTATAGTTAAAATAATCCGCCACCACCCTGCGCGTTGTGTCTAAAAATTCACTATCGTTCAGCCATGTTTGGTCAAAATGCCATCTAGGAGTGGTTTTTTCAGTTGGGCCATTACTTAACTCCACGACCACTCCTGCGTGATCTGATACAGTCTGTGCTAGTATTTCCGTCATAGTTATCATAGGCAGCAGTGTTTTGGAGACGAGAAAGAAGTCGATACACGTCTGCGTATTATGTGGGATTGAGTAAAATGTATATTCTCTCTCTGCTGGATGGTGAAGCCTCCACGGGTCGATTAGGCCAAGCGCTTCGGCCATTTCCATCAGTAGTTTACTGGATCGCGGTTTATGCTGCTTCTTATAGGGGGTGCGATCTATCAATGGGTCTTGTATTAGATTAAAGTCCCCGCCCAAGATCACGCTGGAGGCTTCCGAGTCTAGGAGCGCATGAGCCACATCCTCAAAGAATTGGGGATCATCTTGACGTGGACCGTAGAGCGTCATTAGAGTGTATTCCGTAGCAAGGATTTGGACTTTGACTTTAGCCCATCTCCCGATTGGATCTACAGCTGTACTCTCGACAACCGGCGACAGCGCGGTCCGTATAAGTATTATAACTCCTCCTTTCCGGTTACTTGTAGGCGCCGAGAGTATATTTTGATAGCCTGCGCCTGCTACCTTCAGTGATTCCGACCGTGTTAAATGCGTCTCCTGCAGGTAGACAACATCTGCCCACTGCTTCTTACAATAATTAAGTATTTTACTACGTTTGGCTGGGTTGTGAATCCCTTGCACATTTAGGGATACCACTCGAAGGTGCCCACTACCCAAAGTGGTAGCCATCGTCTCCTCCTAAGGTGGTACCCGTCATTTCCAGAGTCCTAGACATTAAAATCATAACATTCACTTTAACATTTAAACTAAACATTATGCGACTACAACCTAACTGCAACACTTGTATGGTGAAGCCTGCCCCCCCCCCCCACCCACCATTCTGCCACCCAACATTCCCACCCTCTCTTGCTATTCAACTGTTGTTGCCAACTTGATACCAGTTCCTATTCCCCTATTTATTCATAGATGCTATGTAAAGAAACTTCGGCCTCTGCACATGAAACTAGGGCTGACTACCCCATAGCACCAGCCTGTAATACTTATTTGAGTCTCCAGCTAGTGCGCTGTGAGAGTTGTCTGTACATTGCCAAACAATAATTAGACAATTATGAGCTCATCAGGTCCCAGTCTCCATACGTGTATAGTCCTCCAGATAGGAGCGCAGACTCGCCCCATTATCAAAAGTCCGTGTGCTGTTTCCCAGGGTGACCCGCATCCGTGCTGGATAATAGAGGCCATATCTCGCATTCAGCTTTTGTAACAATGGCCGACAGTCTAGCAAGGCCTTGCGTTTTTCTGTTGTTTTCTTGCAGAGGTCCGGGAAGATAAGAATCTTGTTGCCCTCTACTCGGAGCTCAGGTTTCTGCTTGGCTGACTGCAATATTTGCAGCACTTGTGGATATCTGAGCACTTTGATAATAAAAGGCCGCGGCTGTTTCTGCCGCTCTATTATATGCGACGGCACTCGGTGGGCCCGCTCAATCTCAAATGGGCTATCTGCAAGAGTTCAGGAATCAGTTTCTGCAAATATCCCAGAGGGTCTGAGCCTTCCCGGCCCTCCGGAATGCCTAGAAGTCTTAAATTGTTTCTTCTGGCGCGATTACTCTGGTCCTCACTAAGATCCTCGAGCGCCGCTACTCTTTTCTGTAGAGGGCCTATTTGGGTCAGAAGCTGCTTATGGCGTTCGATTGCCGCTTCTGCATTATACACACGCTCACAGACTCCCTTTAACTGTTCTTTCACTGCGCTCACATCTTCCTGCAGCTGTGTCAGCGTCTCATTGCTAGAGGCTATCATGCTCTTTACCAACCTTAGCTCCTGCAATATTTCACGAATTCCCTCTATCGAGTCCTTCCCTGCCGCCATTTTCTGTGGAGACCCCCCCCCGCTTCTGGGTTCAATCGTTTTGTTGCATGTCCTGCTCCTTGCGCGAAGTCTAACTTTGCCGGTTTCAAGGTGGACTTTTCCGACATCGTTTCCCTCGCAAATAGGATTTGCAGCGGGGCCCGTTGGGGGATAGGAAGTCAGGATTCTAGCGTCCGGGTGAGAGCAGAGATTTCAGGCTGCCATCTCCATTCGCGGCTAGCTCCGCCAGGGTCATTCTCAGTTTCAGTCATTGCTGTTTGGGCTAGCTACAGCTCCTCAGACTTTTACCAAAGAGTTAGTTGCAGCCATCCCAAAACGTGGAGGCTCAATTCCAAAGCAGCCTCTGCCTCGTATCACTGCTGCAGGATAGAGCACACAAGTTTCCTCTGGAGGAGAGCACCAACAGCATAGCACTATCTACTGCTCTTGGTCTCCATGGCAGCTGCAACCGCTGCAGAAGTGATTGTTGAGGAGGTAGCCGGCCCAGTATTTGCTCGATCGGCCACTTGTCTGTTCAGCAGGAGTAATGAGAACCTTAAGGTGGTGTTTGCAACCTGAAAACCTTTTTAGCAGGCATGCCATTGGAAACGCCTCAGTGGATGCCAGTCTATCAGGATGGGGAGCGCAATGCGAGGCCAGGATTGTACAAGGGCTGTGGGCTCCAGAGGAGCGTGATTGGCCCATCAACCATTTGGAGTTGAGGGTGGTCTTCTTGACACTGCAAGAGTTCCAAGCCTTTCTGGAGGGGAAGGCTGTGAGAGTATTTCTCCAACAATGCTGAGGCTTGACCTACATCAATTAGCAAAGTGGAATGGGTAGTTCCCAAATGGAGAGCAAAGCAGGACTGTTGAAGGATTGGGTGGAGAATCACCTGGTAGCCATCTTGACAGCACACACGGCAGGCAAGGAGAACATAGCAGCTGATTATCTCATCAGAGGATAGATCGATCCCGGCGAGTAGAGGCGCAACAAGACAGTATTTGCTCAATTGATCTGGCAATCATGGATCTCATGGCAAGAGAGCAAGATTGACGTGCTGGTGCAACCATGGCCCAGGAAAGGGCTCCTCTATGTATTTCTCTCTTGGCCACTCATAAGTAGAGTGTTGCAGAGGATAGAGTCGAATCAGGGGCTAATGCTGATGATTGCTCCAAATTGGCTAAGGAAACGCTGGTATGCGGATCTAGTACAGCAAGCGATTACACATCCGTGGTGCCTGCTGGAGCAAACCAATCTGCTCCTGCAGGGGCTAGTAGTAATGCCTCAGGTGGATCAATTCTTGCTTACGGCATGGCTCTTAAGTGGAGAAGATCCATTTCACTGGCATACGTGCAAGTTGGAGAGTCTTCAAAACCTGGTGTGACGAAGGCAATTGTCATCCGCTACAGGCTATGGTAGCAGATACATTCGTTTTCTGTATGTGGCAAGGCAGTTTCAACCTCCAGTGCGAGCAGTAATTCCCCCGTGGGATCTGCCAGCCTCTGAGTGGGGTGTTCCTTGAAGGATATGACATTGAAGACAGTCTTTCTGGTAGCCATATGTTCGGCCAGAAGGATTTTGGAGCTTCAGACATTGTCGTGCGGAGCTCCCTTTCTCATTATGTTAAAAGAGAGCGTTTTGGAGACCGATGTCTGCCTTCCTTTCTTCCTAAGGTGTTGTCAGTGTTTCATCTCAATCAATCAGTCAAGTTTTGCTGCCAGTATTCTCTAGGACTGGAATGGCTGAAGACCTGCTTTTTCATCGTCTGGATGTCTGTTGGTTCTGTGGCAGCACTATTTAAAGAAGACAAAGCCATTTTGGAAGTCAGATTGCCTATTTGTCTTGTTTGGTGGTCCAAAAAAGGAGAGGCTGTTTTCAAGGCCTCTATTTATCGGTGGATAAGAGGCCATTTCTTTGGCCTCCCTTTTGCACCATAGACTCCTGCCTCAAGGATTGCGGGCTCATTTGACTAGAGCTCACGTGGCGTCATGGGTGGAGTCAAGTTTTGGTGCTGCCAGAGTAAATTTGTAAAGCGGCAACATGGTCATCATTGCATTCTTTAGTGAAACATTACCACCTAGATGTGCAGGTAGCAGGAGACGCAATGTTTAGCAGTACTTCAGGCCAGGTTTGCAGATCCTTCCCGTGTTAAGGACTGCTATGGTACATTCCATATGTGCCAGGACAGGAGTGACAAGGAAGATGACATTAGACCTTACCCGCTACTTGATGTTCCTTGACTTACTCTGGTCCAGTCCCAGGAACCCTCCCATGATTTGATCTGTCATGGGTGGTCCCAGACCTGAAGAAGGTCATCTAACCAAAGGCCAGGGCTTGCCTGTCCATTGGCTCAGAGTGTGTGGTAGCAGCAGCGGCCAGAGGCGAGTTGCTTTTTTGCTATTGCAGGTGAGCACTTCTTTACTTGTTTTTCAAAATATTTAAAAAAACCACCACAATTTGCATTACTTGTATAGTTAAACTAGATGCTGAAACTTATTTGTTGCTCCTGTGAGTCTGCTTTCTCAATAGGATAATGGGGGACTGGGTGGCGATGCTAGCTGCTTATCCAGGGTGATGTCACAACTTGTGACATGCTCAGTCTCCAAGCTGCTGATGGGGCTTGATTACCCATATGTACCGGGACTGGACTGGAGTAACTTAAGAAACATTAGTATGGTTCAATCAGGCACCTTTGGTGGATGAGTAGCGGATTCAAGAGTTGCCAAGTTCCATGAATGAGATTTTAAGCCTGTTCTGGATTTCTGACGTATTATGGGACCTGCACCATGGATTCCAGTGGATTACATTGCAAATTTAAAACCAGAACGGGCAAAAACAAATCATCTCACTCCTGGAAGAATAACATGGCAGCTCTGGAATTCAACCAGGGCTCATATGTAGCTGCTCGGATTGATGCTGCCTGGGAAAGTCATTCTCTCCCCTTTGGCTCAGATAGCTCCATGCACATCCATATTTGTTGAAGGGTTATAATCATGTAGTAAGTGGGTGGCTACTCCTATTTGAATATATAGCCTTTTCACCTGATAGCTGCCCCTAAAGAACTATTCTCTTAAGAGTCTCTTTGGACTCTTCATTTTGGCAGGAGAGAAAGCAGAGAGCACGGCTGCTGGGCAACCTGCAGGATGAGCTGCAGCGCCTGACACAACTCCACGAGCGAGAACAGACACTACTGCGGCAGGAGCTGGATGGGAGGCTTAACGACTTGCGAAGTTCCTACCAGGAAAAGGTGAGGAAAAAAAAGGCTATGTCGAGGGATCCTGTGGATCAAAAGCCCAGCTATCACAACATCTTGTTCTCAGAATTGGTCCTATCTCCATTAACATAATTATGGAAACATTTGTCTAACCATAAATTAACTACAGTATCAGTCTTCCAGTAACTGAATTAAATTTATCATACCATTTTTGAGCCCACCCCCAACTTGCTGCTTCTCATTGCTTTGCATAAGCTCTCATTTATTTTGTGAATTTGCAGAGGTGTGTGGAGGATAAGTGGGAGCTGTGCCTGGGGTGGTGAGAATCTGCAATCCACATCATACACTGTCAGACAATAAAATCCCTGACATGAGTTATAGGTTGTGAGGCGCTTAAATTAGACAACAGAAGCAGCAGCTTCATTGCCGGCAGCCATCAAAACCTTCATAGCGTGAAAAGTAATGGAAGAACAGCAGCAATATTTCAAACAAATGACAATACAGGAAACAGTGATGAGCTTTGTGAGGCTGGAAAATACATGCCTGTTAATGGCCCTCGGATTTAAGCAAGCATTTCTGTCTTTTGGTGCCCCGGTCCATTTCAGCTGTAGTTGTTTTTAACTCTTCTCTTTGAGACGCTTATAGCAGTAGTAAATGCCCTTTAGATCTCAAAATTCAGCCAATAAAACCCAGGGCATGTTTTAAACATAATTCTTGCATAACAACAGATGCTCCTTATTCATAAACCATGGACATTTCACAGTGGTATTGCCATTGCTAACCTATGCTGAATTAGTCCTTGCTTTAACGAATGGAAAGTCTGATAGTTTCTGTCTTTCTCCTCTACCTCATAATTGCAGGAAAGACGTGTGCATGCTTTAGAGCAACAGTTGGAGTTCCGAAGCTCAGAAATAAAGATGAAGGCAGCACAGCTAAATAACCAAGTGAGGGGTGTCTTTCTCTCCTTCTGAAGCTATTAAAAAGTCCTCAGGCAGGCCATTGGTCTATCCAGCATTATATAGTGATTGTCCATATTTGCAATTGCAGGAAGAGATGCTGGGTAAGAAGAGACAGCAGCTCCAGGAAGAAGAAGAAGAAATTGCAAAGACAAGAGAAGTAAGTGTCACTTATGTCTGCAGAAAATGTGAGCCCATGTACAGTGCACCACATCCTGGAAACATCTTTTTCTTCCTACCCCCACACACTGCTGGTGCTGAATGGAGGACGACGACATGGATGTTTTTAGCTAAATTAACATCCTGTCTGACTGGAACAAGCTAATGACACCCCGCTTCCTCTGCTGTAAATGCCTACCTTCAATTACATACTGATAACATCATACAGCACAACATTTGTAAGTTCCTCTTCCATATTGTCCTGCTAGACCAGTCAAGACAAATGGGTTGTATTTCCCTACCAGCAGATTGGTGGAAACAAAGGATTAAGGAAAAGCCCCGGTTTCAATGACCTCGCTCTGAATGCCTCTATCCACCTCAGCCACTAGAGGTCTCTTCATTATTCTTTTGTCTCCAGCAGATGGCGAATGTATTTTCTTCACTCTGAAGAAAATATTGATTTAAGCACTCATGAGTACCCTGAGGGTGACTGTCACTTGAATGTGACGCAGGAGGCACCACTAGACACTGGTTTGTTGTTCTCTCCCCCCCCCCTCCTCCGGCTCTTTCCAGAAGACTGCAGAAGGCTTTCAGAGGAATCTGCCTGGGGAGCAATTTGGGGTGGACTGCTTGGCAGTCTGTGGGCATATCCTGCCTGAGTGGCTCCATGGCATGTACCTACGTAAGTGATAATACTTGCCTAAGTCTTTATCTTGCAGGAAATGTTGTGTGATAAGCGCAGTGCCTCATCTTCAGCTTCTCTGGGCAGGAGGTGGAAGATGACTGTGTGTAAAGATTCCAGCAACTGTGCTCTAGGAGATCAGTGGCAGCTCTGTCTGGTGTTTTGGGGGAGGGGCGGTGGCTTCTGGAGTCAGGATTGTCTTCCCACAATTCTTTTCCTTTTTACAACAGGCCTAGTCAGCCTTTGGGTTCTCCCTGAGTGGAAGCCCATAGCTGAATGTTAGCTAGGATCTTTCTGAGATTTGGAATCACATGGTTTTGTAAGGGTGGGGAGGGAAAAGGACCCCACCCTTACAGGTTTAGCTCTAGGCTCCAATGTCAGAGGAATGGGAAGAGGCCAGTGTTAACTGGCACTATTGATTGCCAGTTTCTTCTCCAGGCACAGAGCAGGAGCTGTGAAAGTGCATCCACTCTTGCAAGGGCTGCAGAAATCAACTATCTTCCCTTTCCCATAGGTATTCAAGGACATGACTCCTATGGAGGAGGAGTGCGTCATGTGGTTTGATATTCCCAAGGTGGATGCACAGGTCACGGCAGTTAGCGGAACCACTATTCCTGTGGAAGGCGGATTGGCCTTAAAGGATACTCTGAACCCAAAAGGTGGATTTGTTCTTACAGAACTAGTTTACAGCCATGGCTGCTATTCATTTGGGAACATGTGCAAGCTGACATTTTGAGCAGAGCTCCAATGGATTCAGTCTGTTTGGCTGGATGATACTACCCCTCTTTTGGAGTCTGCTACAGCCTTCCTTTCTGATACCATGTTTGTCTAGTGGCCAGGGATAGTGCCTTGTTGACTGTGACAGAAAGGGAAGCTTCTCTTTGGGGCTGATTTGGAGAAGCCGGTGAAGGACCTGGTCAAGATGAAATCTTACTGCCTTCGGGGGGGGCCTTTTCCATCAGGCTCTGTACACTCCTTGCAGGCACACTGGTTGGACTCCTGGGGTTGCCCGTCAGTATTGGCCTGGAAAGCTTCTGTTCTCCTTTTGTGGAGTATGCAGGCACACAGACTGTCTTTTCTAGAAGAGGGGGCGCCCCCCTCCTCCCCAGGCTGTACAGTGAAAGTTGGGGGGGGGGGTGTGTGCGGGCAGGCCTGCAGTGCAGATTTCTCTTTTTTAAGAATGGGCCTAGGTCAGTAAAGATTGCTGGGTGCTAGACTGCATTCCAGGACATAACCATGCTGAATAGTAACAGCTGATCCTAGAAGTTTTCATCATCTCCCTCTCTGTGAACAAAAGGGCCATTGTGTGGATCACCTTGGATAAGTTGCTACTCCTGAAGACAGCACCCTTTATTTCATGTTGCCAAAAGGATGGATCATTCTGGACCTCGAGGGTGTCGATGAACACTTGCGTGTCCTGCACTTCCAGATGGAAACTTTGCAATCTGTGACTCAAGTGGTGCACTGAGTGGAGTTCTGGTATCTTACTTTTCTGCCCTCCCATTTAACTCCTCCAAGGTCGTGGTGGCGGCGGCTGCAGTACTAGGGTGCCAAGGGATTTGTCTGCACCCATACTCTTGGGTAGTTCCCCGAGTGGAATCCTTTTGGAAAGCCTCAGCTGGGTGATTAAATTGGAGAAAGAGTCAGTTGATGTCTTCCCAATCCTTGGAGTTCCTGGGAGCACAGTTTGATACTCAAGTGGGCAGAGTCTTCCTGCCAGAGGAAAAAGTCACAAGGTGGTTGGATTGCTTATTCATTTCACAGCAGGCTCCCAGAGTTCAGGATTATTTTCAGCTCCTCAGCTTGATGGCAGCAACAATTGAGGGGGGCCGTGAGCTCATGCTCACATCTCGGGAGTTGGAGCTCAGGTTCCTGCTTCCGGTGATGGTAGTGGCAGCAGCCCAATCATTTGAAGAAGGGTATGCTGCTGGATGTCAGGCTGGGGAGTCCATGGCCCAGGGTCATTGGAACAGCTTAGAGGTGAAGGCTATTAGGTTTGCTCTTCTGTGTTTCCAGCCACTGGGTGAGGGCCAGGCAGTTTGACTGTTGTCTGACAATGCCATGATGGATGGCTCATCTCAATCAGCAAGGCAGCATAAGAAATGCCAGGGGGTAGCCCTGGCATTGGCTCTTCTGTTTACCTGTATGGAGAAGAACCCCCCTTAGCCTTGTCTGTTCAGCACATTGCCAGGGTGGTCAGTCTTCTGTTGTCCAAGCTTGCCCACCAATGATGGATGGGGACCTCAATGTGGTGTTATTGCGGCTCACTGGGCCGCCATTTGAGAAGATGGCTTTCTGCCACAGAAAGCCATCTTCCTGGTGGCACTTGCAGTCGGTGAGCTCCAAGCCTTGTGGTGGAGCCGCCCTACACCAGGTGTACAAGAACAGGGTCATGCTTAGGAGGTGCTACTCCACAGCCTCATGCCAGCAGTGTGGAGGTCATCCTCCATACTCTGGACTGTAAGAGGGCCCTGTCCTATGTCCCCAGCTGGCTGGGGGCAGCAGTGACCAAGCAGACTCTGTCTGAGTGGACGACAACATTGCCCTCACCTATGAGCAGGCTGGGCTTTCAGCTGGAGTGCTGTGTCATGGCAGCCTCTGTGGCAAATCTGCTCTTGATCCATACTTTCATAGCTCACTATTGCCTGAAGAGGGAGTCCCGATGGGACAATGCCTTTGGCTAGGCTGTACTCCGTAATCTGTTTGGGTTTAGGCAACTCCTACCCTCTGAGCCTTCTTTGTTCAGGCTACCGTAATGCTAGCTCCTCACTGGACATATGGGTCATTCTGGAGTCTATTCTTAGGACTCCATTGCTGCTGCTGCTCATTGTTCCCCTTTGAGGGCATCAGTGAGTTTCTACAGGCTTTCAATAGCCTGTAGCTAGGGAGTCACATATGTGAGGACAGACTTCCTGCTTGTTCCCAGAGAAAGCATAGTTACTCACCTGTAACAGGTGTTCTCTGGAAACAAGCAGGAAGTCTGTCCTCACAATCCTCCCTCCTCCCTGTGGAATTGCTTTCTTGTTTTAATTTTGCCATCTTGAGACTGAGGCAGGATGGCACCCTTGGGTGAGAAGGGGATCACGCATGCATGGTGGCATCTCCCAAAGGCTTTCTTTGAAAGCTAGGGATTTGCTGCCGCAATATTTCAGTTGGCACAAAAGTCACCCATATGTGAGGACTGATTCCTGCTGTCCCCAGAGAACACCTGTTACAGGTGAGTAACTAGGCTTGCATCCCACATGTCTGGACTAGTCTAGCAGGATGATATGGAAGGTGACATTCTTATCAGATAATGTCCTTTCCAGTGCAGGACCCACGCCTGGAACTATGTTTGCTTTGTTCTTCTGTTGTGGTACCCTGGGGTCAGCTAAGATTTATATGCAATTAGAGCAGGGGGGGGGGGAGGGGGGGGTTGTCAACATTATTGGCACCCCTGCAGTTCAACTCCTTAATAACCAATATAAAAACAAAAAGCCAGTGAAATGGCTTTGGACTATATATGCACACATTTGACACACAAAAATTGAATTAAATAAAACTGGAACACTTCCCAGACATAATTATTCCAAAACTTTACTAACAACTAGCAAACTACAATTTTGTTGGAATATGTGTTATGAGGAATACTACTTCCTTCAACAAACTTCCTTTTTGATCGTTTTAAGGTTTACCAGAAAACCAGTGAACTATTCCTCAAAGTGTGTACCAACACAACATTGTATGACACACTCCAAATTTTCACTATCAATATGGCGGATTTTGAGTCAATCTATTTTTATACTTCCTGCTGGTTTACTTTTATTCCTCTTTGGATGAAATTCTTAGATGACATCTTCTTTTTGTGGCCTAGCTCGGAGAGTGATTTACATTTATTTTTGAGTTGGCCAAATGGTATTTACTCCAATATAGCAGTTTTCATCAGAGTTCTTTAAAAAAGAGGATTATCATACTGTCAGTTTCTTCAGATATTGAGGATATGTTCCACAATTGATGAATACAAAGGTCATGCTAGGAATTTATTTACACAACTCAGAGCTAGAGGTTATCCTGATCAATCATTAATGAAAGCTTATAAGAGAACTAATTATACACATCAAGAATAGTTATTAGGGGAAATAAACCCACTGCTACATTCAACATTTCTTCAAGTTGCAGAAATCTGTGAGAGTGCACCCTTATATGGCTTTATCTCAGCAAGTTACAAAATTATTAAAAAGACATTGGTCTATTTTGGGTCTCCATAATTGTTTTCAAAAACAGCTTCAGATAGCATATACTTGTGGTTCTAATATAGAGGACCACGTAGGTTTGACTATGGCATTTGTGAATAAGACACACAGATGTTTTCTGCTGATGGTAAATTGGGTCATTATAGAGGTGATTCCTTCAGTTTTGTGAGCAATCCTTAGTGGAAACTAGTTGGATTGATCCTGCTACTTGAGACTTACTATTCATGTTGATACACCTCATGCACTACGGCATTTCTGGTCTATATGCTGATTTGTCTGTGTGTAAAGCATAGTTACTCACCTGTAACAGGTGATCTCCGGGAACAGCAGGAATTTAGTCTTCATATATGGGTATCGTCGGTACCGATGGAGCCTGCGTGGGAACGCTCCCCAGCATCCAATTAAAAAGCTTTTGGGAGCATCCCTGCCTCTCTCCAGTTGAGTTTAAAGCTGAGACAAAGAGTGAGCGAGAGAGAGGGAGAGAGAAACAACTCCTAGGGGAGGTGGGTGGGCTGTTCCCGGAGATCACCTGTTATAGGTGAGTAACTATGCTATCTCCAGGAACAAGCAGCAATGTAGTCTTCACATATGGGGACTCCCTAGCTTTAGATGCCAGGGAGAGACCCCAGAAGTTGTATGTCCCTGTGAAAGGGCTCCACTTCCCCCCCATGGATCTCTGGCATCCAACCAGGGATAGCAGGTAGGAGTTGATTAGGTATGGAACAGGTGTTGGAGAACAGCCTGACCAAACAAGGCATCCTGGCGGGAGTCCTTGTCCAAGCAGTAATGGGCTGTGAAGGTATGAACCAAGGCCCAAGTGGCTGCTCGACAGATGTCGTTGATAGACAGAGTGCAGATGAGCCATTGAAGCTGCCATGGCGCTCACATTGTGAGCAGTGACATGGCCCTCTAGAGGAAGATTCTTACTCTGATAGGCAAAGGAAATGCATTGAGCAATCCAGTTGGACAGTGTTCTCTTGGAGACTGGAAGTCCCAAATGAGAAGGATCAAAAGCAACAAAGAGTTGAGAGGACTTTCTATGTTGCTGTGTTCTTTGTAAGTAAAAAGCTAAAGCTCTTTTACAGTCCAAAGTATGAAGGTTTCTTTCTGCATTTGATGCATGAGGCCTTGGAAAAAACACAGGCAGGTAGACCGCTTGGTTAAGATGAAAAGGCGAGACCACCTTTGGCATAAAGTGTGGATAAGTCCTAAGGACTACCTTGTCATGATGGAACCTTGTATAAGGTGGATCAGCCACTAGTGCCTGCAACTCACTGATACGACGTGCTGATGTGATTGCAATGAGAAAGGTCACTTTCCAAGAAAGGAATTTCAAAGAGGTAGTAGCTAAGGGTTCGAAAGGTAGCTTCATGAGCTGGCCAAGAACCAGATTTAAGTCCCATGCCACGGGTGATGGCTTAATGGGAGACTTAGTTAGCAAGATTTATGAGAGGCCTTCTTCTATGAGAGGATGGGAGGAAATAGGTTGTCCATTTAAAGGCTTGAAAGAAGCCGCAATAGCACTTAAATGGACTCTTACTGAGTTAGTTTTAAGTCCTGCATTGGATAAATGAAGGAGATACTCTAGTAATGATTCCAGAGGTATCGCAAGGGGGTTAAGACCCCCTCTGCGAGCACCATATGGTAAACCTTTTCCACTTGAAAGCATAAGAGTGTCTTGTGGAACGTTTTCTAGAAGCATAAAGGATATCCTTTACTTGCTGAAGAAGGTTAAGATCATGGAGATCTAGGCCTTCAGCAACCAAGCCCTGAGATGCAGAGACTGGGGATTGGGATGCCATAACATTCCGTCCTCTTGAGACAGGAGATCTGGAGCAGAGCCTAACTCCAGAGAGGGAGCTTGAGAGAGATGTAGAAGCAGAGGGTACCACACTTGCCATGGCCAATGTGGAGCTATGAGAATCATACGGCCTCTGTCTCTCTGAAGCTTGAACAGGGTTTTGGGAATGGGTGGAAAGGCATACAGGAAGTCTTGACCCCAATGAAGGAGGAAAGCATCCTTGGCCTGGGAGCCCTGAGCCGGAATTCTGGAACATAACCGGGGAAGTTTGGCATTCACGGACTTGCAAAGAGGTCTATGTCCGGGGTTCCCCAAATTTGAAAAATCTTGGTTACCTGGTCTGCATGTAGAGACCATTCGTGTGGAAGCAGAACTCGACTGAGTCTGTCTGCCCAAGAGTTTTGTATGCCTGGAAGATACACTGCCAGGAGATGAATCTGATGCTCTCTGGTGAGGGCCCATAGTCGCAAAGCTTCATTGCAAAGCGACAGAGAGCCTGTTCCTCCCTGCTTGTTCACGTAGAACATGGCTACTTGATTGTCCATATGGATGAGGACTGTCTTGTAGCTGAGCAGGGTGTGGAACACTCGCAGAGCAAGGAAGATTGCTCTGCGCTCCAAGAGATTGATGTGTAGATGAGTCTCCTGTGGAGTCCAAGTGCCTTGGGTGGAGAGGTCTTGCAGATGAGCTCCCCAACCCACTGGAGAAGCATCTGTTGTGAGAGTTGCCTGGGGTAAAGGCTGTTGAAATGGGGACCCCCAGCAACAGGTTTTGAGTGGACTGCCACCATTGGAGGGACAAAATAAGGCGATTTGTGTTTGCTATTTTGTCTGACAGACACCCTGATGCCTGGGTCCATTGAGTGGATAAAGTCCACTGGGCTGCTCTCATGTGGAGGTGAGCATAAGGAACCACATTCACGGTAGATGCCATGTGGCCGAGTAGTTGTAACGTTTCTCGAGCAATGAGGTGAGGCTTTAGCACTGCTTGAGAAGCTAACTGCACCATGCGAAGGGAACGGGCCTAGGGGAGATAGGCCCTTGCTTTTCTGGTATCCAGCAAAGCAAAGCTCCTATGAACTCTAGAGACTGAGTGGGAGTTAGACTGGATTTTGGGATGTTTGACCAGACCCAAATACTGAAGGATACGCATTGTGCAAGATAGAGAAGTCCTGGCCTCTGACTCTGATGGGGCTCAAATGAGCCAGTCGTCTAAGTAGGGGAAGACGAATATTTCTAGAATGCGAAGAAATGCTGCTACCACAGCCATGCATTTCGTGAACACCCTTGGTGCTGAGGCCAGGCCAAAAGGAAGCACCCTGTATTGGTAGTGCTTTCTGTGGGTTGGATGGATGAGAACATAGGTGTACGCATCCTTGAGATCTAGAGAACAAAGCCAATCCTGACTCTGAAGGTATGGCAGCAGAGTTCCCAGAGAAATCATCTTGAATTTCTCTTTGAACAGGAATTTGTTCAATTCTCTGAGGTCTAGAATAGGCCTGTGTCCCCCTGTTTTCTTTGGGATGAGTAAAACCCTGTACCCTGTTGATGAATGGGTACTTCTTCTATTGCCCCTTGGGCAATAAGTATGGTGACCTCTTGATCTAACAGGCTGATGAGAGAGGTCTGAAAATTGAACTGTTTTACTACTGTGGGAGGGGACATGCTCAAGAAATGAAGCTTGTACCCCTCTTCTATGATGGAGAGTCCAATTTTTTGCCCCCATCTGGGGGCAAAGTGACACAACCTTCCTGGAATGGTGGAAGGCTCTGGTCCATTGAGGGCCAGGAAGGCTAAGTTCTCTAGCTGAAAGTCAAAGGCCTTGTGGAGGCTGAGACGATTGAGGCTTAGCAGTCTTTGCTTTCCTTTGTTTAGATGGTTGCTGACTCTTTCGGGCAGGCTGACCTGCAGAACGTCCCTGCTGGGAATAAGAGGGGTAAAAACCTCTTCTTTTTTGAGAAGAATGGTTTCTTGCAAGATTTCTTCCTTGCAGGATCAGCTGTGGCCTTGGATAACCTTATCCAAGGTGGAGTTGTCAGCATCCAACTCATTGGCTTTCTCTTGCCAATTTTTGCCAAATAGATTCTCACCTGTACAAGGGATATTGCCCAGTTTGTCTTGTACCCAGAGCTCCAAATCGGATGCCTGGAGCCAGGCAATTCTACATGCACCTATGGCAATGGCAGAGGTTCTGCTTATGCACTTGAAACAGTCAAAAGCTGCACGATTGACAAATTTAAAAACATTCTGGACATGTTTAACCAATGTGAGAAAATCCTGCCTCTTATCTTCAGGAAGAAGAGGGCTCAAAACCTCTACATCTCCTGTGATTTCTTTAAGGAACATTCCCATATATAAAATATAGGAACTGATCCTGGCAGAAAGCATGGAAGCCTGGAAAGTATGACGTCCAAAGGCATCCAACGTTCTACACTCACGTCCTGGAGGATTAGAGGCATGTCTCTTTGCACTTCTGATCCTTCTCATAGCTGATTCCACTACAATAGAGTGGTGAGGAAACCAGGACAAGGACGGACTCGATACATGGTATCCAGTCTATGAGAGTGAGGAGAGGTGGTAAGAGGTGTTTCCCACATTCTTAGCATGAGATCATGTAAGATCTCATGGATAGGCAGAGTAGCTGCCTCTTTAGGAGCCTTGGGATATTGTAGAATCTCCAACTCCTTTGCCCTGGGCTCTGTTTTGGGAGCCACAGTAATGGAAAGACCTCGAGCCACCTCCCTGATAAAATCCTGAAAAGAGATATCTTCTGGAGGAGACATCCTACGTTTAGGAGAGGAAGGCTCCTCCGGGAGAAGTATTCCGCTACCGACAGAGTCACCAGACTCCTCTGAGGATTCAAAGTACCTTCTGTCCGGATGCTCCTGTAGAGCACGATACCCATACCGACTGAAGTTGGTACCGGAAGGCATAGCATGACTGGGTGCCGGCAAAGCAGACACTGATGTCGATGCTGATGCTGTCGGTGCCGGTGCCGGTGTCGATGCGGTTCCGAGGGTGTCGATGCCGCAAGGAGAGCCGCCAGACTGCGTTCAGTGGCCAGGAACCTCTGGTCTATCGACACTGCCGATGCCTGGGTGTCGGTACCAGAGAAAGCAGCTGGTACCCCAGAGCATGGCACCAGTAGTTCTGCAGAGGTCGAGGCCTCGAGAACATCCTGGAGCCCCGATAATGCTTTGGAAGCCAAAGCCTCCCGCCAGTGCAATTTTGCCGGTAGAGAACCCTCAAGGGCAACGCCAGAGGCATCTCGATGCTTAGAAGGAGATCTACCCTTTGAGGACCGGCCAGACTTATGTTTAGTTACCTGAGATACATGGGAGGAAGACAAAGCCCTGGAAGACGTCGATGCCACAGAAGCTGCATCGGAGGGAAAAAGGGTGCTGAGCTTAGCTCGGTTTTGTCGACCCCTCTTGGACATCATGGCACAAGCCATACACTCCGAGATGGAGTGGTCAGGACCTAAACATTTAAGACACCACTTGGTGCACTTTTTGAAAACCCAAAGCGGGTTTTTCCATGGTGGAGGAAATTTTGGGCCTAAGTCCCAAAATGGCACGTGCACCTGGAAAAGAAAGGTTTGGGGGAAAAAAACCCCTATTTAAAAAAAAATAAAATAAAATTAATAAATAAAGAAAGAAAGAACTGGCGGTACCAGTATAGCGTCGAAGAAGGCAGACGCGACCACAAAAAAAGAGGAGAATAAGGAAAAATTTTCTGCGGTGACAGGAACGACGACCTGCTGGCTCCATGGAAAACAAAGAACTGTAGAGAGGCAGTTGGGAAAGGCGGGAAGGCAGCACGCAGGCGCTGTGGGATGCTCCCAAAAGCTTTCTAATTGGACGCTGTGGAGCGTTCCCACAGGGGCTCTGTCGGTACCGACGATACCCATATGTGAAGACTACATTTCCTGTTTGTTCCTGGAGATAGAAATTCCATCTTTAAATTCTTTCTTGTGGTCGCGTTTGCCTACCACACAATGCCTACCGGTACCGCTGGTTCTTTTCTTGTCCTAAAAAACAACAACAACCCCAAACCCTTAGACTGTTTGTTTCTTTTCAGAAACTTTCCTGTTTTTGGTGCTAGATGCCATTTTGGGGACTAGGTCCCATTTTTTCCAAAATCATGGAAAAACCAACTAGTGGTTTTAAAAAATGTACTAAGTGTGGCGGTACCATTTCTGTCACTGACACCCATGATTGGTGTCTAAAATGTTTAGGACCTGTCCATTCTCCAACTGAATGTCTCTCCTGCATGGGGATGACTAAAAGAGAAAGACAAAACCGGGCCACAAAGCTCGGTCCCCTCTTTTCTTCAGATGCCAGATCCATTGCATCGACATTGTCAAGGGCCTCTTCCTCCCATGGATCTCAGGAAACTAAACACAAAAGCCGGTCCTCAAAGGGTAGCTCTCCTGCTAAGCATCGAGAGGCCATTGGCATTGCCCTTGAGGGAACCACACTGGCAAAACAGCCCTGGTGGGAGGCTTCGGCTTCCAAAGCATCGATGGGGCTTCAGGGTGTTCTCGAGGCCTCAACCTCGCAAGAACTACCTGTGCCATGCTCAGGGGTTCCGGCCGTCCTTACTGGTACTGACACCCAGGCATCGACAGCGTTGATAGACCAGAGGTTTCTTGCTATCGAGCGCAGTATTGCAACTCTTCTCTCAGCTGCGGTACTGGTGATCTCAAGGACACCGACAATGTCGGTACCGACGGTAACCCTTCCCATTCCACCTCCAGCTGGAGTGGATAAAGTGGTACCGGGTCACCTCAGTACTGACTTCGATCAGTACCGGGATCGTGCTTTGCAGGAGCATCGGGGTCAGGAATACTTTGATTCCGAAGACTCTGACAATTCTGCTGGCACTAGAGGGTTTCTCCTAGAAGATCCCTCTTCTCCCCAACGCAGAATGCCACCTCCAGAGGACATGTCATTTCAGGATTTCATCCGTGATATGGCTAAAGGTCTTTCAATCACAGTAGCTCCTGAAGAGGAACCCAGAGCAAAGGAATTGGAAATCCTCCAATATCCTAAAGCTCCTAAGGAGGCAGCTACTCTGCCTATCCATGAAATTCTGCATAGCTTGATGCTCAGAATGTGGGAGACACCTCCGACTACTTCTCCTCACTCTAGGAGACTTGATACTATGGGGCTTGTTTACAAAGCCGCGGTAGTGGTTCGCGATCGCAGCCGCGGCCCCATTGAAATCAATGGGGCCGCGGCTTCGATTACGATCGCAAACCGCTACCGCGGCTTTGTAAACAAGCCCCTATGTATCGAGTTCCACCATGTCCTGGATTTCAGAAAACTCAGCTGCCACACCATTCAATGGTAGTGGAATCAGCCATGCGTAGGATGAAAAGTGCAAAGAGGCATGCATCCAATCCTCCAGGTCGTGAATGCAGGACTCTGGATGCTTTTGGACGCAGAACTTTTCAAGCTTCCATGCTTTCAGCTAGGATCAGCTCATGTGTCCTATATATGGCAATGTTCCTCAAAGAAATCACAGGAGACTTGGAACTTATGAGCCCATTTCTCTCAGATGATAAGAGACCAAATCTAATCACATCCCCGCCAACACATACACACCACTCTGTACACTGCATGAAAACATTTGCCCCCTTGATTGTTTGCCGTGGAAACCGCTTTGATTGAATGATAAGGCGGTATATAAATACCATTAAATAAATAAATAAATAAATAAGAGACAAGACTTTCTTACTCTGGTTAAGCATGCTCAGGATGTCTCCAAGTTTGTCAATCGTGCAGCCTTTGACTGCTTCGAATGCATCAGCAGAACTTCTGCGATTGCCATTGGCGCACGACGGATTGCCTGGCTACAGGCATCAGACTTGGGTACAGGACAAGTTAGGCAACATTCCTTGCACGGGAGAGAATCTCTTCGGCAAGAACTGGCAGGAGAAGGCTAACGAGTTAGAGGCTGACAATTCTACCTTAGATAGTCAAAGTCTACAGCCACTCCAGCCAAAAGGAAGCCTTATAAAAAACCCTCTTTTAGCAAAAAGAGGAAGTTTTATCCTTCCTCTACCCACCAGACTCAGACTCAGGTCAGGTTGCCCAAAAGGGACAAACTAGACAACAAAAAAACCCAAAAGGCCCAAGAGCTCAATCAGCTCTCCAGGTTCAGCCCCTTCAAGGGCTTTGACTCCTTCCTAGAGAGCTTTGCCTTCCTGCCTCTGAGGGGGTCCTCAACCCCCCAATATTCCGGGCAGGTTATGCCACTTTGTCAACAGATGGCATCAGATAACAGCAGAAGATTGTCCATTGTAGGGGAGGGGTACAAACTTCATTTTCACAGCTTACCCCCTCCTACAATTCTAAAGCAGTTCAGTTCACAAACCTCTGCAGACAATCTGCTAGATCACGAGGTCTCCACACTTATTGCCCAAGGGGCAATAGAGGAAGTACCCATTCTTCAACAGGGTGCAGGGTTCTACTCCCCCTATTTTCTTATTCCAAAGAAAACAGGAGGACACACACCCATTCTAGACCTCAGAGAATTGAACCAATATCTGTTTCGAGAGAAATTCAGAATGATTTCTCTGGGAACTCTTCTGCCAGACCTTCAAAGCCAGGACTGGCTTTGAAGGTCTACTTTAAATTTTTAATCCACATTCTGCAGCCGGGTTAATTTTTGCATATTTCAGGGAAATTGTACCCGTCTTATTCAATATGTTCTAATAGTGATTTTCCTTCTGCTGTGGTCATGTATTATATACCATTTGATAGGAATATTTAGTCAGAATTTTGGATCATGGGCGTTTTGGGCTCAGCCTGGAAAGGGTTTTAAAGGATGCATACACTCACATTCTTATCCATCCAGATCACAGGAAAGTTTTACGTTTCCTTTTCAGGGGAAGACATTTCCAGTACAGGGTTCTTCCTTTTGGTCTGGCTTCAGCACCAAGGGTATTCACGAAATGCATGGCAGTAGTAGCTGTATTTCTACGAACCCTGGGGATTTTTGTCTTCCCTTACTTAGATGACAGGCTCATCCGAGCCTCCACAGTGACAGAGGCCAGCACTGCACTGTCTCGTACAATGCGAATCCTCCAATACTTGGGATTGGTAATAAACTTCCTAAAATCTCAACTAGTTCCTTCCCAATACCTAGAATTCATAGGAGCCTGTCTGGATACCAGACAGGCAAGGGCTTTCCTTCCACAAGCCTGGTGTCTTCACATAATGCAGTTAGCTTCCCAAGCAGCAGGCAGATCCTCCCTCACTGCTCGGGAGCTGCTGCAGTTAGTGGGACACATGGCATCCACAGTTCATGTAGTCCCATATGCTCGCCTCCACATGCGAGCAGCTCAGTGGACCCTCTCCACACAGTGGACACAGGCCACGGGTCATTTGTCGCACAAAATAACAATCTCTCAAGACTAATTTTGTCCCTCCAATGGTGGCAATCATTAGAAAATCTGACAGTAGGGTCTCCGTTCCATCAACCCCCTCTTCAGGCCACCCTAACAACAGATGCATCACAGGTGGGTTGGGGAGCACACCTGAATCATCTCTCTACCCAGGGCACCTGGACTTCACAGGAGGTTGGTTTACACAATAACCTCCTGGAGTTAAGAGCAATTTATTTAGCTCTGCCAGTGTTCCACGCCCAGCTCAGCTACAAGACAGTCCTAGTCCAGACAGATAATCAGGTAGCCATGTTCTATGTGAACAAGCAGGGCGGGACAGGCTCTCTGTCGTTATGCAACAAAGCTTTACGACTATGGGCCCTCGCCAGACAGCATCAAATTCACCTTCTAGTGGTATATCTTCCAGGCATTCAAAACCTTTCAAATACACATAGGCCAAAGCCAGAGCTTAATCATGATACTTCATACTTCTAAAAAAAACCCAGCTCTACTAATTAACCTTCATGCAGCATTAAATTAACTGCACAATGACAACGGAGGGCACAGACCTCAAAACAAACCTTTGATCACCATAGAACACCTAAAGCCAAAAATAGGCAGTGGTGTTCAGATCAGGGCCAGTAACATCAATGGTCTGTTAGCAACACCTCCATTGTTAGTTTACAATGGAGGTCCCCGATTTATGGGTGGACACTCTGAGTTTTTCGGAGGCACATATAGAAAAACTTTTAAAAGAAAGCACTCCATTCTCTGGACAGAACTTGTCTGAACCTGTGGATGATATCAATTGGAACTCTGTTGTTTCTTCAGAAAAAGAAAGTTAGATTAGAGTTGCATCGTGCTTCATTGCTTGAGTATATTAAGCGCAAGAACCTCGGTTGTTTGCTTCTAATAGCATTTTTTTGGAAAATTGGGACAAGACAGTTGATATGATGAAGACTCAATTGGAGGACTTGCAGGTGGAGATCAATAAACAGCTCGATAACTTGCGGTCAGCAGGCACGCCTGAGTCATTTCAACAACATTTGCTTGATACATCTAAACAAATTGATCAACTACGTTCTGATATTATGAAGACTAAATTGAAAAAACTTAACAGGGACTATGATGATTATACTACAGCATATGTTTATCCGTGGCGGAAACCCAATCGCGCAAGGATCCGGAGAGCTCAGAAGAAGAATTTGTTTGAAGGTTCTTCAGATGACTCTATTAGTTCTAAATCTTCAAAAGAGAGTTTTTTGGAAGAAGGTTGTCAGAAAAAAGAAAAGAAGAAAGTTCGATAGGGGAAGGGGGAGGAATTGTGCAGGATCTTTCCTCTTTGGTTGTTAACATTTCTGATGTTTGTTTGACAGAGGACGAGTTAAATTTGTTAGCTAAAGGTTTTTCATTTGTTCCCACGATTAGGTTTGATTCTCGTAAACTTCTCAAAATCAACTCTAAACTGAAAAGAAAGTTGACCTTAAAAAATGTTTTGTCAATATTTCTGGTGGAAGAGTAGGTTCAGAGAATTTGTTAGAAGATGCTTCTGTCTCTCCTCCTTGAAGCGGATTTCTTTTCCATTTAAATCCACTTGGAGCCCCCTCCCCCCCCCCGGACCTTCACATCCCAATTTGATAGTATTTCGTGAATTAGTGTTGCGTCATATAGAGGGTCTTGAAGCTACCCAGATGTGGAGATCTAAATGTGTTTTATCAGCACTAGAAAAGTCTGCTTTGAGAGGTTTAACTGCACGATTGGATATAGTCATTAAACGTGCTGATAAGGGAGGGGCTGTAGTGGTTTTAAATAGAAGAGATTATTTAGATGAGGCCTATCGTCAATTATCTGATTCAGCAGTATATGTTAAATTAGAGGAAGATCCTACCTCAGCATTACAATCAGAGATAAAGGTATTAACATTTCAAGCTTTGATGATGCATTGTATTTCTAAAAAAGAAATGATATTTTTGAATGTTAAGTCTCCTTCTATACCACAATTATACTTACTTCCTAAAATACATAAAGATTTGCGACATCCTCCCGGCAGGCCGATTGTGTCAACTAGAGGTTCAATTTTGGAACCTCTGTCTATGTTGCTCGATTCTTTTTTATGACCATTATTAAGCACGATTCCCTCTTATGTTCGTGATACTATGCATTTTTTGGATATTTTGAGGTCAGCTGCTGAGTGGGCAAAGAATAGATCCATATTGCTAGTCACTCTAGATGTTAAAGCCCTGTACACTAGCATTCCCCAGGGGGCAGCTCTCGATGTGATTCATTTAGGGCTACAGCAAAGAGGTGATGTGGGCTGTGAGCAGTTAGAATTTCTAATGCAATGTGCGCAACTGGCTCTGTGTAGAAATTATTTTCATTTTAATGAAGATATTTTCCAACAAAATATGGGTGTGGCAATGGGGGCTTTGTTTGCTCCCTCAGTAGCTAATCTTTTCATGGGGTTCTATGAAAGACGTTGGTTGAGTGGTTCGCCACATTCATCTCATATCAAAATCTGGCGACGTTATATTGATGACATCTTCATGTTGTGGGAAGGTACGGAAGAGTCTTTAATGTTGGTTTTTTGATTGGTTGAATGGAGTTGATTCTAATATACAGTTTACGATTAGTTATGACAAACAATTGGGTTTTTTTGGATGTTCAAGTTCAGAGACAGGAAGATGGGTGGGGAACTACCATCCATAAGAAAAAAACAGATTAAAAACAACACTTTTTTGCATTTTTCGAGTGCTCATCCGAAGGGTTTGATTAAAGGTTTACCTTTTTCACAGTTTATCCGCTATCGGCGCAGTTGTTCATCTACGGCTGATTTTAAGATCCAGGCTTGTTTGTTAAAAAAAGATTTTCTAGGTAGAGGGTATCCTGTTAAGGTAGTAGAACGGGCGTATAAAAGCGCGCTTTATAATGATCGGGATTGGTTACTTTCCCCAAAAGTTAAATCAGATGATGAGGGTGAATATGTTAATTTTATCGCTAAATATTCCCCTTCAGCATGCGGATTCAGCGAATTTTACGTAGGCACAGTAATGTGTTGCTAACAGTTCCTGGCCTTGAAGATAAGAGCCCTAGATGTGTCTGGCAGAGGGATCGGAATCTCAAAGAGATTCTGAGCCCTTCCCGGTTGAGACGAGTTTAAGAAGTGTGTCCACAGTTTTTTGGACATGTCAGATGTGGCCAATGCGTCTGTTGTGCTGTTTGTTGGGAAACTGATCGTTTTACATATAATGGTAAAGAGTTTTTGTTGCGATCAAGCACTTCATGTTGATCTGCTTTTGTGGTTTATGGCATCTTTTGCCCTTGTCGGTTGCTATATATAGGAAAGACAATTTGTCCTTTATATATACGGTTAGGAGAACATCGAAGTAGATTACGGTGTAAGCGGAGGGAAGCTCCGTTGGTGAGCCATTGTCTACAGTTAGGGCATGTGTTTGATGACTTGCGGTGTTTTGGAATCGAACAGGTTATTACTGATTCTAAAGACATGACGCGTGAACAGTTTTTAGTATATAGAGAACAGCATTGGATTTTCATGCTTAAGACTGTCAGTCCGGGAGGTCTGAATTTCAACATCGATTGGAAAGCTTGCATTTAATATGGCCGCCAGCCGCCCGTAGGTGGTTAATAAAAGGAGGTGGGTTTTGCCATATTGAGGGTGTGACGTCAGACGCAGCAATGTTTAAATTTTGGGTGGCTGATAGAGCATTTTGATCTGGGTGCCTGAGAAATGAGGTTGCTAATGCAGTTTTGCGACAGGCACATTTATCGCTGGTAGGCGTGATGTGGTTAAATACGCCGGTTGGGTAAGGAAACGATGTTCTGTTTTCCATGGATTACGAGTGCGTATATTGTTTGTAGCATGATTTGATAGCACAGTTTTATGTTTTTGGTTTTATAGCACATTCCCCTGAAGCAGCATCTGCGAAACGCTACAAGGGACGTCTGGAGTGGCGTCGGGGTTGATACTGCAATTATAATTCTGGAAGTTGCTGAAGATCGAAGCGCTGAATCGATGGACTCGGTAGCACTGTTCAGAGTTTATGTGGTTTCATTTTGTTTTGATACTTGTTTCAAATTTGTAACAATTTCTATTGCTTTGTATCATATTTGTTATGCAAGATATTATTTGGAGTCCTGTATATACTATGCTTCCAGTTTTATAGTATTGATAGTGGATGGAGGTGTTGCTAACAGACCATTGATGTTACTGGCCTTGCTCTAAACACCACTGCCTATTCCTGATTGACAACCTTCCTGGACTGGCCCGGAGAGACAATCTTCTTCAGCAACTGAGGACTGAAATCTGAAGTTTTACAGACCTGGTATCTGGCTCCCCCTGCTGGTCGCACTTCAGTCTTTTCAGTCCTCAGCAGCTGGAAGGGACGTTCCTGGCTGGCTCCTCTTCAGAGAGTTTATTCTTTTATTTCTTTCTTCCTGTTTTTTCTGGGTAGAGCCCTAGCAGGGTTTCCCCCCCCCCCCCCCGTCAGAGGAGAGCTTCTCCGGCATCTGTGGGGGCAGATGATATCGGGGCTGAAAGAGGCAGAGCCTGTCTCTTAATCGCCTCCGATCTTTGAGAGAGAGGGAGCAGTGCAGTGCTGGGAGCCCCAGATATCTTCCTGCTGCCCTCGGTGTGCTCGGCGTCTTCCCACTAGCAGTGGGTGTCAGAGCCGACTTGAATTTGTAGCCGCAGTGTTCTTCTTTTCCTGCAAGTTACGTTTTCCCTGTGTTTGTTCCTGCGAGGCTTGTCGGGGCAGCATGTATGCTGGCGGTTGCTCACTCAGTGGGTCCTATCAGCGCGGCAGTGCTCCGTGACGATTTAGGCGCGGTTTTTCTCTGCGGGGCTGTTTTTTCCTTCACGGGGCTGCTGGTGCCTTGCTCCGCTGTCCGATTTTCTTTTTCGGGTCTTCTGGAGTTGCTCTTCATGGAGGGTTCCTCGGAGGGCCGCTCTCAGAGTACCTCAGTTTTGGCGGGAACGGCAGCCATTTCTGAGGCAGCTCAAGTGCCTTTATTGTCTCAGGACAAACCGGCAAAATCAAAGTGGCAAGGGCAGGTGGAGGATGCTCCCCCACAGTCACTACCTGATATTTCGCAGGGTTTGCAGTCTGTGTTTTCTGCGGATTTTATTTTAGCCCTTCATCAGGCTTATTGCATCAAATGGCAGCAGGCCCAGCTTAAGACCTCTGCCCCGGTGGCTGCCCCTGGTGTCAACTCTCTGCCCTCTCTAACGGATCCGGGCGAGGGTCCCTCTAAGTTTGTTCCCGCAGCGGCGGTTGGTGAGGACAAGCTTCCTCTGGACTTCTCGGACCTCCCAGGGGTGGAGGAAGGCAAACTCCTCTCTGACTCAGGTTTGGAGTGGTCTCCTGACTTCGATGATGCGGAGTTGGGTGCTGGCGAGGATCCCAACACCTTTCGCGTCTTTCGGAAGGAGGAATTGGGGGCCCTCATTACCCAGACTTTGTCAGCGCTCAATATTGCCCTACCAGCGGCTTCGGAGGCTCCCTTGGAGGATCCCCTACTGCAGTGGTTTAAATCGGAGCAACAGTGTTTTCCTGTGCACAGAGTCATGAAGCAGATGGTGGAATCTGAGTGGGAATGCCCAGAGGCTTCATTGAGAGGAGCGCAGGCTATTGCCCGTTTGTATCCTTTGCCGCAGGAAGAGCTCGAATTGTTGAAGTTGCCTAAGGTGGATGCCTTGGTGATGGCGGTCACCAAGAAGACCACCATACCGGTAGAAGGCGGTGCGGCACTCAAGGATCTGCACGACAGAAAGCTGGAGGCGTTGTTGAAACAGACCTTTGAGGCCTGTGCTCTATCATTGTGAGCGGCTATATGTGGGGCATTTGTTTCCAGGGCCTCCATTCGGTGGATTCAGGGGGCGTCTTCCGCTCGCCCTGAACAGGAGGAGGGTGCAAAGCTAGAGTCAGCGGCTGCTTACCTAGCTGATACCTTTTATGATCTTGTGCGCATTTCCGCCAAGTCCCTCGCTACGTTAGTCACTGCTCGTCGCTTTCTTTGGTTGCGTAATTGGTCGGCGGGTGCCTCCTCCAAAGCGAGACTCAGTAAACTCCCTTATAAAGGCTCGCTGCTCTTTGGAGCGGCTTTAGAGAAGATTGTAAAGGATCTTGGAGATTCTAAGGGTGGTCGGCTTCCAGAAGACCGGCAGAAGCCTTCCAAATCGGCCCCTTTACACAGAGGGGCGTCTCGAGAGTTTCGCAGGTTCCGTGGTTCCCGGTTTGCCCCTTATCAGAGGGGTCGCTTTCCGGCCCGGGGGTCAGTCCTTTCGGGGGGGGGGGGGGCTCAGTTTCGGGAGGGGATACTTCGGGTCCCAGCAGCAGGCCACTAAAAAGCCACAATGAAGTGAGGTTGGTCCAGGCAGATTTCCCGGTGGGGGGATGGCTTCAAGCCTTCCTATCGGCCTGGACCACCATAACTTCTGACCAGTGGGTTCTGGAAATCATTCGCGAGGGATACTCCCTCGCGTTTGCTCGTCCGGTGCCTGAGGCTTTCGTGGTGTCCCCCTGCGGTTCAGCGGACAAGCGCGCAGCGGTTGCTCTGACCCTCCGCCGGTTGTTCAGTATTCGGGCGGCGGTTCCCGTCCCTCGGATCAATTAGGCTCAGGTCGGTACTCGATTTATTTTGTGGTACCCAAGAAGGAGGGTTCTTTTCGTCCTATTCTGGATCTCAAAAACATCAACCGCTGCTTGCGGGTCCCGCACTTCCGCATGGAGACGCTACGCTCGGTCATTGCCTCAGTGCAACCGCAAGAGGTGTTGACGTCTATCGACCTTACGGAGGCCTACCTTCATATTCCCATCAGGGCCGAGCATCAGCAGTTCCTTCGCTTTGCGGTCCATCTGGGTCATTTCCAATTCCGAGCCTTACCGTTCGGCCTGGCTACGGCGCCCAGGGTCTTCACCAAGGTGATGGTGGTGGTGACGGCGGCCTTGCACAAGGAAGGGATCCTTGTGCATCCTTACCTCGATGATTGGCTCATTTGGGCGCCATCTGTGGCGGAGTCCTGGATGGCCACAGCGCGGGTCGTCAGCCTCCTGCAGCAGCTTGGTTGGGTGATCAACCAAGACAAAAGCCAGTTGCAACCGGTTACGCGTATCCTTTACTTGGGGGCCATTTTTGATACCCAGTTAGGGGCGGTTTTTCTGCCGGAGAAAAGGGTGCAGAAAATCCGGTCTCAAGTGCAGAGCTGCTTACGGCTCAAGGCGCCCACAGCGTGGCGTTATCTGCAGCTCTTGGGCTCCATGGCGGCGGCCTTGGACCTGGTGCTTTGGGCAAGGGCCCCCATGAGACCGTTACAACAGGCATTGCTGTCCAGATGGTCGCCTCAGGAACATTCGCTGGATTGCCGGTTGCCCCGTTGCACAGTGCCTCCGTCAGTCTCCAGTGGTGGTTAGATCCCGTGCATCTGCGAGCGGGAGTTCCCTTACGTCAGCCCGACTGGGTCCTTGTCACGACCGATGCCAGTCTGGTGGGCTGAGGGGGCTCATTGCCTGGGGAACTTGGCTCAGGGGGTTTGGCCACTGGAGATTCAACACGCCTCTATAGATCTGTTGGAGCTCAGAGCGGTTTATTTAGCGCTCCAGGAGTTTTGCACGCTTCTGCTGCACAAAGCAGTGAGAGTCTTCTCGGACAATGCGGTGACCGTGTCCTACATCAACCGGCAAGGAGGGACTGGCAGTGCAGCGTTTCTGGAGGAGAGTCTGCGGCTCATGACTTGGGCAGAAGAGCATCTGATAGCTCTCTCGGCGGCGCATGTCGCGGGTCGAGACAATGTGCAAGCAGATTTCCTCAGTCGCCATGTAGTGGATCCAGGCGAATGGGCGTTGAACGCGGCGGTGTTTCACTCTTTGACTCTCTGATGGGGGCAGCCGATCATGGACCTCATGGCCACCTTCGACAATGCCAAAGCCCACAGGTTTTTCAGCAGGCGCAGGGAGCGCATGTCGGAGGGTTTCGACGGCCTGTCTCAGCCATGGCCGAACAGCGGTCTTCTCTATGTGTTTCCACCGTGGCCGATGATCGGCAGGATAATTCGGCGGATAGCCCGTTACTGGGATCGCATGATTCTCATTGCTCCGGATTGGCCCCGGAGAGCGTGGTACGTCTCCTAGTGGACCGTCCCTGGCGGCTGCCTCCGCGGGCGGATCTACTAGTTCAGGGTCTGCTCCTTATGCCGGAGGTGGATCGCTTCTCGCTTACGGCTTGGCTATTGAGAGGAACCGACTGATTCATTGGGGGTATTCGCCGTTAGTTGTGTCCACTCTGTTGCAAGCTCGTCGGCGATCGACTTCCCTGGCTTACGTTCGTGTGTGGCACGTCTTTGAATCTTGGTGTGTACAGCGGGGCGTCCGGCCTCGGAATGCCTCATTGCCACATGTGCTGTCTTTTCTTCAGGATGGGTTGGATAAAGGTTTGGCCTTCAGTACCATTCGGGTCCACCTTGCAGTTATTTCCTGTTTTCGGGAGGTCCGGAAGGGGGTTCGTCTGTCCGCCCATCCGGACGTGCTTCGCTTCTTTCAGGCGGTTCAGAACATCTGTCCTCCTCTTCGCTGTGTGGTTCCTCCTTGGGATTTGAATCTCGTTCTTGAGGCCTTGGCGCGCCCTCCTTTTCATACGTCCGACGTCATTCCACTGTGGGAGTTTTCAGGGAAAGTGGCTTTCTTGGTAGCCCTGTGTTCGGCGAGGAGGATTTCTGATCTCCAAGCGCTTTCTTGTCGGGCTCCCTATCTTCAATTTTCCGAGGACAGGGTTCTGTTGCGAACTGTTCCCTCGTTTCTACCGAAGGTGGTTTCCAGATTTCATGTGAATCAGACTATTTTGCTCCCCACCTTTCGGGTCCAGGAGGGTTTGCCCATTGATGCTGTGTTGCACAAGTTGGATTTGGGCAGGTTGCTTAGAAGATACCTCAAGAGAACTAAACCTTTTCGTAGAACTGACAGGCTGTTTGTGCTCTTTGCAGGTCCTCGCAAGGGCGAAGCAGCGTCCAAGGCTTCCATTGCGCGCTGGGTGAAGTGTGCGATTGTGACGGCGTATCAGGCCAGGGGGAAGACTCCTCCGGAGAGTCTGTGCACTCACTCTACTCGTGGTCAGGCGGCGTCCTGGGCCGAGCATGCGCTGATTCCTCCCGCTGACATCTGTCGAGCGGCGACTTGGTCATCTCTTCACACGTTCGCTAGACATTACCGGTTGGATGTTTTGGCCAGGGTGGACGCAAACATGGGGGCTTCGGCTGTCATTGCGGGCCTTGCGGGCACTGTTCCCTCTAAGCTGCGCGCGCACACCTCGCCGAGTGAGCGCACATACTTTACAACAGAGCGCACACAAATTACAGTTCTGATTCTGATAGAAAACACAGACATCTTAAAATTTAAAAGTTGTTGTGTATTTATGGTTTTCACAAGTTCTACAATATTTTCTAGTGCAATCAATGTGGTGTACATACTGCATTCTGACGTGTAGTCAAATTTTAAAGTATATAACTCCGAGTGTCGTTATGTGGCGCACAAAAATTTAACCTTCCTTCAAAAGCTGCACAGCTGATATTTTATGCACACACAGCCTACAGAAAATTAGAGGGAACATTGCTTGCGGGTCCCTCCCGTGGTTAGGTACTGCTCTGGTACTTCCCTCTTGTTCCTGGACTGGCCCGGAGAGATGATCAGGAAACAGAAATTAGGTCTTACCTGCTAATTGTCTTACCTGCTAATTGTCTTTCCTGGAGATCTCTCCGGGCCAGTCCAGGGCCCACCCGTTGACAGTTGTTGGATTTCTGGTTGCAAGGCGGTCTTGGTCGAAGAAGGATTTTGTTAGGCAGCCGAGCATCGTTACTTTGTAGAACTGTTTTGCATAAGGTTTTCCCGTAGGGGGATCTCTGGGGCTCCCTCGGGGAGAGGTCGTGGGTTCCAGCCCACGGCGACTATCAACACGTTATTTCACTATTCAGTCTATTGCTATAGCTCATTCATGCGAGCATGCAAACACTTAACGTAAAAAAAAGAGTAAAAAAAAAAAACCGAAAATACAACAATATGCTCAATATTGGGGAAGAACATGTCGAGGGCTCTGCGCATGGAAAGTGAATGGGGCTCTGTAGTATTTGTACATAGTTGGTTTCTTTCTTTAACTGCTTCGACAGGGGTAGACTGAAGTGCGACCAGCAGGGGGAGCCAGATACCAGGTCTGTAAAACTTCAGATTTCAGTCCTCAGTTGCTGAAGAAGATTGACAACCCTCTTGTTCCTGGACTGGCCCGGAGAGATCTCCAGCAAAGACAATTAGCAGGTAAGACCTAATTTCTGTTTTTTGGCTTTAGGTGTTCTATGGTGATCAGAGGTTTGTTCTGAGGTCTGTGCCCTCCGTTGTCATTGTGCAGTTAATTTAATGCTGCATGAAGGTTATTCAAAATCTTTGGGCAGACAAACTCAGTGAAGTATTGCTACCTCACGGGTGGTCATGCCACCTAGACCAGGTGGCAAAGATATTTCATCTCTGGGGCACTCCAGACATAGACCTCTTTGCAAGTCCACTGAATGCCAAACTTCCCCGGTTCTGTTCCAGGATTCCAGCGCACAACTGTCAGGCAAGGGATGCCTTCCTCCTTCACTGGGGTCAGGACTTCCTTTATGCCTTCCCACCCATTCCTCTCATCCCCAAGACACTCTTCAAGCTTCAGAGAGATAGGGGGGGTCGCATGATTCTCATAGCACCACGATGGTCATGCCAAACGTGGTATTCCCTGCTTCTGCTTCTCTCTCAAGCGGCACCTCTGGAGTTAGGGCAGGCTCCAGATCTCCTTTCCCAGGAGAATGGGATGCTATGGCACCCGAATCCCCAGTCCCTGCACCTCACGGCTTGGTTGTTGAAGGCTTAGACCTCCACCTGTCCCAGCAGGTAAAGCACAGTTACTTACCTGTAACAGATGATCTCTGGGAACAGCAGGAATAAGTCTTCACATATGGGTACGTCGGCACCGACGGAGCCCACGCGGGAATGCTCCCCAGCGTCCAAAAAGAAAGCTCTTGGGAGCATCCCACGTGCATGTACGCTGCCTTCCCGCCCATTCACTTCCCTCTCATCAGTTGGGTTTGTAGCTGAGACCGAAGGAAGGAAGCAGACAAATTAGAGAGAGAGAGAGAAAAACAACTCCTAGGGGAGGTGGGTGGGTTGTGAAGACTTATTTCTGCTGTTCCCAGGGATCACCTGTTACAGGTAAGTAACTGTGCTATCTCCAGGAACAAACAGGAATGAGTCTTCCCATATGGGGACTCCCAAGCTAAGATGCCTGGAGGAGGTCCCAGCATGTTGCAAATCTAGTCGATGGGCCATGCTATCTCCCAGAACCTGAGGCATCCAAGGGATGGATGGTAGGAGTTGAAGTGAGAAGGGTGTGCTGTGGAACAGCTTGACTAAACAAGGCGTCTGGAGAGGAGTCCTTGTGTAGATCAGAAATGTTAGTGAAAATTGGATTCCAATTTTCTAATATGGACCTTAGTCAAAAAATATTGCAAAAGTATTTGTTGAGAGTAATGGTCTGGTGCTAGAAACCAGTACATTATCCTCAAAGAAAATACCTTACTGTGAAGTAGAGGAAATAAATTTTGCAGTACAGGCAGAGGTCAGAAGCCTAAATGGCTCGAACTAATCCCAGAAGAAAAAACTGGGAGAGTTTAATGGGGTTGGACTTTGGATGAGAAGCTAAAGCTGCTGTAGGCCAACATTTGAAGCTCTTTGTCCTTGGAGCAGAAAAAACTCTGGGAAAAAGAGGAGATAAATCTGACTGGTTTGCAGAAAAAGGATGGGTCCTTGAGACCCCTCTATCCAAATGAAAGAAACATTTGTAGTAGGCGGTGTAGCCTCCAATTTCTTGAAGATCAGGAAGGTCTTCCCCAAGTGATGTCACTTAGGATGACTTTACATGGAGAGCTTCAGATGTAACGTAACCAGAGAGGTTACAGTAAAAGAAGGTAGTTTGTGATTACCATAGAAATTGGTTGTCCATTTAAAACCTTATGGCATGCTGGAACAGCATTAATATGGACAGTAACAAATCTTTCAGAGTGAGATATGTGTATTTATATACACACATATATATATATATATATATATATAAATAAAGAGAGACTCACTTAATAACAAGAAGGTGTAAGACCTGCTTGAAAATATGGATAGATAACCCCTTACTGGTTATACGTGGAGAACCATGAAGAAGGTTACATGGAAACCAGTGGAATTTCCCTAGTCAGAATTGTAAGGGTGGGGTCCTTTTCCCTTTCCAGCACTATATCATTTACCATGGGACGTCCATTATTGCTCTGGGTCGAGGAATTTACCTTACCTTCACTGTCTGGGATCCCAGGAGAACAAACACACACACACTCGTACATAAGTAACATATAAGTTTATTCCATACGTTAGAAGTGCAGTCTATCTTTTATACAGTTTCAAAAACATATATACATCATAAACCCATCCCAGCAGCATAGCCCTGCTCCTGATATTGCTAATTAGCAACCGTACAAACTGGTACCTGTCTCTGTGAAGATCACTGAATCTTGTCTTAGCACAACACATTCCTTTCTATCTAGGTATTCACAGATGGGCCTCATGGTCCCTCTGTACAACAAGAAACTGATTTTCCCCTTACAATTCCCCCCTTTGGGCCTGTATAGGCCCACTAGAAGAACAGCCTAACAATCTACTACAAAATAACTAAACAGGCATTATTAACTGAATATCTGTACGCCGTAGTTCAGGTACATCAGCCACCTTGGAAACAGGTGTATAAGAGTACATAAAAGTGGTGGAGCTCTGTAGGGCCTTCCGACAGCAGCCAAGAACAAATGAAAATATACAACAGAAAAGAACAAGGATTATAAAACAGCTCCATAGGGCAATAATCAGCCCTTTGTGACCAGCCCAAAGGAAGATACATCAGAGAGTAAGCATGAGAAACTGCTGTAGTTGAAGAACAGTATAGAGCAGTATTAGACAGGCTAAAAGCATAAACAATAAAACTATCTGTAGCATTAAAACTAGAGACAGTTTACAATGGGCAAGGGACCTAGTCATATCCCAAAGAGGGGCAAGTAACTCCAATGTTATACAAGAAAGTAGAAAAAGAAACATGGGGCTGGATGCAGTTTAAATTGTCAAGTACAGTAAACCTCTGCATTTCACACAGATTAGAAAGTACAGTAATGAGACATGTTGAGAGAAAAGCTCCAGCTTGTAGCGAGCTGCGCACACAAAGGTAAGGCAGTCTGGGCAAGCAGTATTGCCATATTAACAGGTCTGTATTTAGACACCCTTTTACATATTTTTTAATAAACTTACATGTTACTTATGTACGAGTGTGTGTTTGTTCTCCTGGGATCCCAGACAGTGAAGGTAAGGTAAATTCCTCGACCCAGAGCAATAACAGACGTCCCAGGGTAAGTGATATAGTGCTGGGAAGGGAAAAGGACCCCACCCTTACAAGAAGGATAGGTCTAGATCTCTTTAAAATTCTAGACTTTGAATAACCAGAAAAGGAGATCTACGTGAAGGGGTGCCGAGAAAACCTTAGTCTTAAGACGAGAAGTCTGGATCCTTCTATAACTTCAGTGTGGAGAAAAAGACGCAATGAAAGGGAATACCATATTTGCCCATCTATGAGGGCAATATGAGTATAATGCGTTCTTTGTTCAGCATAAGCTCCAATGAAGTATTGGGAATTAGAAGGAATGCACTAGACAAGGACCGCCTGCAGTGAAAAGAAATGCATCCCTGTTGGAGAAGTTCCACTGGAGATGTGGAACAACTCAGGGAATTAAGCAATTCTTTATGCTTTCACGTGATCTAAGCCCTGGTTCATTTTCTCTAAAAGGAAATTTTAAGGAAGATGGTAAATGTAGGAAAAAACCCGGTCATGTGGGAGCATGACTGGGCAAGCCTTTCAACCATCTGGAAGATACCCACCAGGAATGGCTCTGATTGTTGTTGAAGGCTTAGACCTCCAGGATCTCAACCTGTCCCAGCAGGTAAAAGATATCCTTCAGGCTTCTAGAAAAAAACTTTCCACAAGAAGATCTTATGCCTTCAAGTGGAAATGTTTTACTATATGGTGCTCCAAGAAGGGATTAAACCCCCTGGTCATACCCTTAGAATCAATACTAGAGTATCTCCTTCACTTATCGAATTCTGGGTTAAAGACCAATTTGGTAAGAGTCCATCTTAGTGCAATTGCAGCTTCTTATAAGCCTCTAAATGGACAGCCAATCTCCTCTCATCCACTCCTATCAAGATTTATGAGAGGCCTTTTATTAACTAAACCTCCCATCAAGCCACCACCGGTAGCATGGGATCTAAATCTAGTTATCGGGCAGCTCATGAAGCCGCCTTTTGAACCTTTAGCCACTACAGCCCTTAAGTTTTCGACTTGGAAGGTCATCTTCCTGATTGCAATCACCTCTGCCCGTCGCATTAGTGAATTGCAAGCTTTAGTGGCTGATCCTCCTTATACTAGATTTCATCATGATAAGGTTGTTCTTCGAACTCACCCACACTTTATGCCAAAGGTGGTTTCGCCTTTTCATTTAAAACAATCAATCAATTTATCTTCCTGTATTTTTTCCGAGGCCTCACGCCTCTAATGCAGAAAGAAACCTTCATATTTTGGATGTTAAAAGGGCCTTAGCCTTTTACATTCAAAGAACACAGCAACATAGAAAGTCCTCGCAACATTTTGTAGCTTTTGACCCTAGTCATTTGGGACTTCCAGTCTCCAAAAAAACTTTATCTAAATGGATTGCCCAATGCATATCCTTTACTTATGAGAGTAAGGGTCTTCCTCTTCAGGACCATGTCACAGCTCACAATGTGAGCGCCATGGCAGCTTCTATGGCTAATCTCCACTCTGTGTCTATCGATGACATTTGTCGAGCAGCCACCTGGGCTTCGGTTCACAGCCCACTACTGCCTAGATAAAGCCTCCCGTCGGGATGCCTCCTTTGGCTAAGCTGTTCTTCAAAATCTCTTTCAAACCTAAACCAACTCCTGCCCACCAACCCTGGTGGGATGCCAGAGATCCATGGGAGGAAGGATTCTCACCTTCGACGGTGGCACCTTCCTGGGGCTATCTCCCTGGCATCTTCAGCTAGGGAGTCCCCCATATGTGAAGACTACATTCCTGCTTGCTCCTGTAGATAGCGTAGTTACTCACCTGTAACAGGTGATCTCCGGGAACAGCAGGAATTTAGTCCTCACAACCCACCCACCTCCCCTAGGAGTTGTCTCTCTCTCTCTGTCTCTTTCCTCTCTCCCTCTATCCTTTCACTCAGCTACAAACTTAACTGAAGAGGGACAGTTGGAAAGGCGGGAAGGCAGCGCGCATGTGCTGAGGGATGCTCCCAAAAGCGTTCCTATTGGATGCTGGGGAGCGTTCCTGCGTGGGCTCCGTTGGTACCGACGATACCCATATGTGAGGACTAAATTCCTGCTGTTCCCGGAGATCACCTATTACAGGTGAGTAACTATGCTATATTGGGCGTACTAGTCACCCTATTAAGGCTCGTCTTCAGGAACATCAATCTCTCTTACGTAAAAAGGTCTTGAGTGCACCAATAGCAAGCTATTGCATTTCACTTCAGCATACGTTTGCAGATTTGTAATGGAGGGCTTTGGATTTTCTTCCATGGGATCCACGAAGTGGGGGATCGTGAGCATAAACTGCAGGTGTTAGAACAGTCATGGATTGTTAAACTGGCTACGGTCTCTCCAGCTGGTTTAAATCAGGAACTTGACTGGTGGAGCCTTTTGTAAATCTCGTGGATTTCATCTATTGGTGGTTTTCTGCCTATCAGGTTCTTCCTCATTGATGTCAAGTTGCTGAAAATCAACTGGATTATTTCAGAACCATTCGTTTGTGAAACATCATGGCAGCAAGTCCCAGTTCTTTCCAATAGAGCATTGATACAGAGCTTTGAATACTTGTCAGCTGTAAACGCAGTGCTGTGTTCAGTGCTGGAGGAGATCAGCGCAAGATATTTGCATAGATTTCTCTCTGAATAGACCATGCTGGGAGCTGCTTGCTTGTGTTATAAGACATCAGTTTGAACAAACCACGCTAGGAGCTGGTGTTGATCTTGAGAGGGATCAAGTTCATAAGATATGCACTTTTAACTATCTGACATGAAAATATGGTACATTGAAGGAAGTTTGGGGATTCCTTTTTAGTTTAAAATACCTCCTTGTGATGGGGGGGTTTTAATTGATAGTGAAAGTTTGGGGTGTGTCACACACTGTTGTGTTGGTATACACTTTGAGGAATAGTTTTCTGGTAAACCTTAAACGATCAAAAAGGAAAATTTGTTGCAGGAGGTAGTATGTAGTACAATTTTTGGGAATAATATTGAGTGGACATAATGTCCTATGCACCACAAAAAAATACTATTATTGGTATAAACATATCAAATCAGTTTGAACAGAAGAACCATATTCCCATTGCAGGAAACTTTTTAGACTAACCTGTGATCAATTGTCAGTACTCGTATGACTTGAATCAACCAATGAATGATGGCTCTAATGTTTAAAATGGCCACATTCACTCCTTGTTCCATTTTCCCAATGAATAAGACAAGAGCTGCCCTAGATCGTCAGAAAAGCCATTATCACCAAACTCCAAAGGGGTACAAGGCCATCTCCAGGGACCTTAGGATTCCTGTGTCTACAGTTCGCAATGTTAAGAGGTTTTCTGCTTATAGAATTGTCAAGAACCTCCCAGGATGTGGTGGGAAGAGGAAAATTAATAACTATTTGAAAAACGCTACTTACAACATCCAAAGCACTGAAGGCTGACCGAGAGCAGTGGTGGTTTCAACCAGCACCATACGCCACACACTAAACAAGGAGGGACGCCAATGCTCATAGGCAGACATAAAAAAGGCACGCCTGATCTTTGTCCAAACCCACCTTGAGAAACCACAATACTTCTGGGAAAATGCTCTTTGGACAGATGAAACCAAATTTTGGCAATGCAGACCAGCGATACATTTACAGGTGAAGAAATGAAGCTTTAAAAGCAAAGAAACATCCTTTGTACGGTTAAATATAGTGGAAGTTCCATAATGTTGTGTGACCACTGTGCTGCCTCAGGAACTGGAGGCCTGGAACGTGTATTAAAGGAATCATGAAGTCAGAGGACTACCAAGGTATTTTGGAGCAAAATGTGCTACGTAGTGTCAGAAAGCTAGGTCAGGACAACGACCCAAACATACATCCAAAAGTACAAAAGAAGGGGGGGGGGGCCCTCATGCTATCTAAATCTCCAGTCTGCCCTCTGGTGGCAGACTGGGATCTCAATGTGGTGCCCTCGCAGCTCACTAAGCCGCCATTTGAGCCTCTGGCTTCCTGACACCTGTAGTAACTCTCCTAGAAGGCTGTCTTCCTGATAGCGCTCACATCAGCTCGCAGAGTCAATGATTTGTAGGCCCTGATGGCAGAGCCTACCTACACGAAGTTCTGCAAGATCAGGGTGGTGCTCCGCACACACCCCAAGTTTCTGCCGAAGGTGGTGTCCCCTTTCCATCTCAATCAGGAGGTGGTGTTCCCCACCTTCTTTCTGAGGCCTCACATTGGCAGGGCAGACCGCTCTCCATATGCTGGATTGTAAGAGGGCCCTGTCTTTCTATCTGCAACAGACCCAAGGCCACTGAAAAGCACCTCAGCTTTTCGTATCCTATGACCCCCCCTTCCCCCCCCCCCCCCCGCCCATCTGGGGCTCCCAGTAACTAAGCGAATGCTGTCCGTTTGTGTGACAGACTGCATTACCCTTGCCTATAAGCAGGTGGAGATTTCATTGGACCAGAAGGTCATGGTGAACCCCCATGATGGAAATCTGTCAGGCCGCCACTGGTTTTCAGTCCATACCTTCTCAGCTCACTACGGCCTGGAGAGGGAGTCCCAACGGGATAGTGCCTTTGACCAGGCCATACTCCATAGTCTCTTCAGAATATAGGCATCTCCTGCCCTCTGACCCTTCTGTGTTCAAGCTACGGGGTTGCAGATTCCCTGACGGACACTTGGGTTTTGAGAGAGTCTCCCATTAGCGGCTCGACTGCAGCTGATCATGACTTACCCTTTGCAGGACACTGTGGTGTTTTTACAGGTTCTCAGTAGCCTGTAGCTAGGGAGTCCCATCTGTGGGGACTGATTTCCAGGGATAGCAGGAATCCGTTCTCACAACCCTCCCTCCTCCCCTTGGAGTTGCTTCCTTACAGTATTTTCTTTTATTTTTCCTTGGCTGTCTTAGCTATGTCATTAGACTGAGGCAAGATGGCATTCTTGGGTGGGAAAGGGACCACACATGTGTGGTGCATCTTCCAAAGGCTTTCTTTGAAAGCTGGGGAGATGCTCCCTTGAGGCTCCATTGGCACAAACATCACCCATATGTGAGGACTGATTCTTGCTGTCCCTGGAGAACACCTGTTACAGGTGAGTAACTATGCTTTTATTGTTGCACAAGTTGAGATTGTGTGAGGCTTGCTATGTTCTCCCATATATTTTCAGACAGATACTGAAGAGACCTAAGGTGGATAAAGACATGGGAGTGATGTCATTGAAAACCTGGCCTTTTTATTGGTTCTTTGTCTCCACCAATCTGCTAGTAGGGGAAGATAACAGACTTGTCTGGATTGGTCTAGCAGGACTCAAGGAAAGGACATTTATCTTGTAAGTAAAATGTCACCTTTGGGGTTAGCGATCCTGGTGGCTTTGGAGTGATCTCAAAGACCCAGTTGTGATCTGGTGATCCAGGGGAAGAGATCTCCTGCATCAGGGACCCAGAGTTGGTTCACGATGTTAGCAACCTAGGCAAACCTTACAACTTTGACAGCCAATGGGTGCATGACTGTTTAACTTTAAATGCCTTGCTCTTTGACATTCTCCAGAAGCTGCCTCACTAGGTGAATGCCTATTTACATAGTGGTTGGGCCCTGCCCTGCAGGGACCCATCCTGCTGAATAACTCTGGTCTGTTCTCTTATGACTTTACTCTTGAGAGAAGATACTCTTTGGTAGTAAATACCACTCTTGAAGACGAGGCATTGATCAACTTGTCTGGCCTATGTCTACATTTGATACCTCTTTGAAGTACAGTGTAAAGAGCACAAGCTTTTTGCCTTGGTGAGCAGACTTGCCATGATTCTTTGCCTTTCTTCAGAGTGGCTTCCACAAGGGTCTCTCCTTAAGTTAAGTTCCCTTCAGGCCTTGATAGGTTTTCCCTTTGTGCCGTTGCAGAGAGCTGTGCTAAAGGATTTGTCCTTCAAGGCTGTCTTTTTGGCAGCCTTTGCTCATCTGGATGCATGAGAGCTGCAAGTTTTGTCTTGTAGAGATCTCTATTTGACCTTCTTGGTGGATGCTGTAATAGAAACATAACTACAGAAAAAGAGCAGATGGCCTATCTACTCTGCCCTTCCATATCAACTACAATAGTCCCCCTTTATCCTTTAGAGATCTTCTGTGTTAGTCCCATACTTTTTAAAATTCAGATACTGTCCTCGTCTCTACTACCTCCACTGGGAGATCATTCCACGCATATTCATTATCGTCTCTCCAGTCCAGTCCCAGAATCTCTGGGATCTAGGTTCCTCCAGCAGCTTGGAGACTGAACAATGACATTCTTTGATGTCACCAGTACAAGTACCCGAGGGACCGCCTCCTTGCTCCAGTTTGTTTAGTCTCCAAGCAGCTGGAGGTTGATGAGCCTAGAGATTCTTGGCTCACTGGAGGGACAATTAAGCAGTCTTCCTTCAATTTAAGTTACTTAGATGTATTTTTCAATGGAATGTTAAGGGCTTAGAGGTTCAGAGGTGTGCCCTCCCTCTCTCCTTTTTTGCCTGCCAAAAGTCGCGTTTATTCAGGCTGCCAAAAGCCGCATTTATTTATTTGGACGGCTCAGTTCATCTAACAAAGATTTTCGTCTCCCGAACCTACCTACTTTAGGTGAGGAGCGAAAAGAAAGACAGGATCGTCGCAGCCGAGTGCTGTTTTGGAGAGCCGCACAGCTGATTCGGCTGCTGGAGCGGATGTAATTTGTTTTTTATATTTTGTGCTGTCCACCACTTCCGGTTTCTCCCCTGACGCTGAAACTGTTTAGCGTGCAGTGAACCGGCTGTTTTGATGTAATTTGGGGCTTTTTCTCCTCACTACAGCACTAAGATGGTAATTCTTTATTGTGCAGCTGTTTGGAGATGGCAGTTGGATTCGGTGCAGGCCGTGCTCTTCGGCGCGTGCACGATAACGGCAAACAGTAAGTGAATTTACTTTGAAGGCAAAAGCTTCATTTTTTGTTGCTTCTTTCTAAAGTTAATAGCTTTATTTTAATTTACTTTACTTAAGATTTATTTTAATTTATTCCATTTATTCTCTCTGAGGTTGTTCATGTAAAAAAAAAAAAAGAAAGATATTTTTGTTTTCATTATTAATCAAATTTTAAATTAGGAGTCTCTTTTTAGAGCTTTGGTGGTACAATGCCTTCTAAGCTGCAATGTAGTTCCAGGAGAGGGCCTTTATCTGATTTGGGGGTTTGTAAATCCTGCGTTCAAGAGTCCCCTGATATGGAACATGCTTTGGAAACCACTGCAGAAGGTTCCAAACTTGCTTCCTTATCTTTATTGGATATTAATTTGCCCCCGCAGCTCTTACCAGAGCCTATGGCAGGACCTTCTTCTCTTCCTGATATGCTGCAAGTACCATCAATATTTTCTTCAGGTTTGATAGGGTTATTTTCAAAAGATTTTGTATCTCTGCTGCAGCAGACATTTGGAAAAGGTCTTCTACCCTCTGCAGGAGGGTATCTTGGGAAAAAGCGACCGGGTACTCTGGAGATTGCTGAGGGAGCTGTCCCTGTTAAGAAGGTTAAGGCAGGGAAGGACTCAAAGAAGCCTTCCATAGCCTCTGAAGAGATTCGCTCGGATCTTATGGATCAAGATTTGGAAGTTGATGAGGAATTAGAAGAAGGAGAACTCACGGATCAGGAGGACCAGGCAAGAGTAGTTTGTGTTTTCTGCAGAGAGGAGTTGCCTGCTTTGATTATGAAAACTCTTAAAGCACTTAATATGCCAGTTTCTGGGCCAGATGAAGACTCTACTTTGGAGGATCATTTGTTACAAGCTTTTAGAAAAACACAAAGGGCTTTTCCGTTACACAGAGTCGTAAAGGAGATGATTCAACAGGAATGGGACATGCCCGAGGCTGGACTAAAGGGGGGGGGGGGGGTTCCAGAGTCATGGCTCGTTTATATCCTTTACTGGATCAGGATCAGGAATTGTTTAAGTCTCCCAAAGTAGATGCAAAGGTTTCGGCTGTTAGCAAAAAGACTACAATTCCTGTGGAAGGTGGTGCCGCCCTCAAGAATAGCCACAATAGAAAGCTGGATATATTGAAAGCAGGTGTTTGATGTCAATGCTTTATCCATTCAGGCTTCAATTTGTGGAGCTTGGGTAGCCAGAGCTTATCTTCGTTGGTCTCAGCGTGTACATGGAGATAATGTGGAAGACTCTGCGACAGAGGCGTCCCGCTTAGAGACTGGAGCAGCTTATTTAGCAGATATTCATTATGACCTTATTAGGGGTTTGTCTAAGAGTATGGTCTTGGTAGTGGCAGCGAGAAGATATTTATGGTTGCGTAACTGGGCGGCAGATGCTTCTTCTAAAGCAAGGCTCACTAAACTTCCCTTTAGGGGTAAACTACTTTTTGGTGAGGACTTAGATAAACTGGTAAAAGACTTAGGGGAGTCTAAAGGTGGCAGGCTGCCAGAGGACAGGCAGAAGCTAGGACGTCCAATTCAGGCGAATGGGGGTCATTTTCGTTTCACTTGTTTTGGACAATTTCAGAGAGTGCGACAATATTTTAGAAGTCAGGGTTTTTGGAGAGCAAATAGGGGATTTGCAACTTCCTCCTCTTCAAACCCTAGAAAATCACAATGATGTAAGGAGGGCCCAGGTGGAATTGATACCTGTGGGAGGTCGGCTACGGGAGTTTTATTCAGCCTGGGTTCAGATCACATCCGATCGCTGGGTGTTGGAGATCATTTGGGAAGGATATGCTCTGGAACTTCAGCGCCCGGTGGTCGATTGGTTCATTCAATCTCCTTGCAAGGCAACGCGTCAAGTGTGCGGCAGTGCGCGAAACCTTGTAGAGACTTTTGAATCTAAAAGCTGTTGTTCTGGTGCTGCCAGGCGAATGCGGTTCCGGTCGATACTCCATTTATTTTGTGGTTCCAAAGAAAGAAGGGTCTTTTCGACCAATTTTGGATCTTCAAAAGGTCAATCGCTGCCTTCGGATAACTCATTTTCGCATGGAAACACTGAGGTCTGTAATAATGGCAGTAAGAAAAGGGGAGTTTCTTACATCTCTGGATTTGACAGAGGCGTATCTACACATTCCCATTCGTCTGGAGCATCAGAAATTTTTGAGATTTGCGGTTCCAATGGGTCATTTCCAATTTCAGGTGTTGCCTTTCGGTTTAGCAACGGCTCCACAAACATTTACCAAGGTAATGGTGGTCGTTGCAGCAGCATTGAGAAAAGAAGGAATTCTAGTTCATTCATATTTGGACGATTGGTTGATTCGGGCAAAGTCCGAAAAAGAAAGCAAGTTGGCAACAACCAGAGTAGTGGGATTTTTAAAGAGTCTGGGTTGGGTTGTGTTGTCAATATGGCAAAGAGCAAGTTGATTCCCTCACAGAATATAGAACACCTGGGAGCTCGTTTCGATACAAGAATAGGAAGGGTGTTTCTTCCTCAGTCTCGAGCGCTAGCGTTGAGAGATCTGGTGTGGAGTTTCTTGAGCAGAGAAAATCCCACTGCATGGCATTATTTGCAGTTACTGGGAACCATGGCAGCAACGTTAGACTTAGTCCCATGGGCAAGAACTCATATGAGGCCGTTACAGAGAGCGTTATTAAGGAGGTGGTCTCATCAGAAAGATCCTCTCTCAAAGAGGGTTACCCTGCCTTCCGGAGACCCGTCGAGGTCTACAATGGTGGATACAACCGGGGATTCTAGAGGTAGGAATGCAGCTAGAATCGCCTGTTTGGATCCCTGTTACAACGGATGCCAGTCTTGTGGGCCGGGGAGCTCACTTCGATGGAAAGTTTGTTCAAGGTCAATGGACCGTTCAGGAGAAGGTTTGGTCAATCAACAGATTGGAATTGAGGGCGGTAACCTTGGCTCTACAAGCATTTCAGGGTTATCTTCAGGGGAAGGCAGTTCGCGTTCTGTCACACAATGCGACCGCAGTTGCTTACATCAACCGTCAAGGCGGCACAAGCAGTGTCTCTCTGGAGGCCGAAGCCAAGCAGCTGTTCATTTGGGCCGAGAGGAATTTGAAAGCTTTGTCTGCAGCTCATGTAGCAGGAGTGGACAACGTGGAAGCCGCAGGTATTCCAACTGATAATAAATCGGTGGGGAATTCCAATAATGGATCCCATGGCAACCTTCGAGTTGGCAAAAGTCAATCGGTTTTTCAATCTGAGACGGGAGAGAATGTCGGAGGGCTTGGACACTCTCATTCAAAGATGGCCAGAGGGACAACTTCTGTATGTTTTCCCTCCGTGGGTACTGATAGGGCGTGTTCTTCAAAGAATAGAACAGCACAATGGACTGGTGATATTGATAGTGCTGGACTGGCCAAGACGACCATGGTATGCAGATCTCATAAGGTTATTAGTAGACTGGCCATGGCTCTTACCAATGAGAGAAGATCTGTTGCGTCAGGGTCCTCTTCACATGCCACAGTTGGCTCGATTCTCGCTTACGGCTTGGCTCTTGAAAGGGCAAGGTTAAAGGCCAGAGGTTACTCTTCGGCAGTGATTTCCACTTTTTTGAAAGCAAGGAAGAGGTCTACCTCTTTGGCATATATTCGTATTTGGAGAATAATCGAAGCATGGTGTGAAGATAAAGGTTTGGAGGCATTAAAAGCTTCTATTTCTCAAATTCTATCTTTTTTGCAAGATGGGTTTGAGAAAGGCTTAGCAGCTGCTTCATTAAAGGTGCAGCTGGCAGGTCTCTCTTGTAGAGGAAGAATAAATGGTGAGGTGCTAGGTGCGCATCCGGATGTGAAGCGTTTTTTGAGAGTGGTTTCTCTATTGAGGCTGCCGTGTAGACCATGCGTTCCGTCTTGGGATCTTCATTTGGTGTTGGAGGCTTTAGTACGGGAACCGTTTGAGCCTTTGTCACAAGCATCATTAAAAAATCTTTCGCTCAAAGTAGTTTTTCTTGTAGCTATTTCATCTGCGCGAAGAATTTCTGAGTTGCAGGCATTGTCTTGTAGGAAACCCTTTCTCTTGTTTTATGAGAAGAAAGTGGTTTTGAGACCAGTACCTTCATTTCTACCCAAAGTGGTATCAGCTTTTCATGTCAATCAGGAAGTTTCTTTACCAGTATTTCAAAATACTGATAAGGAGATTCAGTTCAAAAGGTTGCATCTTGTAGATGTTCGTAGAGATTTAAAAATGTATTTAAAGCAGACACAGGGATACCGTAAGACAGATAGACTGTTTGTTCTTTTTGGAGGTGCAAAAAGGGATACACAGCTTCCAAAGCTTCTATTGCCAGGTGGATCAAGGAAACTATAGCTTCAGTGTATTTGTGGAAGGGTAGGACAATACCTGATGGGCTTAAAGCGCATTCACCAAGAGCGCAAGCTGCATCTTGGGCTGAGTATAGTTTAGTGCCGCCTGTGGAGATATGTAAAGCGGCTACTTGGTCTTCATTGAATTCCTTTGTGAAACATTATCGATTGGATATAGAGGCAAAAAGATACCTGTTTTGGACCAGCAGTGCTTCAGGCTGGTTTAGCAGGTCCCACCCATTAGAGATTTTTACTGCTCTGTTACATCCCAGAGATTCCGGGACTGGACTGGAGAGACGATAAGGAAGTTGAAATTAGACTTACCTGCTAATTGTTGTTCCTTAAGGACCTCCAGTCCAGTCCCGCATCCCTCCCTGGATTACAGTCCTGAAGCTAATAGGTATAGTATGGTCATGGTATGTTTAATGGCCCATTTTGGGGGGGATCTTTGTAAACTATTATATTTCTGTTGAAACGGGGGGTGAGGGGGGGCAGACTATAATATTAATGTTATAATGTTTCTTTAAAGGGCACATTAACAGATTTTAATTACAAATTAATACACACAATGTTATTATAGTTTATCATCTTTTTAAGCTACTTAATTGTTGCTCTGGTGAGTCTGCTTTGTCAGTAGGTAAACTGGAGCAAGGAGGCGGTCCCTCGGGTACTTGTACTGGTGACATCAAAGAATGTCACTGTTCAATCTCCAAGCTGCTGGAGGAACCTAGATCCCAGAGATTCCGGGACTGGACTGGAGTTCCTTAAGGAACAACAATTAGCAGGTAAGTCTAATTTCACCTTCCTGATCGTCCCTCCAGTCTAGTCCCGGAATCTCTGGGGTTGTCAACCTCAACCAGCAGCTTTGGAGACTGAGAAACTTCAGTGCTGTGATGTCACCAGTATATAAGGGCTGGCACCACCTCCTCACATCAGTTTTTCAGTCTCCAAAGCAGCTAGAGAGGTGGTGAGCCCAGGGATCCCGGGGCTCACTTGTGGAACGATTAAGTAAAGTTTAGAGGAGTTTATATATATTAAAAAAAAAAAAAAAAAAAATCAGTTAAGGGGGATAATTACATCGGGCGCTTTTGTTTTGGCTCTGCCTCTAGTCTGGGCAGGCAGCGGTTTGTCCGTTGCCCGGGAATCCTCTGCTCCATTACCCGCCCTTTACCTCAGTCAGGGGACAGTCAAGAGCCCGGCAGTGGGGTCTGGTTGACGGCGGGGAGAGGATCTCCAGCTGGTTTCCATCCTGGCCGCAGGGGACCGGAACCCGGCTTGTTTTGAGGGGCGCGGTGAGTGCAGAAGTGTTTGCCTGCCACTGCCGACAGCCCTAGGAGCAGTCCCATCTGTTTTGTCTTTCATCGGAGGCATCTAAAGGTAACGGGGCCTATTAATTTCGCCGGTATGGGGCACGGAGTGTGACTGCCGATCTGGCAACCATTGCGCAGGGCCGCAGGCCGTTTTTCGGCGGGAAACAGCGGTGTGTAGCGATCAGGCCAGACCGTGTGGCCTGAGGGCGGGAAGATCGCCGGTTTCCCGTGTGGGGCCTTGGCGCTTCCTAGCTGGGCCTAGAAGCTTCGTTTTGGGTTTCTTTCTTCGGGACTCCGGTGGGGGAGTCTTCCTGCAGGGGGCAGAAGTAAAAAAAAAAAAAAAAAGTTTCATTTGAGGGGGGGTTTGCACCCTGTGTGGATCAGGTTGGCATGCCTTCCAAGCAGCTTTGCCTTTTGTGTGGAGCTAAGCACAGTTCCGTTTCACAGGACGGTGTCTGTAGGGGCTGCGCTCCCGAGTTGGAGGCCAAAGAGGTGGTTCCTAATTCAGAGGCTGGGGGGCCTGAGGTTTTGGATGATATGATTGAACCCAGCCATCCTTCCCTACCGACCCTGAGCCGGGGGTCAGTGCGTCGGCGGCCACCGTACCTCCGCTCTCGCAGCAGCCTCTAGCTGGCAGTCTAGGGGCAATTTTCTTATTGGATTTCATTGCACTGCTCCAGAAGACTTTGGTGGACTCGCAGGGAGCTCCTGCAACGAGTTCCTCAGGAGCGGAGCTGAGACTGAAGCGACCGCGGTCACCGTTGTCAGCGGCAGCTTCAGGCATCAGTGCCAAGAGGCCCAGGCCAGGCAGAGATCTCCTAGCGACCTCCATGTGTCAGAGGAGGGGCGTTCAGAGGACGCAGACATGGATGGAGATTTAGAGGATCTAGAGGAAGGTGAGATTAGGGAACAAGAGGATCAAGCGCGGCTAGTTCAGGTATTTCGTAGAGAGGAGTTACCGGCGCTCATTTCAGAGTCTCTTAAAGCGCTTAATATGCCGGACGCGGGACCTGTAGCAGATTCTACCCTGGAGGATCCGCTGCTACAGGCGGTGTGAAAAAATCAGAAGGCTTTCCCGGTGCATAGAGTGTTTAAGGAGATGATACAGGAAGAATGGGATATGCCGGAGGCTGCTCTTAAGGGCTCTCGAGTGATGGCTCGATTGTATCCTCTCTCGGATCAGGACAGAGAGTTGTTTAAGGCTCCCAAGGTGGATGCTGCCGTATCAGCGGTAACCAAGAAGACTACCATCCCGGTGGAAGGTGCCGCGGCTCTTAAGAATGCGCAAGACCGCAAGTTGGAAATGTTGAAGCAGATTTTTGAGGCCAATGCATTGTCTTTACAGGCATCTATTTGTGGAGCCTGGGTAGCGCGGGTCTGCTTGCGGTGGGCTCAGCGAGTGCAAGGTGACCAGTCGGTGGAAGCATCCGAGGAGGCGGCAAGATTGGAGTCCGGGGCGGCTTATCTCGCTGACATTCACTATGATTTGATCCGCGGGTTGGCGAAGAGTATGGCCTTGGTAGTCGCCGGCAGAAGGTGTCTGTGGCTGTGAAATTGGGCAGCGGATGGTTCTTCGAAGGCGAGGTTGAGTAAGCTCCCTTTTCGGGGGAAGCTGCTCTTTGGAGAAGATCTGGAGAAGTTGGTTAAGGATTTAGGGGAGTCGAAAGGCGGCCGTTTGCCCGAGGATAAACAAAAACAGAGCCGCGCTGGGCCCGGGTCTCGGGGGCCGCAGCGGGAGTTTTGACGATTCTCTTCCTCGCGGGGGGGGAGGGGGGGGTCCAGGCCCAGAAAGGTCGCTTCCCTGGTAGATCCCAGGGGTTTCGAGGCGTGAACAGGAGTTTTGCGGCTGCGTCCTCGTCCTCCACCTTCAAAAAGTCACAATGAAGTCAGGGGGGGTTAGTTCCCATAGGGGATCGGCTACAGGATTTTTACCCTGCCTGGGCCCGACTCACGTCCGATCAGTGGGTGTTGGAGGTGATTCACGACGGTTATGCGCTCGAGCTGCAGCGACCGGTATCCGATTCTTTCGTTCGGTCCCCGTGCACTGCTCCCGTGAAGCGCAAGGCAGTACAGGATACGGTGTAGAGGCTGTTGTTGCTCAAGGCCATTGTCCCGGTTCCTATCGACCAGTTAGGGTGTGGTCGGTACTCCATCTACTTCGTCATGCCAAAGAAGGAAGGGACGTGGCGGCCCATTCTAGATTTAAAAAGGGTGAATCGCTGCGCGTGACGCATTTTCGGATGGAAACTCTCAGGTCGGTCATTGTGGCGATACGGCGCGGAGAGTTTCTAACTTCCCTGGACTTATCGGAGGCGTATCTTCATATTCCGATCTGCCGGGAGCATCAGAAATTCCTCAGATTTGCGGTGCCGATGGGACATTATCAGTTTCAAGCGCTTCCATTTGGCCTGGCGACGGCGCCGCGAACGTTCACCAAGGTGATGGTGGTTGTGGCGGCGGCGTTGCGGAAGGAAGGAGTGTTGGTCCATCCCTATCTGGACGATTGGCTGATCAGGGCGAAGTCCAGGGAGGAAAGTCTCTCGGCTACGGCCAGGGTGATAGCTCTTTTGCAAAGTCTCGGTTGGGTGGTCAACACTGCAAAGAGCAAGTTGGAGCCATCTCAAAACCTGGAATACCTCGGGGCACGTTTCGATACGAGCGTGGGCCGAGTATTTCTACCTCAGCAGCGAGTGCTAGCCCTCAGGCGATTGGTGAGTCGGTTTCTCGGTCTCAGCTGTCCTACAGCCTGGGAGTATCTGCAGCTGTTAGGGATGATGGCGGCGACGCTGGAGTTGGTGCCATGGGCGTGGGCCCACATGAGGCCGTTGCAGCGGGCTTTGTTGAGAAGATGGTCGCATCAGGACTCCCCCCTGTCCCAGAGGTTGGCTTGCCCTCCGCACACGCGTCAGGCGCTGCGCTGGTGGTTGAGACCAGAATGGCTAGAAAAGGGGGCGTCGTTGGAAGCGCCAGCTTGGGTGTCGCTAACAACGGATGCCAGCCTGCACGGCTGGGGAGCTCATTATCAGGGGCACCTGGTGCAAGGTCAGTGGTCTGACCTGGAAAAGCGGTGGTCCATCAACAGACTGGAGTTGTGGGCAGTGACACTGGCTCTTCAGCGGTTGTGCCCTTTTCTACAGGGAACGGCCGTTCGGGTGTTCTCGGACAATGCGATGGCGGTAGCGTACATAAATCATCAAGGAGGCACCAATAGTGTAGCGCTGGAGGAAGAAGCGGACGTTTTGTTCGAGTGGGCCGAGAGGAACCTGGTGGCCTTGTCGGCGGCGCATGTCGTGGGAGTAGACAATGTGGAGGCCGATTTCTGAATCGGGTAAGGGTGGACCTGGGAGAGTGGGTCCTGCACCCCGAAGTGTTTGCACTGCTGGTTCAGCGCTGGGGGACGCCAGTAATGGATCTCATGGCAACTTTTCAGTCCGCAAAGGTCGATCGGTTCTTCAGCAGAAGAAAGGAGAGGATGGCGGAGAGCCTAGACGCTCTCATTCAGAAGTGGCCCGAGGGGCAGCTGCTGTATGTGTTTCCGCCGTGGGTGTTGATCGGGCGGGTTCTACAGCGCATAGAGCGACACAAAGGACGAGTGGTTCTAATTGCTCCGGATTGGCCAAGAAGACCTTGGTATGCTGACTTGGTCAGACTGTTGGAGGGGCAGGCCTGGAGGCTTCCTGTTCGCAAGGACCTTCTCACCCAGGGACCTCTCTGCATGCCCCAGGTGGATCGATTCTCGCTTACGGCATGGCTCTTGAGAGGGCAAGGTTGAAAGCGAGAGGTTATTCGGCGGCAGTCATTACTACCTTGCTGAAGTCGAGGCGGAAATCTACTTCCTTAGCATATGTCAGAGTGTGGCGCATCTTTGAGGCTTGGTGTGCGGATAGGCACTGTGTTCCTTTGAAGGCGTTGGTCCCGCAGATTCTATCTTTCTTGCAGGATGGGTTTCAAAAGGGCCTAGCGGCATCTTCCCTGAAGGTGCAGTTGGCGGCTTTAGCCTGTTATAGAGGGAAGGTACAAGGCAGCTCGCTAGGTAGTCATCCGGATGTTAAGCGGTTTTTGAAGGCGGTGGCGCTTCTCCGGCCACCGCGTTCGCGTATGGTTCCGGCGTGGGATCTACCCTTAGTCTTGGAGGCCTTAGGTGGAGCGCCTTTTGAGCCTTTGGGGAAGGCTTCTTTGAAAGATCTTACGCTGAAGGTAGTGTTTTTAGTGGCCATTGCCTCGGCTAGGCGAGTTTCGGAGTTACAAGCGCTGTCCTGTAGGGAGCCCTTTCTCTCTTTCTACGATTCTAAGGTGGTGTTGAGACCGGTTCCGTCGTTCTTGCCTAAGGTGGTCTCGGTGTTTCATTTGAACCAAGTGGTGTCGTCGCCCGTGTTTCGTGTTAAGGGTAAGACTCAGGTGGCGGACCGACTTCATACTTTGGATATTCGTCGGGCATTGAAGAAGTATGTGGAGAGAACAGAGCCCTTCCGTAAGTCGGACAGGCTGTTCGTTCTGTTTGCGGGGCCTCAACGGGGGGAGTCGGCCTCGAAAGGTTCCATTGCTCATTGGATCAAGGAAGCGATCGCATCGGCTTACATTCTCCGTGGTCGCATAGTACCGGAAGGGCTGCGGGCTCATTCCACTAGGGCACAAGCGGCATCGTGGACGGAGTCTAGCTTGGTGCCGGCGGTGGAGATCTGTAAAGTGGCTACTTTGTCGTCGCTGCATACCTTTGTGAAGCATTACCGTCTGGATGTGCAGGCGAACAGAGACTCCTGTTTTGGATCGGTGGTGCTTCAGGCCGGTCTAGCAGGACCCTCCCGTTAATGTGTTTTACTGCTCTGGTACATCCCCAGAGATTCCGGGACTAGACTGGAGGGACGATCAGGAAGGTTAAATTAGACTTACCTGCTAATTGTAGTTCCTGGAGTAACTCCAGTCTAGTCCTGTGTCCCGCCCTATCGAGTTCTGTTTACCGCGGCCTGAAGCAGGAGCTATATTACTGGTAAGCAAACTTCTCAATGCGTTTGGGGGGTTGGAGTGCATGCACAGCAAATTTTTTCCAAGGGTGGGGTGTGGGGGGTTCCTGTCCCCTGTAGTAGGGTACTGGACAGGGGATCTCCTGGCATACGATCCGCAAGGGTCTTGTATATAGTTGGGTTGGCAGGCCTATATAGGTTAGTTTAGCGGTACTTTAATACTGCATTTTGTTACTTGTTGCTCCGGTGAGTCTGCTTTGTCAATAGGTAAACTGATGTGAGGAGGTGGTGCCAGCCCTTATATACTGGTGACATCACAGCACTGAAGTTTCTCAGTCTCCAAAGCTGCTGGATGAGGTTGACAACCCCAGAGATTCCGGGACTAGACTGGAGTTACTCCAGGAACTACAATTAGCAGGTAAGTCTAATTTAACCTTACTCCTGAGTCTGTCCCCTTTTACCTTCATCCTATGCCCACTCGTTGCAAAGCTTGTTTTCAATCGAAAGAGACTCTCTCTGCATTTTCCATGGAGATATATAAATGTCTGTATCATATCTCCTCTATTCTGCCTTTCCTCTAATATATACATATTAAGATCAGTCTGTCCTCATATGAACATAAGACACTTGTAATGCCTCACTTTGATTATGCCATCATCATCTTACACGGCCTCCCCAACAGCACCCTCAATCCACTACAGATGGCGATGAATGCAGCAGCCCGCATTCTCTGCGGCGTAACCAGAAGAGATCACATCACACCCATACTTATGGAACTACACTGGCTACCGTTACAATGCAGGATCACCTAACAAGGCATTACTCCTTTCATTTAAAGCAATTAACCGGATATCCCCTTCATCCCTCTCTGCACTCCTGACCATCACCCCTACAAACAGGCTAAGGAGGTCAATAGCTACCAATACGCTGACTATACCACTTGACTCTACTAAATGTACTCAAGCAACAAGGAATAGAGCCTTTACATTCTATGCCCCTAGGTGCTGGAACAATCTCCCAATCAGTGACCTCTCACAGTTCAGAAAAGCCCTTAAACACCACCTATTCTGCCTTCACTTTGGCCACACCAACCTAACACAATCACCTCCTGCACCTCAACTCACTCACACAGACTCTGACATTCCAACAACATAACTCTTGACAATGCACAAAACAGACCCACCCTCAGGCACACTCACAACGATCCCAACTTGCAATATAAATTGTAAATAGTTACAACAACCACTGTTGTTGATTGTATATAGTTGCCCTTGTTACAGCCCCAAGTTACCAATCCTGTTACAATGTAAGCAAAAGAGCTTGTTCTGATGCAAAATTTTATTTGTAAACCGCACTGATACTAAATAACACGGTATATAAGAACTGTAAATAAATAAATAAGATATGCCATACTGGGTCAGACCAAGGTCCATCAAGCCCAGTATCCAGTTTCCAACAGTGGCCAATCTAGGTCGTACGTACCTAGCAGTTTCCCCAAAAGACAAAGGTTCCACAGTGTTTGTACTGGGTCAAGCATTGATATCCTGGGTCCCTTCTTAATAATGGTTTATGGACCTTTCCTCCAGGAACTTGTCCAAACCTTTTTTAAACCCAGCTAACTGCATCCTCCGGTAACAAATCCCAGAGTTTGATTACACGTTGAGTGAAAAAATATTTTCTTTTATTAGTCTTAAATAGTTTACCCTGTAGCCTCATTGCATGTCCCCTAGTCTTTCTATATTCTGATAACGTAAACAATCGATCTACGTTCACCCGTTCGTTAATTTATAGACTTCTATCATATCTCCCCTCAGCCGTCTCTTTTCCAGGTTAAAGAGCCCTAACCTTTTTAGCCTTTCATAGGAGTATCCTTCCATCCCCTATACCATTTTGGTGGCTCTTCTCTGAACCTTTTCTAATAACACTATATCATTTTTAAGATACGGCGATCAGAATTGCACACAATATTCAAGGCGTGGTATCACCATAGAACGGTATAGAGCAGGGGTCTCAAACACGCGGCCCGCGGGCCGCATGCGGCCCGCGAGGGCATCTTATGCAGCCCGCGAAGCACTTACCGGCATGTAAAAAAAAAAAAAAAATCCAAACTTGCCGTCGCCGCATTAAGCGTCCCGCGGGCTCCTCTGCCTGGCAGAGTCCTCTCCTCATCAGCTCCAAAAGCGGCGGCTTTCAGAGCCGCGAAGAGAGAGAGTTTCTCTCTCGCGCGGTTCTGAAGACTCTCTCGCTGCTCTTCAGAACCGCGCGAGAGAAACTCTCTCTCTTCGCGGCTCTGAAAGCCGCCGCTTTTCCCAATTTCAATGGCGTGTTTTGGATTGGATTCCTCCCCCAATCAGAGGTGGTGATCGGGAGGCTGCTTTACAATCATGCGAACAGCGTTGGATTTTCAGATGGAATACGGTTGCTACATCGGGATTGAACCTGGAACTTGATTGGCACAGTCCTATGTGAATTTAGCCTATTGGTCAGGGGTCTGCATTGTTGCTTTCTCCTTTCCATTGGCTTGAGCAGTAACCAATCAGTAGTTGCGACGTGAGACCCTGGTCTGTTCTTTAAAATGGGTTCCACTGGGATTGTTTGTCCTTCCACGGTCCTTAGAATTCTGTGGGGAAGTTTTGGTCTGACGCAGGGTCTTTTGAGTTATAGAAGCTGTTTGTGTTTTCACTAGGGCTTGAGGATACCCTTTTTAGATAGTTTTTCTAAGTATGCCAGTATTTGATATAATCTGTCTGCCAGGGTTTATGGATTTTATTTAGTATGTAGAAGTTAACAATAGAGGGATGGATTGATGTCAGGATTTTCTGCAGAGACTGTAGCTGCCTTGGAGATATGTTGACATTTTTCTGTTTGTATATTCCTGTGTTGGCTCCTTGCTAATTTTTTTTCTGAAATGTATTTATTTTTTGGCAATTGCCTACTTCTCTTCTGTATCTTCCTATGTATCCATGACCAGTACAGTGCCACCTTTATTTGCTGGGCTGATGATTCAGTTCTGCAGATTTTTAATTGCAGTCCTTTTTAGTGGGAGAAAGTTGTATAAGAGATTTTTTTTTAATTAATGTGTTTGTGTGCATATCGTACACATGTATACATATGCATTTGTGTGTGTACATGTGTTCTTTTTATTAGAAGAGGGACTGTGGTGTAAAAAGTGCACTTATCTACAGGAACCACATCTGACCCCCTTGGCTGTGTTGAAGCCAAATGGCATCTCTAACACAGCTTTGAAGCATTCCTTGCATCAGATTGTTATAAACACCTTTACCTGCGGCCAATTCACCTGTGGCCAACCTGCTTTATGAGTCCTGGTAGTGCTGTTAGGATATGGCGGGTTTGCTATGGGTTCTAAATGGACAGTGTTTGTTTGTAGTAGTTCCTAATGTGCCTGGCGGTTGGCACTGGATTATAGTAATGTAGAAATCTTTTAGTCTTTCTTTATTCATGCACTCATTAAGAGGCATGTTTACTAAAAGTTAGGGTATGGTAACATTATGCAAATGTTTATGCAAATGAGGTCCCTCGTCTCATGCGGCCCCCGGGTTATTTTACAAGTCCTCATTTGGCCCTCGAAGCAATTTGAGTTTGAGACCCCTGGTATAGAGGCATTATATCATCTTTTGTTTTATTTTCTATTCCTTTCCTTATGATACCTAGCATTCTATTTGCTCTCTTGGCTGCTGCTGCACACTGGGCCGAGGGTTTTAACATGTTATCCACAATGACGCCTAAATCTTTTTCCTGGGTGGTGGTTCCTAATGTGGAACCTTGCATCGTGTAACCATAGTTTGGGTTGTTCTTCCCTAGGTGCATAACTTTGCACTTGTCCACATTAAATTTCATCTGCCATTTTGATGCCCAGTCTTCCAATTTATCAAGATCCTCTTGCAATTTTCCACAACTTTAAATAGTTTTGTGTCATCTGCAAATTTGATAACTTCACTCGTTATTTCACTTTCCAGGTCATTTATGAATATGTCAAAAAGCTGCGAACCCAGCACAGATCCCTGGGGTACACCACTATTCACTTTTCTCCATTGGGAAAATTGGCCATTTAGCCCAACCCTCTGCTATCTTTTAACCAGTTCCTGATCCACAATAGTACACTGCCTCCTATCCCATGACTGTTTAGTTTTGCCAAAAGTCTCTGATGAGGGACCTTGTCAAAGGCTTTCTGAAAGTCCAGATACACTATATCAACTCACGCATAAAATACAAGACAATCCTAAACATATTCAGGATCAAACACAGGAACTCTGCCCACAGCTTTCAACCCCTCATAAAACCTGACACCAGTACAAGACCCAGAAGAAAAGCCACATCAGACACGCCAAAAGACTACACAAGAGCATGTAAATCCACCGCACGAAGAGCACTGTCACTGGCAGCACCTAGCATGTGGAACTCACTCCTGGACGAACTGCGAGCCACTGAAGACACCAAGGACTTCAGGAAACAACTAAAGACTCTGCTATTCCTGGAGCACTACGGACCGAACACACAATGAGTGCTACAACCATGGACCAATCTTACCTGCACGCTCCCTACACTTACCCTGTATATAGCTCATGCTGTAAATAGCGCACACTAATCAACCCACACACACACTTTCATTGTACATGATGCACACACTGAACCCAAGCACCACTCCCACTGATTGTTTGCTGTGTAACCGCCTTGATTGAAGGATAAGGCGGGATAGAAATACCATTAAATAAATAAATAAAATAAATATCAACCGACTCACCTTTGTCCACCTGTTTATTCACACTTTCAAAAAAACATAACAGATTTGTAAGACAAGATCTTCCTTGTCTATGTTATGCTTTATAAGAAAGACCACTAACAATTTTAGTAGCCACCCTCTGTACCGACTCCATTCTGCTTATATCCTTTTGAAGGTGTGGTCTCCAGAATTGCACACAATACTCCAAATAAGGTCACACCCATTTTTCTGCTGGCCATTCCTCTCCCTATGCGCCCAAGCATCCTTCTTGATTTCACTGTCGTCTTTTCTACCTGTTTAGCTACTTTTAGATCGTCAGACACAGTCATGCTCTTCTTTCGTGAACAGAAGTACTTCACCCCCTACACTTTACCACTCCCTTGGATTTTTGCAGCCCAAATACACAACCCTGCATTTTCTCCAGGAACAAGCATGAAGTCAGTCCTTACTTATGGGTGACGTCAGCACCGACGGAGCCTGCGCGGAGAAGTTCCCCAGCTTTTAAAAGAAAGCCTTTGGAATTGCTGCCATGCATGCGTGGTCCTCTTCCCACCCAAAGGTGCCATCTTGCTCAGTCTCCCTTTTTCCACGGAGCACTTCGGACGCACGTACTCATCCCTTGGAAAAAGTTTTTTTTTGTCTTCAGCCTTATGACCTCTTTTCTGGTTGCACCAGTCCTCTCCGGTCCTCCCCTACACCCCCTGCCTTGGCGGTGGGCTAGGGGACTCCGTTTTTTTCCCTTCTTTTAATTTTTTCCCTTTGGGCCTTTTCGCACCTTTTTCCTAACTGCTGGCCTCGAGGGTCTTCGACCCAGCAGGGGCTATTTTTATCCCCATAGTCACCGGTTTCAAAAAAATCTCACAGATGCTCCAAGAATACGTCGCTCATGGACACCCATGACTGTTGTCTGCGGCGTCTAGGGGCTTGCCACAACACAGAGCTCTGCGCTCTTTGTAAGAAAATGTCTGCTAAGGCCTTGCTAAGCCATAAGCAGACGTCTGACGACATTTTCCATAAGGCGTCCCCGGTGGCTCCCCACTCTTCCGATCCACCGCTTATGGGATCCCCTGTAGTGCCCCCTGCACCCCAGGTGTCTTGGGGGCTCCGGACAAGCGCAACCAGTCTTGTGTACGTTCCCGAGAGTTGGACAAGGAACGGCCTTGAAAGGTACCTCGTATGGATACGGAGGCCTGCGGCGAAGGGGCCCGGTCTCCCAAGGGTTGTCCCAGCGAGGACCCATCCCCCCCTCTCCTCTACACTAGACCCAGTCACCCCAGCTTCGGCATCGCAGGGCCCCACTACTGAGGCCTGTATGCTGGCAGTGGAGCGCAGTGTTTCTGCCTTCCTAGCTGCCCAGCACGTCTCGAGACCAAGGGTCCCCCAACGGAGGTACTGAAAACTACCTTGGAAACTCCCGAGAGCCATGGGCCTCGTGAGGGTCCTTGGCACCGGTCTCGCTTACCATCCCATTCCTAGGGGGCCGAGGTCTTCCAGAGTCCAAGCAGGCCTCGGCCACTGAACATGGGTATCGGCCCGATTCCAAGTCCTTCTCGGACGTCTCAGGCTGGGAGTAGGACTGGGACACCTCCCCGGAGACCCGCGTCCATAGGGCCCTTCCCTCTGACCCATCCCCACGAAGGTGGTCGCCTCCCGAAAACACCTCATTTTTGGTGTTTGTGCGGGATATGGGGTGGGCCCTCAATCTGCCCGCGCAGACAGAGGAGGGTGGAGGAACTTGACATTTTGCAGTATGAGTCTCTACCTAGGGGAGTCTCTTACGGTCCCTGTACTGCCCATCCTATCCCGGCTGCTCCTCTACATGTGGTAAGCACCCACCTCGGTCCCCATCGTCAGCAAAAGGCTCGATGCCATGTATAGGATCCAGCGGAGCCCGGGATTTGGAAGACTCAACATCCTCATACCTCCATGGTGGTTGAATTGGCCATGTGGAAGCAGAAGAGCCAGAAGTCACACTCTTTGGTCCCGCCTGGCAGGGAATCCTGTGCCCTCAACACCCTAGTGTAGAATCACAAGATTTCACGGTCTCTTTCTGAACGTGCATATAAACCTCTCAGTTCCAAAAGATACATTCAATCATAACAATATGGTGAAGTAGAGCTATTTACTCTCTTCAATGACAACTCTTCAACAAGGTCTCAGACTTATACTGCACTTTAAATCTAGACTTACGTCCATTCATATAGTGCTATATTTGCATCAATGACCTTGTGATATATTGAATCTATATTCACTGGTGCTCAATTTTACTGATAAACATTAGTCAAAGACTTAGCTTAGTTATTCCTCCAAATCTTGACTAGCTTGCAGAGCGGATCCCGACCCACAGTTTAGGCGCCACAGAGGCGTTTCAAAATGGTGATTTCATCAGGAGATCCATTCGCTTATTCTAAAAAGCAAACAACAACGACTTTAAACTCTATTTTTTCAGTAATAATCATGTCACCCTCTACTATCGAAAATGTTAAAAACGCTCTTACTCACTTCAATGCTGCCCGCGTCTTCATTCATTCATCGCTCTTGCGATTAACAGCTTCCGTGTCTACTGAAGACGCCGCGCATGCGGGATGGAACTGTCTACCATTATTTAAACCCCCCAACCAAACTACTAAATATCATACATCTGTTCCTCACGCTAATTGCACTACCCCTTCTTTTGCCTTTCTAACTTCAGCTAATCTCACCATTTATGCTCTAATGTATCAAAATACGTTAAAAATATAAAAAATAATATTTATTCAAAATTTAAAATTAAAATGTGTTGGGAATCGAAACTTCCACCCAAGCATCACTATCATAACCTGTTAGCTGGGGTAGCGATGGGTGCCATATGCACCCCATCTATAGCAAATTTTTACATGAGTGCTTCTGAAGCACGTTGCTTGGCCAATTCCCCTTTTTTGCCGAATTTGTTAGTATGGAGAAGATACATAGATGATATATTTGTATTGTGGAAAGGAACCCCGGAATTGTTGTTAGAATTTTTTGAATGAATCAACCAACAGGATGAGCATATACAATTTACTCATGAGTATCATAGGGATGAAATCACTTATTTGGATGTGCAAGTCACTAGGAGAAGTCATGAATGGCACACATCAGTATTTAGGAAACCTACTGATAGGAACACTTCCCTGCATTATACTAGCAAACACCCTAGACAGTTGAAAGAAGCTCTTCCTTTTTCACAATTTTTGAGCTTCAGGCGGAACTGTTCACATGTTAAGGATTTCAAACGACGAGCAAAAAATCTTAAAAAGGATTTTCAGGATAGGGGATACCCTAAAACGGTAGTACAGAGGGCCTATAAAAGAGCGCTCTATAATCATAGACCAAGTTTGTTGCAAATGAGATCGCCATTGACGGTAGTACGGTCAGACTCGGATGTAGTTAATCTGATTACAGCTTTCTCTCCTATGAGTTATCATATACAAAAGCTTTTAAGTAAGCATAGGAATGTGCTCACGGTAGTGACGGGATTAGAAGCTAAGAGAATACGTTGTGTGTGGAAGTGAGGGCGCAATTTGAAAGAATATCTAAGCCCGACAGTGCTCGCAACGCTGGAGCCGAAACCCTTGGAAGGTAGTCATAAGAAATGTGGAAACTGTGATACTTGTGAAGTGATGTTGGAGTTATCACAGTTCAAGTATCAAGGGGTTAGTTTTAATCTTCGGTCCCATACTACATGTACTTCAGAGGCCGTAGTGTATAGTGTTTTATGTCCGTGTGGATTAATGTACATTGGTAAGACATCACGTTCTTTGAAGATTAGATTACGGGAACATAGGAGCCGTTTGAAGTGTCGAAAATTGGAGGCCCCACTCGTAGCACATTGTCTGGCACAGGAACATGTGTTTGACCAATTACGCTGTTTTGTAATAGAACCGGTATCCAAGGCCCAAGGGGGGAAAACTCTAGATGAAACTCTCCTGCTAAAAGAGCAAAGATGGATATACCGGCTGGGGACTGTTTCCCCGAGGGGATTAAATATAGCTATAGATTGGTTGGTCTGCACTTGATGATTGTATACAGCTGCAAGATTGTTTATATCCACTCACTGGCGTTTTGTTAAATATAGCGTTTCTGTAGCCCTAGGTTACGATAGTGATGCTTGGGTGGAAGTTTCGATTCCCAACACATTTTAATTTTAAATTTTGAATAAATATTATTGTTTATATTTTTAACATATTTTGATACATTAGAGCATAAATGGTGAGATTAGCTGAGGTTAGAAAAGTAAAAGAAGGGGTAGTGCAATTAGCGTGAGGAACAGATGTATGATATTTAGTAGTTTGGTTGGGGGGTTTAAATAATGGTAGACAGTTCCATCCCGCATGCACGGCGTCTTCAGTAGACACAGAAGCTGTTAATCACAAGAGCGATGAATGAATGAAGACGCGGGCTGCATTGAAGTGAGTGAGTAAGAGCGTTTTTAACATTTTCGATAGTAGAGGGTGACATGATTATTACTGAGAAAATAGAGTTTAAAGTCGTTGTTGTTTGCTTTTTAGAATAAGCGAATGGATCTCCTGATGAAATCAGCATTTTGAAACGCCTCTGTGGTGCCTAAACTGTGCGTCGGGATCTGCTCTGCAAGCTAGTCAAGATTTGGAGGAATAACTAAGCTAAGTCTGACTAATGTTTATCAGTAAAATTGAGCACTAGTGAATATAGATTCAATATATCACAAGGTCATTGATGCAAATATAGCACTATATGAATGGACGTAAGTCTAGATTTAAAGTGCAGTATAAGTCTGAGACCTTGTTGAAGAGTTGTCATCGAAGAGAGTAAATAGCTCTACTTCACCATATTGTTATGATTGAACGTATCTTTTGGAACTGAGAGGCTCAACATCCTAGGGCACAAGGCTTACCAAGGATCCATGCTGGCATTCCGCATCCAGGCGTATCAGCTGTATGTGTTTCTTCGCGACCTCACCAAAAAGCTCGGCGGTTTCTCCGCAGGCCTCGGGGGTGAACACCTACTCAGGTTCCAGACCCTCCTGAGGTTGGTTGCAGACTGCTCAAAATACCTTTCCTGCGCCGCATATGACGGGTTCGAGTCCTCTGCCCGCATGGCATCAGGGCTCAGCACCTAGCGTGCCTCCAGTTTTCGGACCTGGAACAGTGGGACCAGGAGAAGCTCCTGGATGTCCCCTGCCTTGGCAAGCAGCTATTTGGCAAGCCCATGAAGGACAAGGCAGCCGAGATCAAGATGGAGTTCGTGACTCGCACCCGTCTCTCTCATAAAACGTCTTCTCTTCCACGGAAGAAGCAGCACAGTAAAAAGCCTTTCTTCTAGAGGAAGGGGCTTCCCTACCGGGGATACCCACCCTACCCCGGTGCCGACAACCAGTGCTCAGAGCAAAGGGGGGGGGGGGGGTAGCTCAGGGTCTTCGGAAACTGAAAGGGCCAACTGCAGGTGCCACCCCAGCCAGCTCCAGGGTTTTGACGCCGAATGCATAGCCTCTCGCCCACTGGTGGCACTTCCACCTGTAGGAGGAGTCCTGTCCCTTTTCACCCCTGAGTAGATGGCCATTACATCAGATACCTGGGTCTTCCAGGTGATCTGGGATGGTTATCGTCTTCATCTGGACAGACTCCCTCCTCCCTTCTCCCCAGTGGAGCCTTCGCACCAGGCTTGCTTGCAACAAGAGGTCGACAACCTCCTCGGTCAGCAGACGGTTGAAAGGGTCCCACTGTACCTCTGAGGTCGGGGGTTTTACTCCTGGTACTTCCTCGTCCCGAAAAGGACAGGGGCCTGCGCCCTATCCTCCATCTCAGGAACCTGAACACGTTTCTGGTGCGGGAGAAGTTCAGAATGCTATCGCTTGGCATTCTGCCCTTCCTACGGCAGGGCGATTGGCTATGCTCCTTGGATCTCAGAGACGCTTACGCCCACGTTAATGTTAATTTTTTGACATGTTCTCTGTAAACCGCTCCCGATCTCTGGAAGGGGCGGTATAAAAAAAAACGCACAAATAAATAAATAAAATAAAAAATATCCTGGTCCACCCCAAGCACAGGCAATGTCTGCATTTCAGGGTGCAAGGGGAGCATTATCAGTACAGGGTGCTCCTCTTCGGACTCGAATCTGCCCTGCGAGTCTTCACAAAGTGCCTGTCAGCAGCTGCGGCTCATCTCCGACTGCAGGGCATACCTGTTTACCCATACTTAGATGGCTGGGCACATCAGCGGAGGAGGCTTGCCTTTCAGTGTCTGGCACAGGCCTCCTCCTCGAGCTCCTTGGCTTCCTGATCAACTACTCCAAGTCCCATCTCGAGCCGGTACAGACCCTGGAGTTCATCGGTGCCCTTCTTCCTCGAGCGGAGTGGCTCCACACCCTGGCTGCCGAAGTCCATGGCCAGACAAGGGTCATGGTGCAGGCCATGCTGCGCCTCCTGGGGCACATGGCCGCAACCGTCCATGATGTCCTCCATGCACATTTATTTATTTAGACAGTTTTGTATACCACCTTATCCTTCAATCAAAGTGGTCACAACACAATTGGGGGATACATTTAACACTATGAGACACATACACTAATACGTACAGGGAATATGGGCAATGGAGGGTTAAGTGGCTTGCCAAAGACCACAAGGAGCACCTGTGGGACTAGAAACCCCAGTCCTTCCGGCCCAAGGTTGCTGTCCTCTAGTGGAATTTGAACCACCGACCTTCCGGCCCTGTGGTACCTTGCCCCAACATGCGGGCGGCACAATGGGCAAAACCTCAGGACGTCTCCGGGACCCCCATCCGGGTCTCCCATAGCCTATTCCGTTCCCTAGCTTGGTGGCAAGGTCCCCAAAGCCTCCTTCGGGACATGCCCTTCCAGACTCAGCAGCATGAGCTCATCTTGATGATGGATAGATCACTGTTGGGCTGGGGTGCCCACTATGGCAGCCTATGCACCCAGGGGCAGTGGTCACCCAAGTCATCCCTGCAGCAGATCAACCTGCTCGAGCTCTGAGCGGTCAGGTTGGCCCTGAAGGTCTTCGAGTACCACCTGAAGGGCAAGTCAGTGCTTGTGCAGACCGACAAAGTTGTGCTGTTCTACATAAACAAGGAAGGGGGCACGGGTTCCCACCTCCTTTGTCAGGAGGCAGTCCTCCTCTGATTCTTCATGGTACACCAGGGTATGACCTTAAGGGCTGTCTACCTCCCAGGCCAGGACAACTTCCTCGTGGACAGACTTAGCAGGCTCCTTCGCCCACACAAGTGGCACCTGAGTCCAGAGGTGGCTCTCCACCTGTTCCGCCGCTGGGGGACTCCATCCATAGACCTGTTTGCCAGCCCAGTGAACGCGTAGCTTCCCCGCTTTTGCGGGCCTATGCTGCACCCGAGCAGGGTGGCCCCGGATGCGTTCCTCCTGGACTGGACCTCCGGGTTTCTGTATGCGTTCCCTTCCACTCATCTCATTGCGAGGACCCTCCACAAAATTCAGCAGGACCAAGCTATGGTGATCCTTGTGGCCCTGTCAGCCCTGGTTCCTGCTTCTGCGCCGACTCTCAGCTAGAGCATCCAGTTCCCCTGGACAGTGCCCCAGGCGAACTTGGCCTCACTATCTCTGATGGCTGAACAGGTCTCCTTAGCCTCACTGCATCTCCCAGAGGAGATTGAAGAAGTCCTCCTCGTGTCGAGGAAGGACGCGACGAGATGGACCTACGCCCTGAAGTGGCGGTACTTCTCAACCTGGTGCTCCTAGTGCCAGATCAACCTATTCTCCTGCTCCACCCGATGGGTTCTCCAGTACCTCCTCCACCTCTTGCAGGTTCACCTGAGTGCCATTTCGGCCAACCACTTCCCCGTCGGGGGTAAACCCCTCTCGGGCCAGCCTCTGGTCTCCTGCTTCATGTGTGGGGTGGGGGGGGGGGGGGTTCTTGCTTTCCAGGCACCCCCCCCCCCATCCCCTGCCAGCGGAATGGGACCTGAACATCGTGCTCATGCAGTTGACGTGGCCGCCCTTCGAGCTGATGGTGAAATGCTCGCTCCGGCATCTCTTTTGGAAGGTGGTCTTCTTGGTGGCACTGACCTTGGCGTGGCAAGTCAGCGAACTTCAAACCCTCATGGCAGAGGTCCCCTACACCAGGTTCTACAGGAATAGGGTAGCCCTTCGTTTCCACCCCAAGTTCCTTCCGAAAGTGATCTCAGATTTCCATCTTTTCGAGACCTCACACTGACCGGGCATCGGCAGTCCTGCATACTCTTGACTGCAAGAGGGCTCTCGCATTCTATCTGCAGCACACCCAGAATCATCGCAAGTCTGACCGGCTCTTCATTGCCTATGATCCCAACAACCTGGGGCTGGCAGTTATCAAGCACACCCTCTCCATCTGGGTGGCAAACTGCATAGCCTTTGCCCAGGCAAAGGCTGGGGCCCCGCTGGATCGATGGGTCACCGCGCGTGGCTTCACTGCCCTCAGTGCCTCTGGCGGACATTTGCTGGGCTGCGACCTAGTCTTCAGCAAACACTTTCACTTTGCACTACTGCCTGGCAAGGGAGTCCTGCTGGGATAACGCCTTTGGCCAGGCTGTACTCTGCAATCTGTTTGGGGTATAAGCAACTCCTGCCCTCCGACCCTTCTTCTGTGGCTACTGAGAGCTTAGCCCCGGGGACTCGGGCTCCTTCAGACATCAGCTTTTGCTCACGGTCTTGCGGAGGTGTTTTTGGATTACAGGTTCGGTAGCCTGTAGCTGGGGAGTCCCATAAGTGAGGACTGACTTCCTGCCTGTTCCTGGAGAACGCATAGTTACTCACCTGTAACAGGTGTTCTCCAGGGGCAGCAGGAATTGGTCCTCACTATCCTCCCACCTCTCCTGAAGAGTTGCTACCTTTTTATCCTTCCCTTGCCATCTGCTTAGTAGGGCTCTAGCTCTGGGACCTGACTGAGCAAGATGGCACCTTTGGGCAGGAACAGGACCACACATGTGTGGCAGCAATCCCAAAGGCTTTCTTTGAAAGCTGGGGAATTGCTCCATGCAGACTCTGTCGGTACCGACGTCACCCATAAGTGAGGACTGATTCCAGCTGTCCCTGGAGAATACCTATTAGAGGTGAGAAAATACCCATTTAAGCATTAAATCTCAGCTACCAAATTCGCAACCATTCTTCAAGCTTAGCTAGATTCCTCCTGGGTGTCTACACTTGCAGATTTTGGTATCATCCACAAAGAGGCAAACCTTACCAGACAGCCCTTCCACAATATCACTAACAAAGATGTTAAAAAGAATAGGACCAAGGACAGATCCCTGCGACACACCACTGGTGAGCTCCATTTACCTGTACCCTTTGTCACCTCCCACTCAACCAATTTCTAACCCAGTCAGTCCCTAGGGTGCTCAGTTTGTTTATAAGTTGCCTGTGCGGAATGGTGTCAGAAACGTTACTGAAATCTAAGTACAGCACATCTAGAGCTCTTCCTCAGTCCAACTCCCTGGTCACCCAAAGAAATCGATCAGATTTGTCTGACAAGACCTACCTCTGCTAAATCCATGCTGCCTCGGATCCTACAATCCATTAGACTCCAGAAACTTACTATTCTCTCTTTTAGCAGTGTTTTCCATTAATTTACTCATCACAGAGATTAGACGAACCGGCCTGTAGTTTTCAATCTCATCCCTCCAGTCCTATGGGACCACGCCTGACTCCAAAGAAGCATTGAAAAGGTCAGTCAGTGGAGCCCCTAGAAAGTCCACAAGTTCCTTCAATATTCTTGTATATCCCATCTGGTTGCATTGCTTTGTCTACTTTAAGTTTAGCTAGTTTCTCACAAACACAGTCTTCTGAAAATTGTTCAAGATGCCCCTCGCTTCTGTTCCTGTTTGTGGGTGTTTTCTGAGGTCCTGTTCCTGGTTCTTCATCTGTGAATGCAGAACAAAAATATTTGTTAAGCAATTCCGCTTTATCCTCATCAGCTTCTACATATTCCTCCCCTTCACCCTTGAGTCTGACAGTACCCACTTTTGTCCTTCCTCTTCTCACTAACATATCTGACAAATGTCTTATCCCCCCATTTTATTGCATTGGCTATGTCCTCCTCTTTTTGTATCTTTGCTTTCCTGACTACTTTGTTAGCTTCTTTAAGTTTTTCCAAATATAAATGCTTGTCTTCCTCTCTCGGTCATCTCTTGTATTTTCCGGGAACAAACAGAAAGTCAGTCCTCACATATGGATGATGTCGGTGCCGATGGAGCCTGTGTGGAAGCATCTCTCCAGCCTTCAAAGGCTGCCTTTGGGAGATGCACCATGCATGCATGGTCCCCTTACTGCCCAAGGGTGCCATCTTGCCTCAGTCTCTTTTTTCCACTGAGCCCTGTCCAGTTTCCCCTGGAAAAAGTGTGTGTTTTTTATCCGGTCTGTGCACCGGTTCCTTTCCACCCACGAGCCAGCTTGCCTTGGCGTCGCGCCTCTGGTTCGTTCCCTGTTTGTTTGTTTTTCTTGGTCGAGGTATTCCTCGACCAGTGTTCGTGCCCTTTTTCAGACGAAGGCCTTGGACCCCTGCTGAGCAGCAGGACTCCCCCCCCCCCTTCTTTATCCCCCGAAGGCCTCCAGTGGCTTTAAGAAGTGTGATCGGTGCGGTAAGATGATGTCCTTCACTGATGTGCAATACTGCTCTCTCCAGTGTCTTGGTTCTGAACACAATGGCTAGGACTGAGAGCTTTGCAGGACCATGACCCCACAGGCCCTTAAAAACAGTCAGCTGCAACAGGAAAGATTTTTTTTTTCAGAAGTACAACTCTGCGCTGGAGTCTCTGGCAACACCACAGGGCCCTCTCCGGTACCTCGGTGCCCCTTCCCGGGCTTCCTCAGAGTCACGCGGCTGTGGTTCCTCCGAGAGGAAATCCCCAGAGGTGAAACGCATGAAGCCAAAGTCCAGGAAGATAGGTAAATCCCATTCCAGGCCCCGCAGGCCCCGGTGTGAATTGGAAGGATTGGATCAGGAGCAGCCTCAAAAGCTGCCCCGGAAGGAGTCATCAGCACCTGCTGACTGGCCTTGGACACCCGAGGTCATCCTCATCAAGGTGGTAGAGCCAGTCCCCAAACATCTATGGGGCAAGGGCTTCTACACCAGGTATTTCCTCATTCCCAAGCGAAGAGGAGGGGCAGCGGCGCCGCAGGTCCATCCTGGACCTGCAGGACTTGAACAGATTCCTGGTGAGGGAGAAGTTCAAGATACTGTCCCTTGGGGGGGGGGGATTGAGGGGCAACCCCTGTCTATCCATCCTCTTGTGGGCCACTCCATGAGGAGTCTCTTGCTCACTCTGCCTCCCATTCGCCTGCTCGCGGTGGCATGGTATTTGAATGTGGTTCTTGGGAAGCTCATACTTCCACTCTTCAAACTGCTTGCTTCTTGTCATCTCAAGTACCTTTCCTGGAAAGTGATCTTTCTTGTGGCACTCATATCTATGCGCAGAGTAAGTGAGCTGCAAGTGCTGGTGCCTCATGCCCCCCCTACACCAGGTTTCAAAGGAACAGAGTGGTCCTTTGCACTCACCCTAACTTTCTCCCTAAGGCGGCTCCACCTTTCATCTCAACCAGGAGGTAGTTCTCCCCACTTCTTTTCTCAGTCTCATGTGAGCAGGGTAGAGGCCACTCTCCACACCTTGGATTGTAAGATGGCGCTGGCCTCCTACCTACAGTAGAGTGGACTAAGCTCATCACTGCTCCTCACAGCTCTTCATTTCCTATGACCCAAACCGGCTTGGTGTTGCGATCTTTAAATGCACCCTGTCTACCTGGATGACAGAGTTTATCTCCTTTGCCTATGAGCAGTTTGGTCTCTCTCTCTCATGCCATGTTATGGCACATAATGTGCAGGCTATGGCAACCTCCGTTGCGAACCTGCACCCTGTCTCCCTACTGGAGATCTGCTGGGCTGCCACCTGGTTCTCTGTTCACAACTTTGCAACCCATTATTGACTGGAGGAGGATTCCTGGCATGATAGCACCTTCGGTCAGGCAGTACTCTGTCATCTGTTCAGTGAATAATGCAACTCCTACCCTCCGGCCCTTCTGTGTGTCCAGGCTACTGGAGAATTGATTCCCTGGTCAAAGTTGTGGTCGTCCCTGGGGTCTTGCAGCCACTTGGTGCTCTCTGCTATCATTCATGGTTTGATTTTTCGGTTACCCATAGCCTTTACAGGTTTTTTCGGTAGCCTGTAACTTGGGAGTCCCCCACACATGAGGACTGACTTTCTGCTTGTTTCTAGATAAAGCGTAGTTACTCAGCTGTAGCAGGTGTTCTCCAGAATCAGCAGGAATCAGTCCTCACAACCCTCCCTCTTTTTTCTGCTTGATTGACCTATGTCATCGTATTGAGGTAAGATGGCACCCTTGGACAGGAAAGTGACCATGCATGTGCGGACTAACTCCCAAAGGCTTTCTGTGAAAGCTGGGAATGTTCACTGTGCAGGCTCAGACATCACCTATATGTGGGGACTGATTCCTGTTGATCCGGGATAACACCTGCTACAGGTGAGTAACTACACTTTCTGGATCCTCTGCATATTTTAATGCATACTGCTTTTGCGTGACTTCAATTTTAGGAAGCCATTGCTGCACTGCTCAACAGGCAGGAGTTTGAGGAGTCAAAGAAAGAGCATCGACACCTTCTGGAATCTATTAGGCAGGCTCGCAGGACGCTGGAGGAGCTGCAGGACCAGAAGGCTGATCTGGAAGCCAAAGTGGAAGTGCTGCAGCGACGAAGCCAACGACTGCAGAAACATATTAGGTACTGGAGGGTAAAGCAGCAACCTGGCATACTCTGAGAAAAAGATTATACTGTAAATAAAATGTACCTATCTTCAGAGAAGCTCCTAGAATGGAGAGGAACAGCTAGATTAGGGAAAGAACATAAGAAATACCATACTAAGCCAGATCAAGCCCGGTATCCTGTTTCCAACAATGGCCAGTCCAGGTCTGGCAGGTTCCCAAAAAGGTATACAGATAGAAGGTGATTTACTCAGACAGACACCTGTTGCAGAACTTCCTGTAAAAGACAAGCGAGGGAGCTATAAGAATAAGCAAAGGGATAGTTGTAGCTTGTCCCAAAAAGTGATTCAGGATGTTGCTATAATCGTTTCTGAAAGTCAGGGTAGGCAGAAAAGTAATACTTCACGTAATAAAACAAAAGATGGCAGTGCTTTGGGTAATCTTTTGAAAAGGGATGCTGGCACATCTTACCTCCATGGTGAAGCCATTAACAGATACTCTAAAAATGAAGAAACCCTAAATTTGGTTTGCAGGATCCAAAAAGCAACTTGGTTTTACCAGATGGATAATACGTCCAACAAATCTTATCAATTTGGTTGAGTGGGAGGCGACAAAGGGTACAGGTAAATGGAACTCACTCTGAGGGACTTATAGTATTTGATATGGAAGGGCAGACTAGACAGGCCATATGGTCTTTCTGCTGACATGTTTCTAGAAAATTAGGTTCAAGGCATGCATTGTATATGATCATATATAGTTTTCATGAAACATTTTGGTTAGATCAGAATTCAGAACCAGAAAAGCCAGAATTCAAATCCTACCAACTTTACAATTGCCTGTTTAATATAAACTTTAACTTTTGGCTATAAGTTTAAGAATATTTAGATTGCCCACACTCCTTGCATAGCCTTTAAATCAGATATCCGAGTGTGCCCTCAGTTCATATAAGGTCTACTGGCCAGGGACACTTTGGAGATATAGGTACTTGGAATTGAAGTACACATTAGCTTTTAGATTTGCAGAGACCTGGTCTTCAACTTAAGTCTCCTACTTAATTTTGCAGCAAAGGACCACTTTATAACAGTCTTAATCAGCATGTTATGTATTCAATGTAATAATTGTGGTGCTTTCATTCTAAGACTAATCATTTGGAACCTAAGAGCTTGCCCTATATGCCTCAAGTTATCTGCTATGCATAAAGAATTGACTCTACTAAGGGAAGAATTAGCTGCAATTAAACACATCTGTTCTAGGGTACAAGCTAAACAAAATCCACCACCGCTCCCACAAACAATCAAACCCAAGAATAAATGGATCACAGTGGGCTCTGGTAGGTTGCAACCTGTAACGCAGAGCCACCCTCTCCATCAAGAGATATCCCTGCATAATTCCTTCTCTGCCTTGGATAATGAGGGTGCCCAATCCGTGGATACTGAAGTGCCCTTAAATGAGAGAGTCAATGCCCAATCTATTGGTAATGCACCAAATATGAAGGAAAAATCACAAAATAGAAAACTACTACTACTAGGAGATTCCATCATCAGAGGCACCAACGTAGGATCACAGCTCAAAGGAGAGAAGATAATCAAATGCCTCCCAGGCTCTTCAGCCAGCAGGAATACAAACCAAAGTGCTGGTATAGTTAGTGCAGAAAGTGAGCACTCCAAAACTGATGATGTCATCCACTTGGGTACAAATGACCTGGCTAGAAACGGTGCCTCTGCAGTTCAGAGGGACTTCCAGACTCTGGGAGAGAAACTCAAACCCACTGTTAACACTATAGCATTCTCAGAAGTTCCACCTGTTCTTGGTAAGGGGGCAAAAAGGCTGCATCGCCTAAACAATAGCTCCAAATCTGGGGCAAACAAGAAGGATTTAGATATATAGGCGACAGATAGACTATACTGTGCTGATGGACTACATCTCTCTGTCACAAGGAAACGGATCCTAAGTGAAAAATTCAGGTAGTATGTGGACATGCATTTAAACTAGGGAAAGGGGGGCGATGATTGGAGAAAGAAAAGTTCAGGACGTCACTCCCAGCAGAAGCATAATATTGGAAACAGTCACACTTAAATCACATATCAATGGCAAATGAGAAGAGGCATGTAGAGCAACATCCCTGCAAAATACAGGCAAGCCATTCAACAAATGCTCAAAGCATAGCCAACCAAGTTCCTGACATGGAAGCCCCAATGGTGGAAATGGACTTGGGCATTGTGGCCATTACAGAAACATGGTTTAATGAGTCACATGAATGGGATATAGCCATAGCTGGCTATAATTATTAAGGAGAGATAGAGAAGGCAAAAAAGGAGGAAGAGTAGCCCTGTATGTCAAGAGCAATATTAAAGCTGCTGAATTGCAGGGGATGTGGGGAAAAGAAGTGGTGCTGTGGATTGTGTTGGAAAGAGGAGATGGCACTATCATCTATGCTAGTGTAGTCTATAACTCAAACCGAAGAAATGAATAGAGACTTGATTATTGATATTGAAAAGGTAGCTATGAAGGGGGAAGTGATTATATTGGGTGACTTTGATCTACCCAATGTGGATTGGGTATTCCTTCTGCAAATCTGTAAAGTAAAAAAAATTGTGGATGCCTTCCAAGATGCATTGCTTAGAAAAATGGTGATGGAAACGACTAGGGAAAGTTCGATGCTGGATTTAGTACTCGCCAATGGAGAAAGTGTGTCGAAAGTTTGGGTGCGTGCCCATGTGAGCAGCAGTGATCATCACACAGTATGATTTGAGATAAAAGCCAAGACAGAGACTTCTCACAGTAAGCGCAAAGTCCTAGACTTCAAAAACACTGGATTTCAGTAAAATGGCCAAGTGACTGAAAAGAGGAATTGGCAGAGTGGGAGGGAATAAGGGAGGTGGAATTGTAGTGAACTAAAGGAGGCAATAAAAGGTGCAACAGATACATATATAAGGAAAGTAAATAAAAACAAGAGGAAAAGAAGACCTGTTTTGTTTTCTAAAGGAGTGGCTGCACAAATAAAGACAAAAAAACATAGCTTTCACAAAATTCAGAAGTTTGCAAACAGAGGAACACTGAAAAGAATACAGGATAAAGCTAAAAGAGACAAAAAGAAATAAGGATAGCAAAATCAAAGGCAGAAGAAAAGATGGTTAAAGAGCTAAAGCATGGTGATAAAACTTTTTTCAGGTATGTTTAGGAGAAGAGTAAGATCAGAGGTGAAATTGCAAGACTCAAAAGTGCTGAGAACAGATTCATGGAAAGTGACACTGAAAAGCGAAAATGCTAAACCAATACCTCTGTTCTGTTTTTACTAAAGAAAATCCTGGAGAAGGACCACCTTTGATTGACAAATATACAAATGGAAATGGAGTAGACACTACACCACTCACAGAAGATGAGGTGTTTTGAACAGCTTGCAAAACTGAAAGTGGACAAAGCCATGGGGCCGGAGGGATACATCCCAGGATACTGATAGAGCTCAGAGAGGTTCTTGCAGGGCCTTTAAAGGATGTTTTTAATGGATCCTTTGAGACAGGAGAAGTTCCGCAAGACTGGAAAAGAGCCAGTGTGGTACCTCTTCACAAAAGTGGCAATAGGGAAGAAGTGGCAAACTACAGGCCAGTAAGCCTTACCTCGGTGGTGGGAAAAGTAATGGAGGTGCTTCTAAAAGAGAGAATAATGGACTTTCTCGAAACCAATAGGTTGCATGATCTGAGGCAACATGTTGGGGGGGGGGGGGAGTAAACTTCCATGGAAAGAATTTCCAGAGTCAGGATTGTCCTCCCCAGAATTCTTTTCCTTTTATGACAGGCCCGGTCGTTCTGGTTTGGAAATTCAGACCCTGCAGCCTCTGGGTCCCCCGAGCGCAGTCTCGTGAGGGGCAGGCTTGTTTGATTGCCTATGGTTAAGAGTCCCGGGCAAAGAGTGCCTCCTGGAGATGGGGATTAACTGGGATCTGTCGAAGATTTAGACTGTGGCTTGGATTCAAATGTATGATGTGGATGAAGAAGTACCCATGCCTTCAGAGGATTGTGAGGAGGCTGTTCTGGAAGGAGGATCTGGAGGCACTGATTCTTAGGGTTTTATCTACCTTGAACTTAGCAGATGCTCCAAGCAGAGCAGGAACGAAAGATGCATCCATACCTGCAAGGGGTATGGAAATCCACTACTGTCTTCTCGTTCCTGGAGATGCTCAAGTGCCTGTTCCTGTCACACTGGGATTCTCCTGACTTCCTGCCTAAGGGGCTAAGGGTGGATAAGAATATGCATGCTCTCCCAGAGAAGGAGTGCATTGTGTAGTTTGATATTTCCAAGGTGGATTTGTAGGTCACTGTGATTACCAGTCAGACCATCATTCCTGTGGAAGGCTGACTGGCCTTAAAGGATACTCTGGACCAATGGTTCTCAACCTAGTCCTCTGGCACCCCCAGGCCAGTCAGGTTTTCAGGATATCCACAATGAATATGCATGAGATCTGCATATAATGAAAGCAGTGCATGCAGATCTATCTCATGCATATTCATTTTGGATACCCTGAAACCCAACTGAACTAGGGGTACCAGAGGACTGGGTTGAGAATTACTGTTCTAGCCTTACATCCATATGTTTCATGCCTTTGTCAGAGGGTTCAGTGTCTGCATTCTCCCCTCTGGTCGGTGATCCCTTCTTGAAATCTGTGTTTGGCTCCGTCTTTTTCAAAGGAGGCTGTTTCCATTTGGCAAGAAGGAAGGCATAGGCTGAATGTGATCTCTCCCTTTCACATGAACCAGATGGTCTGCCTGCCCTCCTCCTCTAAGGAGCAGTGTCGGGGGAAGGATAAGGATCTTTGCCTTGTAGATGTCCAGAGGGTGCTTCTCCAGTACTTGGAGGTCATGAATTCCTTTTGTAAGTCCAACCATATTTTTGTGCTGTTTGCAGGCCTGCTAAAGGTGACGCAGCAGCTAAGTCTACTTTGGGGCACTGGACTAAGGAGGCTGTTGCCTCGGTGTATCTATTGCGGAACCAGACAGTTCCGGAAGGTTTGCACACCCATGCTACCCGAGTGCAAGTATCCTTGTGGCTGGAGCTGAGTTTGGTAGCCCCTGCAAACATTTTTGGATGGCAACATGGGCATCACTTTTGTTGAGCATTATCGCTTGACTGTCCACGCATGGGCAGAGACAGCATTTCACTCTGAGGTTTTGCAAATTGCTGTGTCTTCTTTCTGCCCAGTGAATTCGTAGCTTTGGTACATCCCACTTGTCTGGGCTAGTTTAGCAAGATGATATGGAAGGCGACATTAACTGATAAGTAAAATGTCCTTTCCTTGAGTCCTACTAGACCACTCCAGGATCTGCCCCTGAAACTGTACTTGCTCTATTCTTCTGCGGCAATACCCATGGGTCCGCTATGATTTTTATACTTGGCTCTGCAAGTTTATCTTCTACTGACAGCTTACTATTTATGCTTCCCTGTACATAGTTCTCTACTGTTGATTACTCATTGTTGCCCATAATTGATGTGTGAAGCTTGGCATGTTCTCCCATAAGCTTTGGGACAAATACTGAAGAGACCTGGTGGCTGAGGCAGATAGAGGCATGGGAGTGATGTCATTGAAACCTGGGCTTTTCAGTGGTTCTTTGTCTCCACCAATCTGCTAGCAGGGTAACACAATCCACTTGTCTGGACTGGTCTAGCAGGACTCAAGGAAAGGACATTAACTGGTAGGTAAAATGTCACCTTATATATATCTCTATCTTAAAATCAAAGCGGTTTACAGATAACTAAGCGTGGTTTTACAGAAATGAAAATTAACGTATTCAAACATTTTAACATTAACAATTATTTTAGCCTTAGACACTACATTTTTATAACTGGGGTAGGGGAGCCCTAATTCAGGGAGGGAACAACTGCACGAGTCCAGGTCTTTAAGGATGTTTCTACCTTAAACCACCCCTCACCACACTATCTTCGTTCAGATTTTAAAAACAAAACACTTTGACAGCAGCAATCTAGTAAGGTAGCTGTGCTGGGGTGGGTCCGGCTCCCAGTACAGTTGGGCACGAGAGAACTGTGGCAGTCTGCTGCAATCTGCTGTCGCCTCCCCTGTCCCAGTGCCTCAGGTTGCAATGGGTTTTCAAGTAAGCTGCAGGAATGGTACAGGTACTGGGACTGCAAGGTGCAGCCAACTCTGCTCAGGTGAGCATCAGGTCTGGCATAAGATGATCACGAATGCAGCAGTCATGCCATTGAAGGCAATGTGGAGACACTGTCGGAGAGAGGAAAGCATCATTTCCTGCTGCAGAAGCCACTGGGATACCTCCAAAACAGTACAGCTCATGCCACAGGCAGTCATAAAACCATTTTTTTTTCTCCTCCCAGATGCTTGATTATGCTTTAGCGAAGGTGGCATTGTCTCCACAGAGATCTGCTAGAGCAGTGCTCAACCAGTGCACTGTGGCACACTGGTGTGCTTTGGAATGAATGATGGGAGAATGGTTATACATGGGCTCATAAGGGTGTTGCCCCAATTCTATAGGACAGTGCCCCAGAGAAAACAGCCCTCTGTTTTCTACTCCAGCCTCTCTTCTTGGAGCTAGCAGGTAGAAAACAGGACGGGAGGGGTTGAACCTAGAGCAGACAGAGCAAAAAGAAGCCACTCTGCTCCCTAATCTGCCCATTCCTCTGACTCTGGACAGACACTGCATAGCAAAGGAGAATCTCTACTCTCCCTGTTACAGCATATTTCTCTTCAGTTTATTAAACAAAATCAAACCAAACCACAACCCATTTATTTTCAGTTTAGTGATTACAATATATAACACCATGCTCTATTTGCTGCCTGGCTCCTAAAATAAACTGGATGCTCTGAAACATGAAATCCTCTGTAGGAGAAACATTCCATGTGGGGAATAGTTGGATAGCACTGACAAATGTTTGTTCTGGTGCATAATTAAATCCCTTGTATGCAGGATATACTCACCAGCACTGAAGCTTTTGTATCAGGCAAAAAGTATTGTGTGACAACAAAACTTAAAGAGCATATGCATTTAGCTATAGTTTAGAAATGTAAAAACATGACGGCAGAAAGAGACCACATAGCTTATCTAGTCTACCCTTCCATATCAACCACTACGACAGTCCCCTTTTTTCTTTTAGAGATCCTCTGTGTTTGTCCCATGCCTTTTTGAATTCAGACACTGTCCTCATCTCTACCACCTCCACTGGGAGACTATTCCATGGATCCACTACTCTTTCCATAAAGAAATATTTCCGCAAATCACTCCTGAATCTATCCCCTTTCACTTTCATCCCATTTCCCCTCGTAGCAGAGCGTGCTTTCAATCGAAAGAGGCTCTCCCCCTGAACATTTATGCCACAGAGATATTTAAACATCTCAATCATATCACCTCTATCCCGCCGTTCCTCTAAAGTATACATATTAAGATCCTTAAGTCTGTCCTCTTATGCTTTATAATGAAGACCACTAACTATTTTAGTAGCCACTCTGTGTATAAACTCTAACTTGTTTATATCCTTTTGAAGGTGCGGTCTCCAGAATTGCACAGAGTACTCCAAATGAGGTCACACCAAAGACTTATACAGAGGCACAATCACCTCCTTTCTTCTGCTGGCCATTCCTCTCCCTATGCACCCAAGCATCCTTCTAGCTTTTGCTGCTGCCTTTTCTATTTGTTTAGCTACTTTAAGATCATCAGACACAATCACCCCTAGGTCCCACTCTTCTTTTGTGGACAGAAATACTTTACCTCCTATACTATATTGCTCGCTTGGATTGCTGCAGCCCAAATGCATGACCTTGCATTTAACATTAAATCTCAGCTGCCAAATTCTAGACCATTCTTCAGGCTTAGCTAGATTCCTCCTCATGTTATTATCGACTCCTTCCTGGGTGTCTACTCTATTGCAGATTTTGGTATCATCTGCAAAGAGGCAAACCTTACCCGACAGCCCTTCTGCAGTATCACTAACAAGGCACACCACTGTTAACCTCCTTCTTACAGTGAGCACCATTTACCTGTACCCTATGTCGCCTCCCACTTAACCAATTTCTAACCCAAGCAGTAACTTTAGGGTCCATCCCTAGGATGCTCAGTTTGTTTATAAGTCGCCTGTGCGGCATGGTGTCAAAGGCTTTACTGAACTCTAAATACACCACATTTAGGGCTCACCCTTGGTCACACAGTTAAAGAAATCAATCAGATTGGTCTGACAAGACCTGCCTCTGGTGAATCCATGTTGCCTCGGATCCGGTAATCCGTTGGACTCCAGAAACCTCACTATTTTCCCTTTCAGCAGCGCTTCCAATAATTTACTCACCACCGAGGTTAAACTAACCGGCCTGTATTTTCAACCACATCCTTACTTCTGCTTTTGTTTTAAGGGACCACGTGCCTCTCTCCAGTCCTCTGGCACCATGCCAGACTGCAATGAGGCATTGAAAAGGTCAGTCAGTGGAGCTGCTAGAACATCCCCAAGTTCCCTCAGTATTCTCAGGTGTATTCCATCCGATCCCATCACTTTGTCTACTTTAGGTTTAGCTAGTTTCTCACAAACACAGTCTTCCGAAAATTGTTCAAGATACCCCTCGCTTCTGTTCCTGTTTTTGGGTGTTTTCTGAGGTCCTGTTCCTAGTTCATCTATGAACACAGAACAGAAATATTTAAGCAATTCCGCTTTATCCTCATCAGCTTCTACATATTCCTCCCCTTCACCCTTGAGTCTGACAATACCACTTTTGCTCTTCCTCTTATCACTAACATATCTGAAAAATATCTTATTCTCTCATTTTATTGCATTGTCTATTTACTCCTCTTTTTGAATCTTGCTTTCCTGACTACTTTGCTAGCTTATCTTTCCAAATATAGATGCTGGTCTTCCTCTCTCTGTGATCTCTTGTATTTCATGAAGGCCTCCCTGCTTTTCTTCACCTTTTCAGTTAATTCTTTCAAAAACCAGTGATCTCCTTTTACCTTTATTTACCATTTTAACAAAAAGTCTGGTTGTCCTTAAAATATTCCCTTTCAGTTTTGCCCACTGTTTTTCTACATCCCCCAGCTGTTCCCATCCCGTTAACGACTCCCTGAGGTATTGACCCATCTTGGCAAAGTTTGAGAATAGGTTTCTACAATCTTCCACAAAGACACTCCACTGGACTCCCCTATCCTCCCACCCAACTGAGCTGCTTGCTTAGTACACTACAGAGAACAAGCATCCCATATTTGCTCCTATAAATCAGGTAGCTTTACTTCCTGTCCTTGCCTCCTCTAGTAGAAAGACAGTGGTTCTTTCCTGTACGTGTCTTTTTCTAGCTTCAGTCTCATGTCTGAACATATTATCTCATTCTGGTAGTATGGTGTGCAGTGCAAAGCGGTTTCTTTTATTACACAGAACAGGCAGCAGTTCAGGGAAAACAAAATCAACTTTTCTTTTGTCCCGACTGTTAAACCTCCATAAGCTGGTTCTCCCAGCACTTTCTCCAGCCCCAGTTATAGTTCCTACCTCAGAACTGCTTTGCACATCTTGCCTTGGAAGGACTTCTGGCTCCATGGGCCCTCACCCTCCTGCAGCCTGCTGGGTTCTTAATCTCTTTTGGTGAGCCACACCCTTCCAGCCCTGAACTCTGTGTTGCAGACTTTCTTAAAGGAGACTGCTGATAATCCCTTTGGAGAGGGGCTGGTAGCATTCTATATACCCTATCATACTTCACACATCAGATTGAACCCAGCAGAATGAGACCACACAGGAGATAGGATCATGCAAAATTGGGCTTGGTGTGCCGCAAGGATTGAATAAACTAAAAAACGTGTGCCACAAAGTAAAAAAAGATTGAGGAAGCTAGGGGCTGTACTGATATGTGCTTGGCCTTATCTTCAGGGGAAGCTTTTGTCCTCCTTTTCCACGGGGCAGGCAGGCCGGCCAGCCAGCTGAAGGATCTGAATTGGTCCAGGAAGGGTAGGGTTGGCCTCGGATCTCAAATGGAGTCTGCATAATTCAAGAGACCCCCCCTTCCCACCTAGTTTTCTGAGAGGACTCAGGCAGTGCAGTCTGTGGCATCAGGTATAGGTTCAAGGCTTGAGTATTGCCAGTCTAGTAGGTAAAAGAAGCTTCAATGCAGACCCTTGGAAGAAGGAAGGCGAGCTTCCAGATGGAGAGGGGAAGACTACTGTAGTCTGTCTTTTTCAGCAGGAAGAGCTATCAGCCATGGATTTCACAAGCACTGCAAGAACCAAGCATCTCTGAGACTCCAGTACAGGACACAGGAAATCAGGACACACACCCTCCTCCCCCCCCAAATCTTCGAAGGCAACCAAAAGCAGACAGTCCTTTCCAAACCATTTTGGTCCTCAGCATAGTGGGACACTCTGGTGGCAGGTCTCAGAATCGGTAGAGCCATGGGCAAGCTTTACCCATTGGTCTTGAAATTAAAAGGAGAGACTCAAGCTCTCTAAGTTGGATGCTTTGAATCCAAGGGAGCCACCCATGGAAGCAGATGGAGCAAGGCATCGCCACATGCCATCTCTGCCCGCGTTACAGAAATGAGTCAGAGAGAGGCACAGCAGCCCGCAAACAAACTAAGGTCCAACTGTAGCGAAGCAAGAGAAAACACCTCTAAAATCTAAAGCAGCTTTATTAAAAACCCCTACACTTACAGTGTTTCAGCAAGTATGCCTTCTTCAGGTGGTAAACTTACCTCCAACAGAAAAACACAAAAACAGTTAAAATCTAAGAACAAATCATTAAAAGCAATGGACATTATGTCTAAATCGTGTGTCCAAGATAAACAACATAATAAATACATAAAAACTCGTAAATATAGCCTCACTAAAACAGATTATAAAAAATAATTAGGAACATAGAACATATTAAAATAACACTATTAATATATAGCAACAATAAAATTGATATTATGCTACAATAGGATTTATTAACAAGGATATCAAAACATGTTCCAAATCTTTATATAAACTCAGTCAATAAGTTAATAGATGGATAAATATGTAGAGACGAGAAGGAAGACTATGACTATTCCACTTCATCAAACTTAAAAACAGCATAGAAAAGCTGTGAAAAGGGGGTAATATTACAGAAGTATAAGCCACCTACTTTGCTGCATCTGGAAAGTATCACAGCAAAATCTTTAATCTGGAAATAAACGGTAATACATTCAGTGAAACACCATGCTGTTTTAAAACTGCATCCACAGTCTACTCTTACATTAAAAAATAGCATCATAATATCCTATGGATATAGAACATTGGGTAATATAGCATAATGTGCACAGGTCTTGGATAGTGTCAGTAGAGGACCGGTGATATCCTGTATACCATGGAGCCAGTCTTTTAAATAGAATGGGCTCAAATCTTGAGAAAAAGCCGGTGATATCATGGGTACCTCAAAACCGGTCCTTTAAACATAATGTGCACTAGTTTTGGATGGCGTTGGGAGACAGCTGGTAATATCGTAGTTACCTTAAAACCGACACTAGCCGAGACTTGTGCACATTATATTACCCAATGTTCTATATCCACAGTATATTATGATATTTTTTTGCTATTTTTTTAATATAAGAGTAGACGGTGGACGAGTTTTTATGTATTTGTTATTATTTATCTTGGACACACGATTTAGACACGATGTATAATGTTTTTAATTGTTTTTTATGATTTGCTCTTATGATTGTAAATGTGTTTTTGTGTCTGTATCTTTCTGTTGGAGGTGAGTTTACCCCCTGAAGAAGGCATACTTGCCAAAACACTGCAAGTGTAGGGGTCTTCAATAAAGCTGCTTTGGATTTTAGAGGTGTTTTATCTTGCTTCACTACAGTTGGACCAGTGTTCCTGAAGTATCCATTTCTGCTAGACGTCTTTCATGGTTACAAAACTGGTCAGTGCATAAATCCTCTAAGAACTGACTTGGCAGGCTTCCTTTTAAGGGGAAGCTTTTCTTTGGAGAGGATTTTAAGAAACTGGTGAAGGACCTACAGAGGTCCAAGCATCAGAGGTTGCAGGAGGGCAGGCCTAGAGGTTCCTCACATTCAATTTTGGGAAAGGTTAGGTTCAGAATGCCTCTATATCGTTCCATGGTGAGACCGCACCTTGAATATTGTGTGCAATTCTGGTCGCCGTATCTTAAAAAGGATATAGCGTTATTAGAAAAGGTTCAGAGAAGAGCCACCAAAATGGTAAAGGGGATGGAAGGATACTCCTATGAAGAAAGGCTAAAAAGGTTGGGGCTCTTTAACCTGGAAAAGAGACGGCTGAGGGGAGATATGATAGAGGTCTATAAATTAATGAAAGAGTGGAACGGGTAAACGTAGATCAATTGTTTACGCCATCAAAATATAGAAAGACTAGGGGACATGCAATGAAGCTACAGGGTAAACTATTTAAGACTAATAAGAGAAAATATTTTTTCACTCAACGTGTAATCAAACTCTGGAATTTGTTGCCGCAGGATGTGGTAAAGGCTGTTAGTGTAGCTGGGTTTAAAAAAGGTTTGGACAAGTTCCTGGAGGAAAGGTCCATAAACCATTATTAAGAAGGGACCCAGGATATCAATGCTTGACCCAGTACAAGCATTGTGGAACCTGTGTCTTTTGGGGAAACTGCTAGGTACGTATGACCTATATTGGCCACTGTTGGAAACAGGATACTGGGCTTGATGGACCTTGGTCTGACCCAGTATGGCATATCTTATGTTCAGAATGGTGTAGTATTAATCAACTGGGCAAGGGAAGTTCCTCCTAGCAGTTCTGATTTTGGAATAGGACATCTTCCTTTTGCTGCAATAGGAAAGGAGGCATGCAGGGTCATAACGTATTCAGATCCTCCAAAGCAGCACAATGATGGGCTGCAGGTCCCTCCTGAACTGAGTGGATAGGAAGTAGTCTGATTGCATTTTGAGAGGCGTGGACCCAGGTCACTGGGTCTTAGATATGATGAGAAGAGACTTATGTTGGATTTTTTCCACCACCTCACGGATTGATTATTTCTCCCTGTCAAGTGCTGGACAAGAAGACAGCAGTGCTGACCACCTTGCAAAGCATGAAGGACTTGAGTGTGGTTGTTCCCATTTCAAGAGAGGAGAGGGGCACAGACCGCTACTCTATTTTGTTGTAGTGAAAAAAGGAGGTTCCATCCACCAATTTTTAAATTCCATCAGCATCACTACTGACACACTTGTCAGCCCTCAACAACTAGCCCATCATTACAAACAATTCCACTCAACCCACTCTCCCCCCATCCCTCCTCCCTCTAACGCATGGTCCTCCTTCTGCCCAATTAGAAAAGAATCCATCATTTCATCATGCAACACAACCACCTCCCCCCCCTCGACCCATGCCCAGTAAGCTGGGTCAAGGCAGCTAAGCAAGAACTCAACCCAACACTCACCAAACTCACCCAGTCAGCCCTGCAACACAGTCAGATGCCTGATTGCTTAAAGCTATCCTCCATGTGCCCCACTCTGAAAAAGCCCCACCTCGATCCACTGGACCCTGCATCCTACAGACCCAATCTCAAGCCTCTCCTTTACAGCAAAGATCATTGAGAAAGCCGTCCAGCAAAAGCTCCAGGACCATATCCACAGAAACGATCTCCTCGACCCCCCCAACAGCACAGTTTCTGCCCACTTCATGGAGGTGGAAACACTCATGGTCTCCCTTCTGAACCCCTTAATAAAGGGGATCCAAAACACCAAATAAGGATCAATCCTGATCTTCCTGGACATCTCTGCTGCCTTTGACACAGTCTGCCACAACATACTTCTCCAACAACTACGATCCACTGGAATCCAAGGCATTGTACTACAATGGTTTGGATTCTGACTGACAGACATCAACAGATAAAAACAGGAACCGCTTTATCCACTCCTTACCGCCAGACCCAAGGTGTACCACAAGGGTCCACCCTATCTGCTCTCCTCTTCAACCTGTACCATCAAAGCCCACAACATCAACTACCACATCTATACTGGACGACAATTTTCTACAGACCTTTCAACTCAGACCAACCCACAAACCCACACCTCCTGCGCTGCTTCAAAGTCGCTCAGTGGCTCTTTGACAACAACCAAGCAATCAACTACAAAAGAAATGAAACCCTATTCATAATGAAAGGCACTACCTTCACACCCCCAACAACCCACCTTACCCTACACAACACAAAAATAAAAGTCCAACCCCAAATAAAATACCTCGGCATCACCCTAGACCAGACTCTCACTGAAACCACAAATTGACAAAACCACCAGGGCAATCTATCATAAAGCCAAAACACTACAATGCCTATGACCCCCTCCTTGAACCAAAGGACTTTTGTTCAGCACTTCAGGTTACGATCCTCCCTTATGCTGATTACTGCAACTCCATCCACCAAGGCTTGCCACGATCCACCCTACTCCCCTTACACACTGCCCTCCACACAACAGCCTGCATTATCAAGGAGCTTCAAAATACAACCACATCATACCTATCCTAACACAGCTTCATTAGCTGCCCCTGAATAGTCGCACCAGTACAAAACTCTCCTACACACACACAAAGCTATTCACTCCGACCCCACATACACTACTCCAGACATTCCACCCCAGCAGAGCTACAAGACAGTCCACGAGCAAAACACTGGTTATCCCACATGCCAAAACAAAGAGCAACAAACAAGCTTGCACACAATCCTTCAAACTATATGCACCCTCCCCAACCAAATCAGAAAAAACAGTGATCACCTCACCTTCCACAAAACACACATCTATTCAAACACTTTGGCTCACCCACATAATGCCCCCCACATCCATACAACCAAAGACTAATACACACATCCCCCACCTGAACACACAAGCAGACACTCTCTGTAAATAGTCTCCCTATGTATTTAAGTTAAACTGTTACACATAAGCTAGATCCTATCTGACCCATGTATATAAGCCAAATCCTGTTTGATGCAACAGCTATATCTTCCATTCAGTGTACACCACTTTGATCCCGAGAAAAGCAGTATATAAGCCCAGCAAAATAAATTAATAATTGAACCAAGTGCTGCGAATTCTGCACTTTTGAATAGACATGCTGCGATTAGCGATCTTGATGGCACACAAGGGGGCATTAGTGACAGCTTTAGAAGCATACCTCTGTTTTCTGATGGCCAGAGATAATGGTGGCCCAATACCAAAAACATTTTATCAGTTTCAAGCTCTGCCTTTTGGTCTATCAGAAGTCTCCCAAACCTTCTCTAAGGTTAGGGAGGTGAGGGCCATAGCCTTCACAGGAAAGGTGCATTAATGCATCCATCTCTTGATGACTGGCTCAGAGCAAAGTCAAAAGGTGGAGAGCTGGCAGGCTACCTCTTGTGTGATCCAAATATTGCAGTTGCTGGGGTGGATCATCAAGTATCAATAAGAAAAAGCTGGTGCCTTCTCAGTGTATGTCTCTACTCAGAAAAGTTTTTCCGTTGTATGTCATCAGCAAAAATAAGCTACTTACACCCAAAAAGTGAATCTGAAAAGCTGGAGAGCGTATATAGATATTAAAAAAGGACAGGAGATAATATTGATCTCTGAGGGGCCCTACACACTAATGGATATTTATCAAACTGTAGCTTTAAACTTCACATTAAAAGAATGGTCTTACAAAAAAAGACAAAACACAGCAAAGAGTTACATCTAAAATTCTTAAAGCACACAATCATTGCAATAATATTTGATCAACTCTATTAAATGCTGACAATAAGTCCAAAGAGATAAGAGTAGCTACTTGCCCATGATCCAAAGCTTCACATATCTCACTAATCACAGCAATCAGACAGATCTCCATGCTATGCTACTAGTGGAATCCAGACTGCTAAATATAAAAAAAAAATTCCTATCTTGAAGATATTTAGATAACTGCATAAAAACAGCCAATAATTATCCACGACAGAGGGATCCAATTACATTTTTTTTAAGAAGACGAGAGCATGCTTGCATTGTGCTGGAAAGCAACCTATTTGTAGACTGCTCATTACCATAGCCTGAAGAAATAGATGCATCTCACTGAAGTTCGGTAGAAGGTAAAGGATCAAGATCAGATGTAGCTCGTTTAAGAGATGCTAGTTTTTCAGAGAGCCTTAGCAATCCATTACAGTGAACAGGTGGGCTCTGAAGACCCACCTCTCTTGGTTACCCCTAACAAGGGGGCATGTCCTTGCCTCCAGACTCCACTTTTAGCAAACTACCATATCCATGCTCCAGCATCTCTAATTTCTCATCAAAGCCAATTCTTCAATAATGCCATATGTATTTATTTATTTATTGATCTAACAGTTTTTTTATACTGCTTTAAAAGTGGTGACTTGGTAATGTACATTAAAACAGTCATACGATACACTGATGTACTCCTGGACACCCAGGCAAATCAGAGCTTATCTTCCACATGACAGAAAGCATGCAGTAAAAAAGTTGAAGAATGCCAAATCCACAACTGTCCAAGACATTCTGTCACATTAAAAATATGTGACAGATGCTCCAAGAATATGTTGCTCATGGTCACCCACGACTGTTGTCTGCAGTGTATGGGGGCTGACCACAACCTGGAGCTCTGTTCTCTTTGTAAGAAAATGCCCACTAAGGCCTTGCTAAGCCATAAAGCAGAAGTCCGATGACATTTTCCGTAAGGCAGCCCCAGGGTCCCCAGTGGCTTCCCACTCTGCCAATCCACCACTTGCGGGATCTCCCACGGCGACCCCACGCCCCAGGTGTCATTCCGATCAGGGTTCGCCCGAGGTGGAGCGGCAAAAGAAGAAGAAGACCTCAAAGTTGCTATTGGGGGCTCTGGACAAGCGCGACTGGTCTCGTGCTCATTCCCTCATCCCTCCCCGGCATTCCCGAGAGTCGGACAAGGAGCAGCCTCGAAAGGTAACTCGTACAGATACGAAGGCCTCCGGCGAATGTGCCCGTTCTCCCGAGGGCCATCCTGGCAAGGACCCCCTCTCCTCACCAGACCCGGTCACCCCAGCGTTGGCATCGTAGGGCCCCACTACTGATTGGGAGGCCCGTATGCTGGCACTGGGAGTGCAGTGTTTTTGCCTTCCTAACTGCCCAGCAGGCGCTATTGCCCAGCACGGTTGGTCCGCGCCTCAAGACCGAGGGTCCCCTGACGAGGGTACCGAAGACCACCTTGGAAACCCCTGAGAGCCATGGGCCTCGTGAGGGTCGTCGGCACCGGTCTTGCTCGCCGTCCCGTTCCTCGGGCGCGAGGTCTTCTAGAGTCAGTGCCTCTAGCTCCAAGCAGGCCTCGGCCACTGGAGAGGGACCTTCCCTCTGACCCCTCCCTCCGCACAAAGGCGGTTGCCTCCGGAGGACACCTCTTTTTTGGTGTTCGTGAGGGATATGGCGTGGGCCCTCAAACTGCCCACACAGACAGAGGAGGAACTGAGGGCGGAGGAATGACATATTGAAGTATGAGTCTCCACCTAGGGAGTCTCTTAAGGTCCCTGTACCGCTCATCCTATCCCGGCTGCTCCTCCGTATATGGGAAGCACCCGCCTCGGTCCCCATCATCAGCAAAAGTCTCAATGCCATGTATAGGGTCCAAACCAAAAATAAACCCAATTCGGTGATAAATAACCAGCAAGCAGACAAAAATCACCAAAACCCCCCCAAAAAGTAACACTTATATTTTTGTCGGATACTACCGAAAAAGGCATACACTTTACATTTCATGCCTTTCTTTCAGTTGTGTCCTTTTTAATTAAACTTTTAAAAGTTAGAGGTACTTAGCTTAGCAAAACCATATCTTCTTGCAGTCAGTCTCTTCAAAAACAAGTAGAAGATAAACAGCAGTTAATCTCCTCGCACGACGTGCACGTTTCGGGACGGGTGCCCCTGTATCAAGTGCCAACAGAGATAGATCTCCAATATATCACAAATGCTGTCTTCCAAGTTTTTCTCAACCGCAAGCTTTTTTAACCGTCACTAAACGCTGTGAATCACTCAACAGCTGATTCCTTTAAAGGGCTAAAACTTGTTTGCAATTGGCTATTGCATAGCTTTCAATCAGAACCTCAGCCAATAGGAAAAAAGGGGGTATCCCACTGTGAAAGGGAATCCCAATTCCAATTGGCTAACCTCAAATGAGACTGGACCACTCAATTTCCTTATTGAGACCCAGAGGATGTACTGTTTTAAGTCGATAAATCCACCGTTGCTCATAAAATTGAAGCTTGCCCACCCGATCTCCTCCCCTGGGATCAGGGGGAACATGGTCAATAATAGACCAATGTAGATCTGAAAAAGCATGATCATATTGTAAGCAGTGACCTACAATCGGGAGATAAAGTCTTTGGCGACTACCGGTTTGAATAACGGCTGGCTTACTAATAAAGAATACAGATTTAACTCCAGCTTCTCCTAAAGTACCGATCCTTTATTTGGTTCCCAAAATTCATAAATCGTTGACCACTCCTCCGGGACGACCAATCGTCTCTTGTAGAAGTTCTGTATTGGAACCGTTGTCACAATTTTGTGATGTGTTTCTTCAAAAGGAAGCAGCATTAGTTAAGTCTTTTGTGCGGGATTCGTCGCATTTTCTTCAGCAGTTGTTAGCGTTGGATATCTCAACGTGGCAGTTCCACATGGTAATATTAGATGTAACTGCCTTGTACACAAACATCAATCAAGTTGAAGCATTGGATCTATTGACAACTCTGTTCACGTTTGCACCCCCTAGGCTCCCTCGTACATTTTTGTGTGATTTGATCACATTAGTTCTTACCAGGAATTATTTTTTATCGCAGGGAGTTTTTTACCAACAAATCTATGGTATTGCCATGGGGGCAACAGTGGCACCGTCCATTGCCACATTATATATGGCTGCTTTTGAAGAACAACACCTGTATGTTTCGGGATATTTTCAATACATTCCATTCTGGAAACGGTTTTTAGATGATGTGTTTTTCTTATGGACCGGTTCTCTGTTACTGCTACAAGAATTCTTGCACTGGCTGAACCATCTTAAGCCTAATATTACTTTCACTGCACACATAGCGGCTGATCATATAGATTTTTTAGATGTCACCATTATTAAGGAAACGGATCATTTTCGGACTACTTTATACCGAAAGCCAGTGCAACGTAACAGCTTGCTCAGTTTTCAGAGTTTTCATCCGCGCCCTTTACGGAGAGGTCTCCCTTTCGGGCAGTTTTTACGCTTGCGTCGAATTTGTTCATCTCTGGCAGATTTTAAGTTTCAAGCAGCGGATTTGCGGAGTCGTCTTTATAATCGAGGTTATCCGGTTACAGTTATTAACCAAGCATATCGTCGAGCTCTGCATGTACACAGAGAATGGATATTGGGGGACTTGCGGTCAAATGCTCTTGATACGTCTTTACAATCTGTGGTTGGCATTTTACCATATATGACGTCGAGTGCGACTATAGTATCTATTCTTAAGAAACACTGGTCCATTTTATCTTTACATTCCTGTTTCCAAAAACCTCTCATGGTGGCCTTTACTCGTGGCGCTAATTTGGGGGACTTACTGGTTCGAACAACGACTGAGGAGGACAGATCTTCTGTCCCCTCCTTATCACATCAAGGACATACTATTTGTGGAAGTTGCCTACATTGTGCTACTTCAATGACGGGGTTAACCTGGCTACACCCTTCAACTGGCCAAATGATTAAACGACGATGGGAGACTGACTGCACATCATCTTTTGTGGTTTATATCATACAATGTTCATGTCCCCTGGTGTATGTCGGCCGAACAACTCGGATGGCTAAGACACGGTTGAATGAACATGCATCACGGCTGAGGTGTAAAATTGAGACAGCCCCGATTGTAGGTCACTGCTTACAATATGATCATGCTTTTTCAGATCTACATTGGTCTATTATTGACCATGTTCCCCCTGATCCCAGGGGAGGAGATCGGGTGGGCAAGCTTCAATTTTATGAGCAACGGTGGATTTATCGACTTAAAACAGTACATCCTCTGGGTCTCAATAAGGAAATTGAGTGGTCCAGTCTCATTTGAGGTTAGCCAATTGGAATTGGGATTCTCTTTCACAGTGGGATACCCCCTTTTTTCCTATTGGCTGAGGTTCTGATTGAAAGCTATGCAATAGCCAATTGCAAACAAGTTTTAGCCCTTTAAAGGAATCAGCTGTTGAGTGATTCACAGCGTTTAGTGACGGTTAAAAAAGCTTGCGGTTGAGAAAAACTTGGAAGACAGCATTTGTGATATTGGAGATCTCTCTCTGTTGGCACTTGATACAGGGGCACCCGTCCCGAAACGTGCACGTCGTGCGAGGAGATTAACTGCTGTTTATCTTCTACTTGTTTTTGAAGAGACTGACTGCAAGAAGATATGGTTTTGCTAAGCTAAGTACCTCTAACTTTTAAAAGTTTAATTAAAAAGGACACAACTGAAAGAAAGGCATGAAATGTAAAGTGTATGCCTTTTTCGGTAGTATCCGACAAAAATATAAGTGTTACTTTTTGGGGGGTTTTTGGTGATGTATAGGGTCCAGCAGGACCCAGGATTTCGGAAGACTCAACTTCCTTATACCTCCATGGTGGTTGAATCGGCTGTGCAGAAGAGCCCGAAGTCACACTCTTCGGTCCTGCCTGGCAGGGAATTCCGCGCCTTCGACACCCTCAGGCGTAGGCCTTACCAGGGATCCATGCTGGCGTGCTGCATCCAGGCGTATCAGCTGTATATGGCTATGTTTCTTCGCAACCTCGCCAAAGAGCTCAGTGGTTTCTCCGCAAGCCTCGGGAGTGAACACCACCTCAGATTCCAGACCCTCCTGAGGTCAGTTGCAGACTGCTCAAAATACCTTTCCCACGCCGCATATGATGGGTTCAAGTCCCCCGCCCGCATGGCAGTGGCTGGCATCGGGGCTTGTGCCAAGCGTGACTCCAGTCTTTGGACCTGGAACAGTGGATCCAGGAGAAACTCCTGGACGTCTCCTGTGTCGGTGAGCAGCTGTTTGGTAAGCCCATTGAGGACAAGGCAGTCAAGATCGAGACGGAGTTTGTGACTCTCACCCGTCTCTCTCGTAAAACCTCTGCTCTTCCACGGAAGCAGCACAGCAAAAAGCCTTTCTTCCAGAGGAAGGGGCTTCCCTACTGGGGATACCCACCCTACCCGCCTACCCCAGCACCGGCGACCAGTACTCAGGGCAAAGGGGGAGCTCAGGGTCATCGGAAAGCGAAAGGGCCAAGACCCAACCACCGGCGCCACACCAACCGTCTCTGGGGTTTTGATGCCAAATGCATAGCCTCTCGCCCCCCAGCGGCACTTCCGCCCGTGGGAAGACACCTGTTGCTTTTCGCCCCCTAGTGGACGGCCATTACATCAGACACCTGGATCCTCCAGGTGATCCGGGATGGTTATTGTCTTCGTCTGAACAGACTCCCTCCTCCCTTCTCCCCAGTGGAGCCTACTTGGCTTCCCTTGCACCAGGCTTGCTTGCAACAAGAGGTTGACAACTTCCTCGGTCAGCAGGCAGTCGAAAGGGTCCCACTGCACCTCCGAGGTTGGGAGTTCTTTTCCCGATACTTCCTCATCCCGAAGAGGATGTTGGGCCTGCATCATATCCTCAATCTCAGGAACCTGAACAAGTTTCTGGTGCGGGTGAAATTCAAAATGCTATCGCTTGGCGTCCTGCTGCCTTTCCTATGGCAGGGCGATTGGCTATGCTCCTTGGATCTCAGAGATGCTTGCACCCATATCCTGGTCCGCCCCAAGCACAGGCAATATCTGCGTTTCAGGGTGCAAGGGGAGCATTATCAGTACAGGGTACTCCCCTTTGGGCTCGCGTCTGCCCCACGAGTCTTCACAAAGTGCCTGTCAGCAGCCATGGCTCACCTCCGGCTGTAGAGCACACCCGTTTACCCATACTTAGACAACTGGCTTGTCACGGGCACATCAGTGGAGGAGGCTCACCTTTCGGCATTGCGTACAGCCCTCCTCCTCGAGCGCCTTGGCTTCCTGATCAACTGCTCCAAGTCCCACTTCGAGCCAGTGCAGACCCTGGAGTTCATCGGTGCCCTTCTCGACACAGACCACGCGACCGCCTTTCTCCCTCATGCCCACGTGGATTGGCTCCGCACCCAGGCGGCCGAGGTCCAAGGCTGGACAAGGTTCTCTGCGCGGGCCATGCTGCGCCTCCTGGGGCACATGGCCTCGACCGTCCATATTGTCCCTCACACCCACATGCACATGCAGGTGGCACAATGGTGCCAGAGGACGCAATGGGCCCATGCCTCGGGACGCTTCCGGGACCCCGTCCGGGTCTCCGTAGCCTAGTCAGTTCCCTTATTTAACAGTTTTTCTATACTGCCTTTATCCAAGGTGATTTACATTTAACAACATGACAATTACATGGTAATTGTTTTACACTGAACATTGAACATAACACTTAAACATGGCAGTTACATGGGAATTGATTTACATTAACAAGGGAGTACAACTTGGAGAAGAGTGGGGGAGTGAACTTTTTACATATCGAGGTGATCTTTTCCTGGGGGACTGAATGATTTATCTTATCTTATCTGGTTTTCTGAGTAGTGAGTTAATGTTTGACTTGGGTTTTGTCGCCAAGTCCGTAGTATTGTCTGAATAGATGTGGTTTTTATTGTTTTTTTAAATCACTGATGGATTTCACTGATCTTAAATTGTCCGGTAGTGAGTTCCACATTGATGGAGCATACAGGGAGAATGCTTGGTTGCTGGTCTGTTGTATGGTTTTGGTCTTGAGCAAGGGAATGTTCAGGAGGTTCTGGTTGGATGTTCTTCTTGGTCTTGTTGAGTGTGTTGTTGTGATCAGTTCAGAGAGGGTGGGAGCTGATAGACTGTGCATGACCTTGAAGGTGGTGGTGATGGCTTGGTGGCAAAATCCCCAAAGCCTCCTTTGGGGCATGCCATTCCAGACTCAGCAGCACGAGCTTGTCTTGACGGACGCCTCGCTGTTGGACTGGGGTGCCCTCTGTGGCAGCCTACGCACCCAGGGGCAGTGGTCGCCCGAGGAGTCCCTGCAGCAGATCTACCTGCTCGAGCCCCAAGTGGTCAGGTTGGCCCTGAAGGCCTTCGAGTACCACCTGAAGGGCAAGTCGGTGCTTGTGCTGACCGACAACAAAGTTGTGCTGTTCTACATAAACCAGGAAGGGGGCACGGGCTCCCTCCTCCTTTGTCGGGAAGCAGTCCTCCTCTGCTCCTTCACGGTTTACCAGGGCTGTCTACCTCCCGGGCCAGGACAACTTCCTCATGGACAGACCTAGCAGGCTCCTTCACCCACACGAGTGGCGCCTGAGTCCAGAGGTGGCTCTCCACCTATTCTGCCGATGTGGGACTCTGTCCATAGACCTGTTTGCCATTCCAGTGAACATGCAGCTTCCCTGCTTTTGTGGGCCGTTTCCGCCCCCCAGCAGGTTGGCCCTGGATGCGTTCATCCTGGACTGGACCTCCGGGCTTCTGTATGCGTTCCCTCCCACTCCTCTCATTGCGAGGACCCTCCACAAGATTCAGCAGCACTGAGAGGTGATCCTCATGGCCCCGTCAGCCCTGGTTCCCGCTTCTGCTCCAACTCTCAGCGGAGCCTCCGGTTCCCCTAGACAATGCCCTGGGCCTGCTTACACAGGAGGAGGGACGGATGCTCCACCTGAACTTGGCATTGCTATCCCAGACGGCCTGGCAGTTGAATGGTTTTCCTTAGCCTCACTGTTTATCCCGGAGATTGAAGAAGTCCTCCTCGCGTTGAGGAAGGACTTGATGAGGTGGGCCTTCACCCTGAAGTGGCGGCACTTCTCATCCCGGTGCTCCGAGCTCCAGATCGATCCGTTCTCCTGCTCCAGTACCTCCTCCACCTCTCATGGGTGGGGCTGAAATCGAACTCTGGGAGGGTTCACCTGAGTGCCATTTCGGCCAACCATTTCCCCATCTGGCGTAAACCCCTCTCGGGCCAGCCTCTGGTCTCCCCCTTCATGCGGGGCCTCTTGCTTTCCAAGCCCCCCTCGTCCGACCCCACCGGCAGAGAGGGACCTGAACATCATGCTCATGCAGCTGACACGGCCGCCTTTAGAGCCGATGGTGACATGCTCTCTCCGGCATCTTTCCTGGAAGGTGGTCTTCCTGGTGGGGCTGACCTCGGCACGGCGAGTCATCGAACTTCAAGCCCTCATGGCAGAGGCCCCCTACACCAGATTCTACGGGAGTAGGGTGGTCCTTCGTTGCCACCCCAAGTTCCTTCCGAAAGTGGTCTCGGATTTCCATCTTAATCAGGAGATAGACTTGCCGACTTTCTTTCCGAGACCTCACACCGACCAGGCATCGGCAGTCCTGCATACTCTCGACTGCAAGAGGACCTCACCTTCTATCTGCAGCGCACCCAGGATCATAACAAGTCTGATTGACTCTTCGTTGCCTACAATCCCAACTGCCTGGGGCTGACAGTTACCAAGCACACCCTCTCCCTCCATCTGGGTGGTGGACTGCATCGCCTTTGCCCAGGCAAAGGTTGGGGCCCCGCTGGATCGACGAGTCACCGCGCATGGCATCCAGCCAAGGCGGCGTCAGTGGCCTTGCTGCGCTCAGTGCCTCTGGCAGACAGCTACCACGCTACAACCTGGTCTTCAGTGAACATTTCTGCCTCGCACTACTGCCTGGAGAGGGAGTCCCGCCGGGACAGCGCCTTCGGCCAGGCTGTACTCTAATCTGTTCGGGATATAAGCAACTCCTGCCCTCCGACCCTTCTGCAGCTACCGAGAGCTTAGCCCCGGGGACCCGGGCTCCTTCAGTCATCGGCTTCTGCTCATGGCCTCGCGGAGGCATTTTTTGGTTACAGGTTCGGTAGCCTGTAGCTGGGGTCCCCCACAAGTGAGGACTGACTTCCTGTTTGTTCCTGGAGAAAGCGCAGTTACTCACCTGTAAAGCACAGTTACTTACCTGTAACAGGTGATCTCTGGGAACAGCAGGAATAAGGGGTATCGTCGGTACCGACGGAGCCTGTGCGGGAACACTCCCAGCGTCCAAAAGGAAAGCTTTTGGGAGCATCCCACAGCGCCTGCACGCTGCCTTCCCGCCTTTCCCAACTGCCTCTCTCCAGTTGGAGTTTTAAAGCTGAGACAAAAAGAGAGAGAGGAAAGGAAAGACAGATAGAGAGATACAACTCCTAGGGGAGGTGGGTGGGTTGTGAAGACTTATTCCTGCTGTTCCCAGAGATCACCTGTTACAGGTAAGTAACTGTGCTATCTCCAGGAACAAGTAGGAATGAGTCTTCACATATGAGGACTCCCCAGCTAGAGATGCCTGGGAGATCACCCAGATTGTGATTCCCTGGGAAGGGCTCCACCTGCACCCATGAATCTCAGGCATCCAGTCAGGGATGGAGGGTAGGAGTTGATTAGGTATGGAACAGGTGTTTGAGAACAGCCTGACCAAACAAGGCATCCCGGCGGGAGTCCTTGTCCAAGCAGTAATGGGCTGTGAAGGTATGAACCGATGCCCAAGTGGCCGCTCGACAGATTTGGTCGATGGACACAGAGTTTAGATGAGCCATAGAGGTTGCCATGGCCCTCACATTGTGAGCTGTGCCATGGCCCTCCAGAGAAAGGTTCTTACTCTGGTAGGCGAAGGAAATACACTGAGCAATCCAATTGGACAGAGTTCTCTTAGAGACTGGAAGTCCTAAATGAGAAGGATCAAAAGCAACACAAAGTTGAGGACTTTCTATGTTGCTGTGTCCTTTGTAAGTAGAAAGCAAGTGCTCTTTTACAATCCAGGGTATAAAGATTCCTCTCTGCACTTGATGCATGAGGTCCTGGAAAAAAGACAGGTAAATACACCTCCTGGTTCAGATGAAAAGGTGAGACCACTTTAGGCATAAAGTGTGGATTAGTTCTGAGGACTACCTAATCATGATGGAACCTTGTATAAGGAGGATTAGCCACTAAAGCTTGCAACTCACTGATACGGCAAGCTGAGGTGACTGCAATGAGAAAAATAACCTTCCAGGAAAGGAATTTCAAGGAGGTAGTGGCTAAGGGTTCAAAGGGTGGCTTCATAAGCTGGCCAAGAACCAGTTTCAAGTCCCATGCCACTGGAGGTGGTCTAATGGGAGGTTTAGTCAAAAGAAGGCCTCTCATGAATCTTGCTATAAAAGGATGAGAGGAAATAGGTTGTCCATTGAGAGGCTTAAGGGATGCTGCAATAGCACTCAAATGGACTCTGATTGAATTTGTTTTAAGGCCTGCATGGGATAAATGCAGCAAATAGTCTAGTAAAGAATTCAAAGGTATTGCAAAAGGGTTGAGACCCTTCTCTGCACACCAAATGGAAAACCTTTTCCATTTAAAAGCATATGAACGTCTGGTGGAAGGCTTTCTGGAAGCATGAAGGATATCCTTCACTTGCTGAGAAAGGTGTAAATCCCTAAAGTCTAGGCCTTCAGCAACCAGGCCCTGAGATGAAGAGGAGACTGAGGATTTGGGTGCCACAAGGTTCCCTCCTCCTGGGAGAGGAGATCTGGAGCAGACCCCAGGTCTAGGGAGGGAGCTTGAGAGAGATGCAGAAGTAGAGGGTACCACACTTGGCGTGGCCAAAGTGGTGCTATGAGGATCATAGACCCCTTGTCTCTCTGAAGCTTGAACAGAGTCTTGGGGATGAGGGGAATAGGTGGAAAAGCATAGAGGAAATCTTGCCCCCAATGAAGGAGGAAGGCATCCCTGGCCTGATCTCCCTGACATGGAATCCTGGAACAAAACCGGGGAAGTTTGGCATTCCACGGACTTGCAAACAGGTCTATGTCTGGGGTACCCCAAATCCGAAAAATCCTGGCTATCTGGTCCCATGGAGGGACCATTCGTGCGGAAGCAGAACTCGACTGAGTTTGTCTACCCAAGAGTTTTGAACCCCTGGAAGATACACTGCCATGAGATGGATTTGATGCTCTCTGGCGAAGGCCCACAATCTCAGAGCTTCGTTGCAAAGCGACAGAGAGCCAGTCCCTCCCTGCTTGTTCACGTAGAACATGGCTACCTGGTTGTCCATGTGGATGAGGACTGTCTTGTAGCTGAGCAGGGTGTGGAAGACTCAGAGCCAGAAAGATTGCTCTGAGCTCTAAGAGGTTGATATGAAGAGATGTCTCCTGTGGAGACCAGATGCCCTGGGTTGAGAGATCTTGTAGATGAGCCCCCCAACCCTTTGGAGAGGCATCTGTTGTAAGGGTTGCTTGGGGTAACACCTGTTGAAAGGGGGACCCCAGCAACAGATTTTGAGTGGACGTCCACCAGTGGAGGGACCAAAAGAGGCGACTGGAGGTTGCTATTTTGTCTGACAGGCAACCTGATGCCTGGGTGCATTGGGTGGATAGGGTCCACTGAGCTGCCCTCATGTGAAAGCGAGCATAGGGAACCACATGCACCGTGGATGCCATGTGGCTTAAGAGTTGCAACATCTCTTGAGCAGTTAAATGGGATTTTAACTGAATCTGGGAGGCTAACTGCACCAAGCGTAGGCAACGGGCCTGGGGAAGATAGGCCCTTGCAGTTGTGGTATCCAGCAAGGCCCCTATAAACTCCAGAGACTGAGTAGGGGTGAGATGGGATTTTGGAATGTTGATTACCAGTCCCAGATACTGAAGAACACGCTTTGTGCAGGCCAGGGAAGCCTGGGCCTCTGACTGGGATGGAGCTCGGATGAGCCAGTCGTCCAGATATGGGAATACGAATATTCCTAGAGTGCGCAGAAATGCAGCTACTACTGCCATGCATTTTGTGAACACTCTTGGAGCAGAGGTTAGACCGAAAGGAAGCACTTTGTATTGGTAGTGCTTTCCTTGGTAAAGGAACCGAAGGAACCTTCTGTGTGTTGGATGGATGAGGACATGGGTGTACGCATCCTTGAGATCCAGAGAACAAAGCCAGTCCTGACTGGAGGTATGGAAGGAGAGTTCCGAGAGAAGTCATCTTGAATTTCTCCTTGCATAGAAACTTGTTCAACCCTCTGAGATCTAATATGGGTCTGTAGCCCCCCGTTTTCTTTGGGATGAGAAAATAAGGGGAGTAGAACCCTGAGCCCTGTTGAAGAAGAGGTACTTCTTCTATTGCCCCTTGGGCAAGAAGGGTAGCAATCTCTTGACCTAGAAGGTTGAGGAGAGATGTTGGAGAATTGAACTGTTTCACCATGGTGTGAGGAGGAAGGTTTAAGAAATTTAGTTTGTACCCTTCCCTTATGATGGAGAGGGTCCATTGCTCTGCTGTGATTTGTTCCCATCTGGGAGCAAAGTGAGCTAACCTTCCTGGGATGGTGAGAGGCTCTGGATGTTCTAGAGCCAGAAAGGCTAAGTTCTCTAGTGGAAAGTCAAAGGCCCTGAGGAGGCTGAGGCTGTTGGGCCGTAGCAGTCCTCGCAGCCGGAGGTTTGGCCTGTTTTGGTTGTTGCTGTCTCTTTGTAGCAAAACGACCTTGAGAAGAGGCCTGACCATAACCAGAAGAAAATTTCCCTTTCTTTGGGAAAGATCCCTTTTTGAACAACCTCTTTTTAAAAGGAGCAGTAGTAGACTTTTCAAAGTCTATCTAAAGCAGAATTTTCAGCATCCATCTGGTTGGCCTTTGCTTGCCAATCTTTGCCAAACAGGTTTTCGCCTGTACAGGGAAGGTTACCTAGACCATCCTGTACCCAGGATTCCAAATCAGAGGCTTGCAACCAAGCAACTCTGCATGCACCTATGGCAATAGCCGAGGCTCTACTGGCCCCCTCAAAAGAGTCAAAGGCTGCACGGTTGGAAAACTTGGATACATCCTGTGCATGTTTAAGCCAGGTGATATATTCTTCTCTCTTATCTTCTGACATAAAAGGAGATAAGGTTTGCAGATGATCTGTAACTTCTTTTAGAAACATCCCCATATAGAGACTATAGGAGTTGATTCTGGCTACAAGCATACTGGCCTGGAAGATTTTCCTGCCAAAGGCATCTAGGGTTCTGCATTCTCTTCCTGGAGGAGCAGAGGAGTGCCTTTTTGTACTCTTGATCTTTTTCATAGCAGACTCTACCACAATGGAGTGGTGAGGAAGCTGAGTCTTATGAAACCCAGGACAAGGAGGAACACGATACATGGTGTCCAACCTTCTAGAATGGAGGGGAGGTGGAAAGAGATATCTCCCATATGCCCAACATGTGATCATAAAGAATCTCATGTATTGGTAAGGTGGCTGCCTCTTTAGGAGCCTTAGGATATTGTAGGATATCTACTTTTTTGGCTCTAGGTTCAGTTTCAGAGGTCACTGAGATGGACAGGCCTTTGGCCACCTCCCTAATGAAGTCCTGAAAAGACAAGTCTTCAGGAGGAGACATTCTCCTTTTTGGAGAAGAGGGTTCCTGAGGAAGGATCCCCGATGCTTCAATTGAGGCCTCTGAAGAATCAGAGTCTTCAGAGGAATCGAAGTATCGACTGTCTGGATGCTCTCGCAGAGCCCGATACGCGTACCGGGAGGTATCGACATCGGGAGTAATCGGTACCGAGTCGGTACTGATGGGCATCACTGGATAGCGTACCGCTGCCGTTGATGCTGATGTCGATGCAAGTGGTACTGGTATCAGAACCGATTTCGGATCCGGTACCGGAATCGGTACAGGTACCGACAACGGGGTTTGTTGCGGTACCGTAGGCGTCGCAGCTTGTATGAATGCCGTGATGGCATGCTGCATGGTCAGAATATTCTGATCCATTGACGCCACCAATGTCTGGATGTCGGTACCGGTGGTAACCGCCGGTACCCCAGAACATTGTAACAGGTGATCGGTCGAGGCCGAGCCATCGATGTCAACCTGTGACCCCATAGGTAGAGCTTTGGAAGCCGGAGCCTCCCACCGGGGTAATTTTGCCGGTGTGGATTCCTCAAGAGTAAGCCCGGGGGCATCTCGATACTTAGAGGGAGATGAACTCTTTGAGGACCGGCCAGATTTAAGTTTGGTTACCTGAGATCCATGGGATGAAGAAGAAGCCCTGGAAGACGTCGATGCTACAGAAGCTGCATCGGAGGGAAACAGGGTACTGAGCTTGGCTGCCCGATTTTGTAACCCTCTCTTAGACATCATGGAACAGGACTCACAATCCGCAATGGAGTGGTCAGGACCTAAACATTTTAGACACCAGTCATGGGTGTCAGTGACAGAAATAGTGCTACTGCACTTCGTGCACTTTTTAAACCCGGAGGCAGGTTTTTCCATGAGGAAAAATATATCTGTAGGCCTAAGGCCCCAGAAGAAAAAATGCACTGAAAAGAGTAGTAGTTGTTTTTTTTTTTAAAGAAAGAAAAAAGACCGGTGGTACCGGTCCGGAATCGAGAAGGCAGACACGCGACTAAAGAAAAATAAAAGAAAATAAGAAATTCTTCAGCGGTGACAGGAAACACGACCTGCTGGCTCCGCGGAAAAGAAGAACTGGAGAGAGGCAGTTGGGAAAGGCGGGAAGGCAGCGCGCAGGCGCTGTGGGATGCTCCCAAAAGCTTTCCTTTTGGACGCTGGGTAGCGTTCCCGCGCAGGCTCCGTCGGTACCGACGATACCCATATGTGAAGACTCATTCCTGCTTGTTCCTGGAGATTAGGTGTTCTCCAGGGACAGCAGGAATCAGTCCTCACTACCCTCCCACCTCCCCTGAAGAGTTGCTCTCTTTTTATTCTTCCCTTGCCATCTGCTTAGTAGGGCTTTAGCTCTGGGACCTGACTGAGCAAGATGGCACCTTTGGGCGGGAAGAGGACCACACATGCGTGGCAGCAATCCCAAAGGCTTTCTTTGAAAGCTGTGGAATTGCTCCGTGCGGGCTTTGTCGGTGCCGACGTCTCCCATAAGTGAGGACTGATTCCTGCTGTCCCTGGAGAATACCTGTTACAGGTGAGTAACTACGCTTTTCCAATTAATTGGTATCTTTGTGCCAGAGCCAAAACCACTACCAGACTAAAGAGAGGTACCCGTTACTTCAGCTTATTCCAAACAACCCAAACTAAGCCTTAGAATGATAAAAGAAATTAATATATTGTAAATGTGATTGCTGCAATCATTTCATTATCTATGAAGTTCCTAGTGCATACCCACCTCTTGTGCAATTCAGACTCCTTTCACCCCGTTTTAGAAAAACATTGCTGGCTAATATAAACCCTGTGAATAAAGTAAACAGTGGAGTGGCGAGTACAACCCTAAACCGAGGCATAGAGGGGATAACCTGCACGGAGCGGCAGGCAGCATTCTAGCTACCTTACTGGGCAGATTAGATGGACCATACAGCTTTTTATATGCTATCATTTACTATGTTACTATGTATGGATAGAGGAGTTTTGAATACATTTAATATAGCTTTACAGGATTCACTAGAAAAGTTAATCATCAGTTCTTTTCTGTCTTAAAAACTGCAAATGATTTAATTCCTTAGATAATTATAGAAGGTTAAGGTGAAGTTAAAGAACATTTCAGCATTACCTTCTTTACAGAGAATATTACCCACCTTTTGCAAAGCAGCACTTAGTGCATGGCAGCTGTAGACATAAAACAAAAAGTATAGTTTTATTATACTTTTTAGTGCTCAAATAGTAACATAGTAAATAATGGCAAAATAAAGACCAACATGGCCTGTCTGTCCAGCAAAATGGTTAGGTTTTAACTTATGCTCTGTGTGAGATACCCCATCTGTGCCTTTTAGGGCAGTAACTACTGCTGTCTGTTTCAAGAGAATCCTCACTGGATTATTGGTAAACATATGAGTACCGATGTTCAAAGATGATAAAGATATAGCAGATTCCTAGTGGTGAAGAAGTGAGGAATAAGCCAGAGACCACAGATTAAATGGCCCTAATGGTTCTTGTCTGCAGTATTGCAAACACCCCCTTTATTTCCTCAAGAGCAGAGGCAAGGAGAGTGGTGATGCGGACAAAACAAAGGGGGAGGAAAGTAGGCATGTCTAGTAGTACTGCAAGCCATGCAATGACCAAAATTGAGAACAGCAGGCTTGAGCATCCCATAAAGCACAGTTACTTACCTGTAACAGGTGATCTCTGGGAACAGCAGGAAAAAGTCTTCACATATGGGTACGTCGGTACCGACGGAGCCTGTGCGGGAACGCTCCCCAGCGTCCAATCAGAAAGCTTTTGGGAGCATCCCTCAGCGCCTGCGTGCTGCCTTCCCGCCTTTCTAACTGTCTCTCCTCAGTTGAGTTTTATAGCTGAGACAAAGAGAGAGAGAGAACTCCTAGAGGAGGTGGGTGAGTTGTGAAGAATTATTCCTGCTGTTCCCAGAGATCACCTGTTACAGGTAAGTAACTGTGCTATCTCCAGGAACAAGCAGGAATGAGTCTTCACATATGGGGACTCCCAAGCTAAGATGCCTGGAGCCCTAGCATGTTGGAGATTGAAACATGCTACACCTCATATGGCCAGGCATCCTGAGAATGGAGGGTAGGAGTTGAAAAAGAGAGGAGCTGTAGAAAACAGCTAACCTAAGATAGGACTACCGGCAAGGAGTCCTTGTATGTATGATAATTATCATGAAATATATTGAAATGAACAATCGCAATATGGACCTCACCTACTGGATTGCAGGAAGTAGAGAGGCTGATGGAGTCTACTGGGGATCCAGTAGAGGAATCTTCAAGGTGACCTCACTGAAGTGAAGGTGAAGGTCAAAATCTGGAAGTGACAGGTGACCCCAGGATTCAACTGGGGTCGTACAAAAACGGTAGGTCTTTAGTGGGAAGCTTTATGGAAAAAGCTGAAAACTCTTTTGGCTACTCACAGTTAGGAGCAAAAGAGGAAGACTGACCGATTTGGACAAACTGGCCTAGTCCTTGAGGGAAGAAGGGGCATGGAAAAAACCCTGTATTCCCAAAGAAAGGACAGATGTCTGAGGAGTTGAAACCTCAGATCTACTGAAGATCCACCATGTCTTTCCTAACTGGTGAGAGGTAGGAAGATATTGGAGCATGGAGCTTCAGGGATACCTAAACCTAGGGTTATGGCAGGAGCTGTCAGTACCACAGCAGGGGTTGTGTGCATAATACCCCAAACATACTGTGGAACAGTATGAAGATGTGCAAAGCCCACTGTCTGGAACATAGAGGAAGGTAAAACCTTTATGAGCCTAGACAGTTAGAGAGATAAGTATGTAAATACATATCTACCTATAACGAAGCATCTCGACAGATTAGACATATATATATATGTCTATAGTGAGATTTAGAGGGGCATAGCATATGCACACGCAGCTGACAGACATATGTATCTATAGAGATGTATATAGATATATATACATATATGAATATATACGTCTAAAGATAAATGTCTGCAATTAAGCAGACAGAGATATGCCTATAGAACATTCACATGGGAGATGTGAAGAGGAAAGATTCATTCAATAACAAGAAGGTGTAACCTACTTGAAAAGATATATAGAGAATCTATTCCCCCTGGTTATGATGGTGCAGGAATGCTATCCAGTGAAATAACCAGGATGGTTGCGTGAAAAAACAGAGGATAATATCAGTCTGCAAACAGCAAGTCCTGAGTTCTGCAGAACCCTAGCATGGTAAATGGACAGAAAACGCATAGAATGAGATACCAGGTTGACCCACTTGAGAGACAAAAAAGGGGTATCATGTGTTTTTTAGTTAAATATGTGCTGTCCATGAAGGATTAGGATACCATGAGGACAAGCTGCAAGGAAAAAGAGAGCATATTCCTTGTAGGAATTGGACAACTCTTTAGACTTTCACGTAGAGAAAGCTTATGTCCTTTGTTTTAAAAGGAGATAGTAGGGTGTGAAGAACCCTCACAGTCATGGGGCATGACTGAGGAAGCCTTTTTCAACCATGTAGGATAGTCATTAGAGAACAAACTCCATGCTCTCTAGCAAGGGCCCATAGTGGAAAGCTGCTCTGTAGGATTGCAGAGAGCATTATGCAGGAGAATTGGGAGATAGAACTGGCTGTTGGAAGAAACCAGCAGCCAGGTCAACTATGCTGCCAAACCCAAGGGATTGAAGGTGGCAAGAATAGAAGATAGTGTGATAAGCCTGTAGTGATAAGGATTATCCAAGAAGATGTAACACTGTCTTGGAATCACTACTAAGGCGAGACAGAAAGTAGTAGAGGACAAGACTGGAAACTTGTGGAAAAGTACCAGTAGTCCAATCACTAGAACTCCTGCATGGGTAGCTGCTGAATAAGACAGCAGAGAGAATCTTTCTGTGTAAAACAGAAAGGACAGAACAAGAGTAGAAATCCTTGTCCCTGTCTGATGAGCTGCCCAGGCAAAAAGGAGGGAGTTTACTCAAGAGAACAAACTCCACACTGGAATGGAAAGAAAGACTAGAAAGGCTAAAGAAGCCCTCCAGTGGTATGGTACACCTCTTACAGGAGAAAAACCTGGATAAGAGGGTAGAGAAATAAGAGCTGAAGGGTGACTTACCATATGGTAAGTCTGTGGACGGAAAAAATTCATGTTGGTACAGAAAACTATCATGTGACAGTTGTTAAACCTCTCTTCTTGGCAGGAAGAAGAGGAGAAATCTGTGACCCATAGACATGAATATCCTGACAGCTCAGCATATCTAGGAACAACTGGATGTCCTAAGAAAAGAAATCCATGTGTAGAGTTTTGAATGAAAAAATAGTGAAAAACGTCTGCTGAGAAGAAGTCAACTGTAGGTTGTAAACCCCAAGAGGCAGAAAAATGATTAATCAGAAACCCTATGGTTGCTGGGTTTGTTTAGCCTGGTGAGAGTTTGGATTCTTCAGACCAGGACGATGCCTCCCCCTGCTTGGGAACATCTGTATGGTGGGCAGGAGAAGAAGAAAACCTTCTCCTCCTAGGGAAAGGTGGTTTGGTAGGGCATTTCCTACCTACTGGGGAAGGAGAAGGCTTAGGATAGCCTTCAGAAACAGGGAAATCAGTGAACCACTGAGCAACCTGATGTAAAGACTCCTTATTGAAGAGATTTTCTCCAGTGCAAGGAGTATTACCCAGTCTTTGTAATGCCCATTTGTCTAAGTCTGAAGCTTGGAGCCAGGCTCTACGTCGTGCCCCTATAGCTATAGCAGAAGTTCTGCTAATAGACTCAAATGAGTCTAGGGAAGCACGAGTAAGAAACCAAGAGATATTTTGAAGATGACTAAGTAGTAAGGAATAGTCTGCAGTCTTGGGCTCTGAAAGAAAAGGAGCCAAAGATATAATTTCTTTGTGAGCTCCTGAAGAGATAGACTCATATAAAAAATATATGAGAGGACTTCCGGTGACATCATCCACCTGAATGGCGGCGTAGCGCGGGAGCTCCGCCACCAGCAAGCTTCTATATGTTAAAATAGCCCCTACGGGCATCGGAGGGGCAGCTCGGAGTGTGGCCGCGAGCGAGGGGAACAACAACTTACCCCAACGGAGGTCAGCGCAAGTGGGGAGGCAAAGCGGAGAGGCGAGAGCCAACCGGGAGCAGCAGCCCAGACACCCGCGGGCTTCTTGGTCAGAGGCAGCGAGGAGAAGGAAGCGAGAGAGAGGTGCTCGCAGAGCTGCAAACGGCCTGTATGAGAGCAGACGGAGCGGGCAAATAAGCAGCAGGAACCAGCCCAGCCAAGTTACAAATTAAGCGCTGTTGAACAAGGAGGCGATCCGCTGCATGCGGCGCTCAGGCGAAGCGAGGGCCGTGGAAGACCTAGCACGTGGCTGGAGCAACACAGAGGCAGACATACCAGCGACCCACCCCTATAACAACGAGCGGGAAAACAACAGCAACGGTGAGTCTCCCAAGCCCCAGCAATATCAAGGGCTGGGACGGAGGCAGAGTGACTCTGGGTGCGAGGCCCGCTCACTGCAAAGGCCGCAGAGAGGAGAGAGGGTGGTGATCCCGATATACAGGCCTTGAAAACAGCAGAGGGAAGTGTGAACCAGCCTGCAATGGAGAAAGTCAGTAAAAAAGAGAGCCTGATGAAAAAAAAAACTGGCTGAGTTCCGCTCCCCGTATGCAGCCTCCAAAGGCGGGAAGGAGGGGGAGAAAGCAGGAAAACCTGCGACAGAGGCCCCGCAGAGTCCGGGGGGGAGTGATGGAGGGGGAGAGGGCCTGACTGCTGCGGAGCAGATTAAACAATGGCTCCTTGAGTTGAAGGAGGAATTGAAGGTGGAGATGTGTGGGGTGAAGAATGAGATTAAGGAAGTTGTGCAGACCATACGCCAAGATATACTAGAGCTGGGAGAACGAGTGGAAGAGGCGGAAACCAGGCTGGAGAGTCAAGGGGCGACCCTGACGCAGGTCCAGAGAAGCTGGGAAGAGTTACAGTTGGCGCAGGAGGCACTTAAAGCCAAAACTGAGGAACTGGAAGACCGCTCACGTAGATGCAACCTCCGGGTGCGAGGTGTGCCGGAAGAGCCTCAGTATAAGAACTGTGAGGAGGTGGTCCAGCGGATCTTCAGGGATCTCCTAGCGGCAGTTGGACAAGGGATGGTCGAGGAAGATACTCGCCCTGGCATAGAAAGAGCGCACAGAGGTCTGGGACCCATTCGAGACAATAGGCCGAGAGACATAGTTGTGTGCCTGCGTTCCTTTAAGAGTAAGGAACTTCTGCTGGGAGCCAGCCGCAAATTGAAAAGCTTCCACTGGGAGGGACATAAGGTGGAGTTGTACCAAGACTTGTCCCAGGGAACGCTGCAGCGAAGGAGAGAGATCAGAGAAGTCACAGCGTATCTCAGACGAGCTGAACTGAGATACAAGTGGCTTTTCCCATTTGGATTACTTATCACGGTGAAGGGGCGATCGAGGATGGTGAGATCCAGTGCGGAGACTTGGAAGGCATTGCGGGAGCTTGGAGCAGAGCAACTACCGGAGATGGCAGACAGTCCGTCTACTCCATCGAGAAAGGGATCCAGGCCCGGAGGAGCGGAGAATATGAAATGGCAGAGGGCGAGCGGTCAGAGATTGGCCAGGACGACCAAGGACAACCACCAGAGTCAGGAGTCGGAGCAAGAGACTGGATGAGCTGAGGCAACTCATTAAAGGACTGGTATTCTTGAATGAGTTTTGTTAGCAGGCGGGGGGGAAGAGCCGGGCTGGGTAGCAGGCTAAGAGGGGATGGGGGGGCGAGGCTGGGGTAGAGCTGAGAGGGAGGAGGTATATTGAGGGAGAGGAGAGGAGAGGAGGGGGTAAGGGGTGTAGGGGGTAGTGAGGGACTGGGTTAGGTTGGGGAAAGGAGGAGCTGAGGGGCTGCTGGGGTAGGATATGTGGGGAGGTGGAGAAGGTCACTGAAATGGAAGTTGAATCTCTGCAGAGGAGAGTCATGAGGGGGGGAGGAGGGAGAGGTGGGGGGGAAGGGGGGGCCAGGGTGGGAGGGGAGGGCGGATGGGTTTAGGGGTGAGAGGAGGGGGAATGGAGGAAGGAAGGGTGTTGAAAATTCTCACGTTGAATGTGAAAGGATTAAATTCACCAATGAAAAGACAGAAATTGTACAAGGAATTAGCAAGGCATAAAGCGGATATAGTAATGTTGCAGGAGACACATCTACAGAAAAAGCATGAGGCATTGGTGCAACCTCGGGGGTATAAGCATCGAGTGTTTGCCTCCAATCTTAAAGAGAAAAAGAAAGGAGGGGTGGTGGTCTTCATTAGCGGGGAAGCTCCAACAGAGGTTCAGGTGATATCCCGAGATAAGGGGGGACGATATCTCTTGCTGAGGGTAAGGCTGGGGGAGGAGTGGTTTTGTGTGGTAAATGTGTATGCGCCAATGAGTACCCAAACTGAGTTCTGGAAAGAACTGGGTGAGCAGGTGGCGGCAATGGGGGATGGGATCCTGATTTGTGGAGGGGATTTCAATGTGGCCTGGGAGGTTGGGAGAGACACGACAGGGCGGAGGGAGGGAAGAGGTAAAGATAGGAAGCGCTATCACAGATTTGTGCAGGAGAATGGCCTGATAGATGCGTGGCGGATATTAAATCCGGGACGGAGGCAATTTTCCTTTTATTCAGCAGCACATGGAACCTACTCTCGCCTAGATGCCATATGGGTGGGGAAGGAGCTAGCAGGGAGGCTTCTGGGGGGCGATATAGAACCAATCACATGGTCAGACCATGCCCTGGTGGTGGTACGAGTGCGTGTGGCAGGGGAGGATAAGGGCCGTCAATTTTGGAAATTGAATGAGGGTCTACTAGAGGATGCGAGGGTGGTGAAAGAAATTGAAAGCTTAATCCCGGTGTATTTTGAGCAAAATGGCGGGGGTGAGGTAAAAGAAGGAGTAGTTTGGGATACCTTCAAGGCTGTTGTAAGGGGAGTGCTCATCAAGTGGGGTGCACGTATAAAGCGGGAACGGGCAGAGAAGGAGAAGCAGATACGCCGGAAGCTGCGGGAGATGGAGGAAAGGGATGGGCAGGGCGATAGTGGACAGTTGCGGGGGGCGGTTCTGGAACTACGGGCCAAAGTGAATGCTCTTGAGGCGGAGAAGATACAGTTCCGCCTGCAGCTGTTGAAACAGAGGTTCTTTGAAGGGGGGAATAAAGCCGGGAAATTCCTCACGAGACAGTTGAAAAAGCGGAGGGAGTGGAATAGGATTTCACAGATTAAGAGTAAGGGGGTGGTGGTGCGGGAGGTTCAGCGCATTAGGGAAGAATTTGTGTCCTTCTATAGCAACTTGTATGCAGCACGAGAGGCGGGGTCGGGGGAGGAGATTCGGGAATGTGCGGGGAGAAAGGCTCCCGACTTTGACGGGAGATGAACAGGAGGGGCTGGATAGGGAAATACAAACTGAAGAGGTCTTCCAGGCCATTAAGGCTTTAAAGAACGGCAAAGCCCCAGGGCTCGATGGCTTGACGGCAAGGTTTTATAAGCAATTTGGGAGTCTTTTGTTGAACCCGATGACCAGGGTATTTAATGGGCCGAGAAGGGGGGAGACCTTGCCAGATACAATGGGTTGGGCAGGTATCATTCTTATCCACAAGGAAGGGAAGGACCCTCAAGATTGTGCGTCCTATCGCCCAATCTCGTTGTTGAATATTGATGCGAAATTATTGGCAAAAGTGTTAGCGACGAGACTTAATAGACTGTTAGGGAAATTGGTGCATGAAGACCAAGCTGGGTTTGTGCCGGGCCGGCAAGTGGCAGACCACATCCGCAAAGTGTTAAATGTGATGTGGTCGGCACAAAAAAGCAGGGGGCGGAGGCTTTGTTAGTATCACTGGATACTGAGAAGGCCTTTGATCAAGTGTCCTGGAAATTCCTGTATTCGGGTACTGGAATCCCAAGGGTTTGGGCCTGGTTTCGTGCAGCGGATAAGGGCTCACTATGCTAGGCCGACAGCATGTGTCCAAGTGAATGGGGGATACTTGGAGTTCTTTCCGCTAGAACGAGGGACTAGGCAGGGATGTCCCCTGTCCCCTCTATTGTTCGCGCTCTCCCTCGAACTTTTAGCGGCAAGGTTGAGGAGCAGCTCAGGCATCACGGGGGTTAGGGTGGGACGCCAGGAATGTAAAGTGTCCCTCTTCGTGGACGACATACTCTTGACCCTCACGGAACCTAGAGAATCACTGAAGGCAGTGATGAGGGAGATTCAAGAATATGGCGAGAGGGCGGGCTTTCGGATTAACTGGGGGAAATCAGAGATTTTGAGTATAGTAGGGGAGAAAGAGGAGCAACGGGACTGGCAACAGAGTTTTCCATTCAAATGGGCGAAGACATCGATCCGTTACCTAGGGGTACAGCTAGGGAGAACTTTGGAGGACTTGTATGCTTTAAATTATACGAAATTGGTGGGGCAGGTAGAGGGGCGCCTACAGGGCTGGAGTAGGGGGTATTACTTGTGGTTCGGGCGAATGGCGACGGTGTGAAAATGATGCTTATCCCCCAGTTTCTTTTCCTTTTTCAAGTCTTACCGGTCCCGATACCCCGGAGAGTGCTGAGGAGGATACAGCAGCAGGTAGAGCGATTTATTTGGGGGGGGGGAGGCGGCCACGGGTGGCGGCAAGAACGATGCAAGTGTCGGTAGGGGAGGGGGGGATGGGGGTACCAAACTTTAGCTTATATTATGCGGCAGCGCAGTTGAGAGCAGTTTACGCGTGGCTGCGGGAGCCTCAGAAGCAGTGGGTACAGATGGAGGTGGACGAATATAGGCTGGGAGAATTAGAACGGATAGTATGGGAGGGGAGGGGGGAGAAGGGGAGGAATCCCATAGTGAGGCACACATTGCAGGTGTGGCAACAGTACCGGAAGCGGTTGGTGGGAGATAAAAGGTGGTCGACTACCATGTCACTACAAGCCTGTTGTGCGGAGAGTATGGGGCTAAGTGCTACAGTGCTTCGTAGGTGGGCGGAGTTAGGTTTGACCCAGGTGTCCCAGATCATGGTAGGAACGCAATATAGAGGCTTTGAAGGAGTTCGAGACCTCTATCGACTGGGGGAGGCGGATAGGTTTGCGTATACGCAGCTCTGCTCGGTAGTGCGCCAAAAGGGGAGGGAGCAAGGGGGAAGGGGTGGAGGAGAGTGGTTTGAAGGAGCATGTCTAGGCTCCCTGGGACGGCAGGGGATGCTCTCTAGGATCTATCGAGGCCTGACAGCAAGGGGGGAAGGTAAGTTGAAGTATATGGAAGCGTGGGAAAATGATTTAGGAGTAAAGTGGGGGGTAGAAGAGTGGGAGACCGTTGCAATGGGCATAGCTAGATTCTCCATTGCTACGTCATTGCGAGAGAATGGCTTTAAGGTGCTGAGTCGCTGGTATCTCACACCAGAGAGATTGTGTAAGGCGGGGGTGCTGCAAATGGATGAATGTTGGCGAAAGTGTGGGGAAAGAGGTTCCTGGATGCACATGTGGTGGACGTGTCCAGTAGTTGGAGAGTATTGGAGCAAAATAGGGGAGAATATAAACAAAATTGTGGGTGCGAATATTGCACTTGGACCTGAGATGTGTCTCCTGCATAGACCAGATGGGAGATGGGATGGGGACTGGAGAATCATTTGGTATTGTGTAACAGCGGCATGGTGCGAAATCGCATGGTATTGGAATAGGCCGATTTTACCCTCCATAGCGAGCTTTGCATGTAGAGTGTCGCATCTTTATGCCATGTATAAACTGACGGGGGAGAGGGGAGCAAATGGGGAAGCGGTGGGCGGGGGTGTGGAAATGGTTGCGTGAAGAGGGGTGGAAGTAAGGAGGAGGCGTAGGGGTGGGGGGGAGGGGGGTTTAATTTTTGGGGGAGAATGACTTGTTCATGTTAATTATTGCTATTGTTTTGTGGGTTATTGGTGGTTCGCTGTATAGCATTTCCACCCTTATGTTATATTACACTGCTTGAGTATAAGGGCAGGGGAGAGGAGGGGAGATTGGGCGGAGGGGGTGCCCTATGGGGGTTTTGTATATCTGGTATTGTGTGTAAGATGGTCGTTCTCTCTTGTGTTACCTGCGGAAAGCTTGGTGTAATGTAGCTGTTGTTCAGATGGAACTGTAAATGTCACAAATGATAATAAAAATTTAAATTAAAAAAAAAAAAAAATATATGAGAGAATTCTTGCTGACAGCATGGATGTCTGGAAGGTTTGACGTCCAAAGGCATTTAGTGTCCTAGACTCACGACCTGGTGGGTAAGAAGAGTGCTTTTTCTTACTTTTCACCTTCCTCATTGCCGATTCTACTACAATGGAATGATGAGGAAGTTGAGTCTTGTCAAACCCTGGAGAGGGGGGCACTTGATACAGAAGATCAGTTGCTCTAGAAGGTGGGGGTACCCTTAAAGGTGCTTCCCACATTCTTAGAAGAAGATCCCGCAAGGAATGATGCAAAGGAAGCATTATGTTCTCCTTTGTTCCAGTAGAAACAGAGCCTTGTGTGGGATCATGGCCAGGGATAGGAATGGAAAGGGATCTTGCCATATCCAAGAGGAAATCCTGAAAAGAAGGACCTCCAAAGAGAACCTTCCCAGGACAGGCTAGATCTGAAGAACTAGCCTGGGCACCGAAGGATCTACCTGAGTATATAGGAAGATAAGATCCTGCACGGTGCAAAAAAGGATCCTTAAGGGATGGATGCTGGTACTGGAGGTCAGGACCTGTGACTGTCAGCACTGCATCGTCCATGCCAGGTATCGACTCCAGACTTGGTATAGAAAGGAGCGACCCTGGTGAAAGAAGCATGGAAGGAGCTGGCCCTGATGCTACTGCGGATACCGGTACCGATACCGGTAGCACTGTCGGAATCGAAGGCGACACCGACACCGGAGCAGTCATCGGTGTCAGCTCAATTGGTACCGAGGTAACCGAACGCCTTCGGTAATCATCCTCAGTACCTAGCGTCCGGTACCGATAGGTATCGGTACCGAGACGTGTCGGTACATAGTCTTCCAGACTAGAGATCGATTCCAGACTCGGCATCGAGGGGAGAGAGTCTATCGATGCGTGTCTAGAGGGTACCGACTTCGGTGGTAATATTGGCATCGATGCCTATACTGGAAAGTCAATCTGGAGCGTATCCACTGGTCCCGAAGGTACCGAGGAAGCCAGATGACGATCCCTGGTGAGGAGTGTTACGTCCAACACCAGTGCCGATGCTGGGGTATCGGCACCGCTCGAAGCGGATGCCACCACCGAGCATGGCTCAGGTATGTTCTGTGAGGGGTGAGCCCCAGGAACAACCTAAAACCCCTCATAGGCTTTGGAGACCGAAGACTCCCACCGGGGTTTTGAAGCCAATGGACCCTTGAGGGCAAGGCCGGAGCCGTCTTCATGCCGTGCATGAGACCTACCACTCGAGGGTTGGCTAGTCTTAACAGACTATTTGTGGGTTACCTGATCCCGTGCAGAAGAAGAAATGTTTGGTGCCCTGACACTGGACGGGAACCTGGTATCGAGAGAAACTCGATGTTGAAGATCTCTTCTGACAAAACTGTAGCCGGAGGGCTGCGGATCAGGACCCAAACAAGTTAAACACCAGCTTTTGGAGTCTAAGAATAAAGCTGTACCGCCACAGCTGAAACATTTCTTAGAGAAAGAGGCTGGCGGTTCCATGAGGAACATGGACAGGCCTAAAAGGCCTCAAATTTAAGACAGAAGAAAAAATATACCCTGAAGGGAAAAATTTTCAGTAAAAAGAAAAAAGAAACACCGGCGGTACCGGTGGAGTCGGGGAGACAGCCGCGACCACAAGAAATAAAAGAATTAAAAGAAGAATTTTCTGCGGTGACAGGAGGACGTCCTGCCGGCTCCGCGGAAAAACGAAAACTGAGGAGAGATAGTTGGAAAGGCGGGAAGGCAGCACGCAGGCGCTGAGGGATGCTCCCAAAAGCTTTCTGATTGGACGCTGGGGAGCGTTCCTGCGCAGGCTCCGTCGGTACCGACGTACCCATATGTGAAGACTCATTCCTGCTTGTTCCTGGAGATAAAGGAGTGGCCTATGATGACAGGTTGGTCATGGCCAGGTGCTGTCTAGCTATGGAGATCTGAATGCCAGATGTATGTTCAACAATGTCACTAGATTGAAGATGACTTGGATTTAAGGAATGATGCTCTACAAGAGGTCAAGCTTTTACAACTGGCATGGATCCTTGCAGTTTGGAATGGATGGGCCAAGTGATCTTTATCTGCTGTCCTCATCTCCTGTGTTAGCAAACAAGGTTATTTTTCATCAAAGTCAAACTCGTGAATGGTGCATCTCTGTGATAGCACACTATTTAAGGAACACTAATCACGGGCATATAATGGTGTTGGCATATTTGGGTTTCTCTTTTCTTCCACATAATTCTCTTGACACTGCAGGGAACTTGAGGCTGAAATTCAGAACAAACAGGAGACACTGAAGGAGACTAGCTTGGACAGTGGGGGACCATCGCCAACAGTTGAAGAGGAGCTGCATGTGGAGGACTTGAGAGAGACCTTAACAGTGAGTGCATTCTTTGTTCTTCCTCCCATGACAGCTTTCCCATTTTAGTGCCCTTTACTAGGGTAACTCTCCTGTGTAACTTTAGTATATCCAAATCAGGGGGTCTTGGCAGTATGTCAGATGATGGGACAAGGAGCATATTACATGGATTCTGGCTGTCTTTGAGTACTAGTTTATACACCATATTCTAAAATTTCTCTCTCCATAATCCTAACATTCAGCTGTTGTCTGCCTTTCATCTCATGTCCTGCAGCATTCAAGACCACAACTAACCCCCTTTCCCAAAGAAGACCAGAACAGCTGGAGTGAGTAAGTAACAGAAGTTTGTTGAATTCAATGTATAAAGTGTTACTGATTCTGTTTTCACGCAACTTTTTCTCAACCCCCATTCTCTCCTGATCTAAATGCTGTCCTCCCTAATCCAGCATAACCACCTAACTCCAGACTCTCTTGACTCTACCCAGTAGCTGTGATTCTCCAGGAACAAGCAGGAAGTCAGTCCTCACATATGGGTGACGTCAACATAGACAGAGCCCGTGCTGTGAACACTCCTCAGCTTTCAAAGAAAGTCTTTGAGGTTAGACCACACATGCATTGTCACCTTCCTGCTCAAAGGTGCCATCTTACCTCAGTCTTCTTTTTTCCATGGAGCCCATCGGATGTCTTCATCTGCACCCCGGAAAAAGTTGCTGGTTTTTTTGCCATCGTTTTTTCTTTTCTTTTGGTCGCGTACCTGGAACTGCCACCGCCTCAGCGTTGTGTTTTTTTCTCGGGTTCCCTTTTTCTTTTAATGAGGTGCACGGGATTTTTTTCTTGTGCCTTCCCTGACCACGACCTTGGTTTGATCTCATGGGTACCGTTTTCCCCGCTTTATCCTTGGTTAGTGGATTTAAGCCGGTGACCACTGCCGGCACATCATATCCCACATGAATCCACATGGCTGCTGCTTGTGGTGCCTCAGAGCCGATCATGATGGCTCTGTCGTTCTTTCTTTAGATGACTAGCAAGAGTTGTCGAAACAATGAAAGGCAGCGGGAGATGCTTTATAGCTACAAGACCTCTTCTTCGATCCTGGCTTTCAGCGCGGAATCAATGCCCTTGGGAGCTGCCGTGGAGGCCTCAGACTCTCTTGGTGACTGCACCCAGTTGGAGCCCCGAGGCATCAGATCAGGGATGGTCCTTAGAGAGCTGTCCTCAGAAGGATTACACTTTGTTCATAATGGCATAGAAGGCTGATGGCGGAACCAGGGGTAAGACCCTCGACCACCGGCATCGGAGTCCTCAGCGTGATGCCTAGAGTGATGGCTGGGAGTAGTCCTCGAAGCTACCTCGGCAGGAGGAGATTCCAGCGGCATAAGGGGATTAACACCGATCCTCCGAGACCATTGTCAAAGAATCCCCCTCGGAGCTGGCACTGGGACAGATTCTCTCAATGCCCATGCTGGTGGCTGCAGAGCCTTCTGGCCTGGAGGTCAGGATGGCAGCCTTGGAACGCAGCCTTAGAAACATAGAAACATGATGACAGAAAAAGACCACATGGCCTATCTAGTCTGTCCTTCCATAACAACAACTACAACAGTCCACTTTTTACCTTTAGAGATCCTCTGTGTTGGTCCCATGCTTTTTTGAATTCAGTTACTGTCCTCATCTCTACCACCTCCACTGGGAGACTATTCCATGGATCCACTACTCTTTCCGTAAAGAAATATTTCCGCATATCACTCCTGAATCTATCTCCCTTCACCCTCATCCCATGTCCCCTCGTAGCAGAACTTGCTTTCAATTGAAAGAGGCTCTCTCTCCCTGAACATTTATGCCACGGAGGTATTTAAACATCTCAATCATATCACCTCTATCCCGCCTTTCCTCTAAGGTGTACATATTAAGATCCTTACGTCTGTCCTCATATGCTTTATAATGAAGCCCATTAATCATTTTAGTAGCAACCCTCTGCACCGACTCCATCCTGTTCACATCCTTTTGAAGGTGCGGTCTCCAGAATTGCACACCATACTCCAAATGAGGTCGCACCAAAGACTTATACAGAGGCATTATCACCTCCTTTTTTCTGCTAGCCATTCCTCTCCGTATGCACCCAAGCATCCTTCTAGCTTTTGCCGTCGCCTTTTCTACCTGTTTAGCTACTTTAAGATCATCAGACACAACCACGCCTAGGTCCCGCTCTTCTTTAGTGGACAAAAGTTCTTCACCTCCTATACTGTATTGCTCCCTTGGATTGCTGCAGCCCAAATGCATGACCTTACATTTTTTAACATTAAATCCCAGCTGCCAAATTCTAGACCATTCTTCAAGCTTAGTTAGATCCCTCCTCATGTTATCTACCCCTTCCTGGGTGTCTACTCTATTGCAGATTTTAGTATCATCCGCAAAGAGGCAAACCTTACCCGACAGCCCTTCCGCTATATCACTAACAAAGATGTTAAAAAGAATCGAACCAAGGACAGATCCCTGGGGCACACCACTGGTAACATCCTTCTCCTCAGAGTGAGCTCCATTTACTTGTACTCTTTGTCGCCTCCCACCCAACCAATTTCTAACCCAAGCAGTAACTTTAGGGTCCATCCCTAGGGTGCTCAGTTTGTTTATAAGTCGCCTGTGAGGAACAGTGTCAAAGGCTTTACGGAAATCTAAATACACCACATCTAGAGCTCTCCCTCGGTCCAACTCCCTGGTCACCCAGTCAAAGAAATCAATCAGATTTGTCTGACAAGACCTGCCTCTGGTGAATCCATGCTGCCTCGGATCCTGTAATCCCCTGGACTCCAGAAACCTCACTATTTTCTCTTTCAGCAGCGTTTCCAATAATTTACTCACCACCGAAGTTAAACTAACCGGCCTGTAGTTTTCAACCACATCCTTACTTACTTCCGCTTTTGTGTTAAGGCACCACATGAGCCTCTCTCCAGTCCTTTGGCACCACTCCCGACTCCAATGAGGCATTGAAAAGGTTAGTCAGTGGAGTTGCTAGAACGTCCCCAAGTTCCCTCAGTATTCTAGGGTGTATCCCATCCGGTCCCATCGCTTTGTCTACTTTAAGTTGAGCTAGGGTGAGTGTTTTCTGAGGTCCTGCTCCTGGTTCTTCATCTGTGAACACAGAACAAAAATATTTGTTAAGCAATTCTGCTTTATCCTTATCAGCTTCTATATATTCCCCCCCTGCACCCTTGAGTCTGACAATACCACTTTTGCCCTTCCTCTTCTCACTAATATATCTGAAAAATGTCTTATCCCCCCATTTTATTGCATTGGCTATTTCCTCCTCCTTTTGAATCTTTGCCTTCTTGACTACTTTGCTAGCTTCTCTAAGTTTTTCCAAATACAGATGCCTGTCTTCCTCTCTCTGTGATCTCTTGTATTTCATGAAGGCCTCCCTCTTTTTCTTCACTTGTTCAGCTACTTCCTTCGAAAATCATAGCGGTCTCCTGTTCCTTTTGCCTTTATTTACCATTTTAACAAAAAGGTTGGTTGCCTTTAAAATATACCCCCTTTCAGTTTTGCCCACTGTTTTTCTACATCCCCCAGCTGTTCCCATCCCGCTAATGACTCCCTGAGGTATTGGCCCATCTTCGCAAAGTTAGTCTTCCTAAAGTCTAAGATCCTCACCTTGGAATGGATTCTAAGAGCCCTAGTCCTAATACTGAACCACACCATCTGGTGATCACTGGATGCAAAATGATTTCCCACTACAACATCAGAAACACTTTCACCATTGGTAAGCACCAAGTCCAGTATGGCCCCTTCACGTGTGGGGTCTGTTACCAATTGCCTGAATAGTTCTCCCTGTAGAGAATCCAGGATCTCCTTACTTCTAGATGATACTGCAGCAGGAATGTGCCAATCAACATCTGGCATATTGAAATCTCCTATCAGTCGCACTTCCCCTTTCCTAGCAATGCTGCGTATGTCTTCAATTAACTCTCTTTCCACCTCTTCCTCTTGTGAGGGAGGTCTGTATATCATTCCAATGCAAATAGATTTCTCTTTCCCTCTTTCTAGTTTAACCCACAATGCCTCCTCTCTCCCTTTTAAGCTCTGTAATTCCAAAGCTTTAATAGTAGTTTTTACCTGGTTCCTCTGGGTCATCAGACCCGGCAACTGGTCCCTCCACTACAAGGGTGTTGCCCACGGAGATCCAGCCAGTACTCGAGCAGCATAAGCTTCGAGCCGATTCCTGGCATTCGTCTCAATCCCACTAGAGGCCCACGAGTACCTGTGGTTTGGAGTGCCAGAGCCCCGTGACCCCGTTGATGCCCCCAGCCGGGAATGCGCATGAGGCTCATCCAGTTCTCAAGTTCTCCTCCAATTCCGACTCCGAGTGGAAGACCGATGACAAGTTCCCGGACACTCAGCGATACTGGGACATCTCCTCGAACCTGTCTCCACCTCAGGACCTCTCCTTCCTAGAATTCATCTGGGACATAGTGAAGGCTCTGGCCTTCACCACGGAGTCTGAGAAGGAGCCTCAGGTGAAGGATCTTGAGATCCTACAGTATGAAGCCCCTCCAAGGAGGCACTCATAGTGCCTGTTGCTCCTATTTTGGAACACTTGTTCAAGATGTGGGAATCACCTTTTTCGGTGCCCATTATGAGTAAGCAGCATGATTCCATGTATCAAGTTTGCAAGGGCCCTGGATTCCAAAAGACACAGCTATCACACAATTCCATTATGGTGGAGTTGGCCATGCAAAGGATCAAGAATCAGAAGACACACTCCTTAGTGCCCCCTGACAGGGAAGCCTGTACCATGGATGGCTTTGATAAAAAGTGTTACCAGGGTATGATGCTCATGACCCGGATCCAGGCTTACCAGCTGTATATGGGCATGTACCTGAGGGATCCGGCCAAGGAATTGGCCAGGTTCTCGGCTGCTCTGTCCAAGGAACCTCTTCAGCAGTTCTGGACCCTGGTAATAACAGTCAAGAAGTGCTCCAAATATGTTACTTGAGTGGCCTATGATGGCTTTGAGTCCGTGGCTAGAGTAGCTGTGGTGGGCATTGGGGCCTGCTGCCTGGCATGGCTACAGTCAGTCATCGGACCTGGAACAGTGGGTTCAGGACAAGTTGGTCGATGTCCCATGCTCATGAAGGACAAAGCTGTAGAGCTCAAGTATATGACCAGTATCAGGCTCTCCTAGAAAACAAGTAGACCCTTCCCGACAGAAGGCATCAGGAAAAAAGCCCTTTTACCTAAAGAGGAAGGCTTATGGAACTTATCCCCAGAATCTGGCCTACTCTGCTCCTCAACAGGGTTAGCAGGCCAGGGGCACAGCCAACAGGGTTAGCAGGCCAGTGGACCACCATAACAACCGCTTAGATCTAAAGCACCCAAACTCCAGCTCGTGCTGCAGATGCAACCTGGGGGGGGGGGGGCTTGACTACTTGAGCTGGCCTGTCTTCCTCTGCAGGTACGAGGGCTGCAGCATACAGGGGGGCATTTGACTTTCTTCACCGACCAGTGGACCACCATAACAACTGACACCTGGGCTCTCCAAGTGGCATGAGGGATGGTTACCTCCTCCACTTTAAACAGACGCTCCCTACGTCCTTTCCAGAGAACTTCCCATGATGACTCTTCACCAAGATCTTCTGCAGCAGGAGCTCGAAGGCCTTCTTGCAGTCAAAGAGGTCGAGCCTGTCCCGCTACCTCTAAGAGGTGAGGGGTTCTACTCCTACTACTTTCTGGTTTCCAAAAAGACAGGCGACTTTTGGCCCATCCTGTATCTGTGGGATCTCAATCAGTTTCTGGTGAAAGAAGTTCAAGATGCTGTCCCTTGCAACTTTGCTGCCCTACCTCCAGCGGGGAGATTGACTGTGCTCCTTGGAAAGATGCTTACACCCACATCCTGATCCATCCTCACCACCGGCAGTACCTCCACTTTGCCATCGGAGGCTGCCATTACCAATACGGGGCCCTCTCCTTCAGACTGACCTCTGCCTGAGTGTTCACGAAATTCCTGGCAGTGGTCACTGTCTACCTCTGGTTGAAGGAGGTGGTTGTCTTCCCCTATCTGGATGACTGGCTCATCAAGGGTGGCTCCACTGACGATGTCCGTCAGACAGCACATCACATCATTCTCATTCTTGAGCCCTTGGGCTTCGTCAACTACCCCAAGTCTCATCTGCAGTGAATGCAGTATCTGGAGTTCATAGAGGCCCTCCTGGACACTATCTAGGCTAGGGCCTTCCTTCCTCTGAACATGGCTAAGCACCTGGTAAACCTCACCACGGAGGTGCAGGGTCGCTTGACTGCCTTGGGCCGCCTCCTGTTGTGCCTCCTGGGGCACATGGCCTTGACAGTGCACATGCCTGATGTTCACTTCTGAATGCATCAGGTCCAGTGCACTCGATGGACTCGGGTGATGGGGCACCTGGACAGGGTCCGCATAACTACGCCTCTCTCATCTGGTGGCAGAAGACATTTTTCAGAAGATGCTCACCACGGATGCCTCCAAACTGGACTGGGAGGCCCACTGTGATGGCCTGCGGACCAGGGGCATCTGGTCAACAGGGAGAATCTCCACCATCAACGTCTTCGAGCAGTTGCGAATGCCTTGTGGGTTTTCCAACACCACTTGGAAAACCAGGTTGTTCTGGTCCAGACGAACAACCAAGTGGCAATGTTTTATGTCAACAGACAAGAGGTATTGGATCGTATCTCCTGTGCTGGGAAGTGGTTCACCTCTGCACCTTTGCGAGCGAAAGTGGGATGCTCTTCTGAGCAGTGTATCTTCCCGGTCAGGACAATCTACCGGAAGACTGGCTCAGCAGGGTCCTTCATCCGCATGAATGGCGACTGGACCCGCAGGTTGCCAGTTGCATCTTTCGGATGTGGGTCTCTCCTTTAGTGGATCTCTTCATCAGCCCCAGCAATGCCCAGTTGCCATGCTTCTGCTCCAGGATACCAGCCCCCTCTCGGGTGGTGGCCAATGTGTTCCTCATCTCATGGACGGAGGGCAGTTTCTATGTGTACCCTCCAAATCCCTTGATTTCCAAGACCCTTCTTAAGGTTCAGCTTGACTGGGCCACCGTAATCCTAAGTGCTCCCAGATGGCCGCAGCAGCCATGGTTCCTCCTGCTTCTCTGCTTCTCCCAATTGTACCTAGTTCCCCTGGGCTACACTCCAAACTTGATCTCACAGGAAAATAGTGCTCTCCTGCACCCCAGCCTCAGAGCCCTTGCCCCAACGGTCTGGCTGCTGAAAGGGTGACTTGGCACAATTTCACTTGCTCAGGGATGTGGAGGATGTCTTGCTAGCATCCCACAAGAATTCCATGAGGTGAGCTTATGCCTCCAAGTAGCGCCAGTTTTCCATCTGGTGTGCTGATAAGGGGTTTATCCCTTCATCCTTCTCTGTACCAGCAGTGTTGCAATATGCTACACCTTTCCAATGCCAGCCTGAAATCTAACTCCTGTTTACTTTCCATGTACAACAGAGTGCCTCCCAAGGTCTCTGTTTCATCTGTTGGTTAACTGTAAATTGCTTGGAATGGTAGAAAGGTGGTATAAAAGTTTAAATAAATAAAATAAACTACCTCAGGGTACATCTCATTGTGCTGGCAGCACACCATCATCTCATTGACGGGCAACCCCTGTCCGCCCATCCTCTTCATGAAGGGTCTCTTGCTTACTTGGCCTCCAATTGCCTACCAGGGGCAGTATGGTATCTGAATATGGTTCCTGGGAAGCTCATGGCTCTGCCCCTCGATCCGCTTGTTTCTTGCCACCTCAAGTACATTTCCTGAAAAGTGATCTTTCTTGGTGGCACTCACATCGGCATGCAGTGTCAGTGAGCTACAGGCATTGGTGACTAAAGCCCCCTGTACCAGGTTTCATAAGAACAGCATGGTCCTGTGTACACAACCCAAGTTTCTCCCTAAGGTGGTCACCGCATTTCACCTCAACCAGGAGGTAGTTCTCCCCTTCTTCTTTCCTCGGTCTCATACGAGCAGGGCAGAGGCCGCTCTCCACACCTTGGATTATAAGAGGGCACTGGTCTTCTACCTAGAGTGGACTAAGGCCCATCGCCGCTCCTCACAGCTTTTCATCTCCTATGATCCAAATTGGATTGGCGTTGCGATCTCTAAGCACACCCTGTCTACCTGGGTGGCAGACTGCATCTCCTTTGCCAATGAACAAGCTGGTCTCTCTTGAGCGCCACATTACAGCCCATGTGTGGGCTATGGCAGCCTCTATGGCGAACCTGCATTCCGACTCCATACTGGTGATCTGCCGGGCCACCACCTGGTCCTCTGTTTACACCTTTGCAGCTCATTACTGCCTGGAAGATGACTCCAGGTGTGACAACACCCTCAGCCTTGTCATCTGTTTGGGGAGTAATGCAACTCTACCCTCTGGCCCTTCTGTGTGTCCAGGTTACTGGAGAATTGATTCCCTGGTTGAAGCTGTAGTCGTCCCTGAAGTCTCAGCGCTGTCTACTGTCATTCACGGTTCGATTTTTCAGTTGCCCATGTCTTTTTACAGGTTTTTCGGTAGCCTGTAGCTGAGGAGTCCTATTATGTGAGGACTGACTTCTGATTGTTCCCAGAGAACACAGTTACCACTTGTAACAGGTGTTCTCCAGGGACAGCAGGAATCAGTCCTCACAACCCTCCCTCCTCCATGTGGAGTCGTTTCTTTTTTGGCTTGATAAAGCTAGGTCATCATACTGAGGTAAGATGGCATCCTTGGGTGGGAAGGTGACTGCAGATGTGTGGTCTAACTCCCAAAGGCTTTCTGTGAAAGCTGGGGAGTGTTCACTGCATGGGCTCCGTCGGTGCCAACATCACCCATATGTAAGGACCGATTCTTGCTGTCCCCAGAGAACACTTGTTACAGGTGAGCAACTACACCTTATTCACTCCCATCTTTCACACCTGCAGCGTAAGACACTTGATCTCTTTGGAGGGAGTCTCCATCAAGAATGCTAAGGAGTTTCTGATGCATCAGACTAAGTCAATGCGGAAGCGACAAACTGCTTTGAAAGCTGCCAGGCAGCAATGGCGCCATGATATGCACAAAGCACAGGAGGAGCTACAGGACCCAGAGAGCTCCCAGCTCCTGGAGGATGTCCGCAGAAACCTAGAAGAGGTAACGTACTAGATTAGGTCAAACAAAGACCAACTGACTCAGTCTGCCCATTTATTCTGGTCTACACCAAGCTATCCCAGCTGCCATTTGTAGAGGTTTGACACTTATAGCATATCACTTAGCCATGTTCACGCACTTTGTTATATCCAGACCCATTTACCACTAATCCCTGTAATAATGGTCAGGGACAACAGCAGCTGTTGGTACTATTCATGCAAATAGAATGCTTTCATATTCTTGTGCCTTTTATCTAATGAAAAGCTAACCTTCTTGTATACTGCTAGAGCTCACTCGGCAGACCAAATCAGAGTCTGTTAAAATAAATACACAAACCCCTGAACCAGCTACTGATTTGTTGTTTCTGAATGCACTGCTGGTCTACCATAGGAGGCGAAGCATTTAAATGAAATGAAAGCAGCGATGTGGAAGGGACAAGTGCTACTACGCAAGAAAGAAGAGAAGCTGAATGAACTGGAGTCCTCCCTGCTGGAAGAGGTTCTGTGTAACAGCATGTATTAGCCCAATCTTCCCTATCTCAACAGCGTCCCAGTCTAGTCCTTTATCTCACCTATGTCAGGCCATTACACTATATTACTGCAGACTGCCCTCAGCTAGGCAGCTGCTATCAGCATAAAGGCACCTTTTTTCAAGAGGTAAAAATCCTGCAGGCGATCCCTTCAGTCTGAGATGAGCCCCACACTAAATAGAATAATTACGGAAAGAATGGCCATCAAAACAGTTTTGCTACTCTTTTATTGGGATAACTTGGTATTCTTAGGACTGGAATGCAAAAGCGATGCATAGGATTACAGAAAATGAATTTCTATTTAGCGTTCAGGCACATACAAAGTCCACCTTTGAAATTTGGGGCAAAAGCCTCAGAGAAGTACATCTGTACTTCTCTTTGGAAAATTTCCCAGAGGAAAAAACTACCTACCCAGATTTACACCTGCTGATTTCAGCCAAAACTACTCCATGGATGCTTCCACAAACATACAGATAAAGTACTGGCCCGATATTTAAAGCTATTAATGTAGACCTATTAATCGTGTTGATCAGGATATCTGCAAGTGCCGCCGCTAGACACTCCAATGCTAGCCATCTAGCATCGGAGTATTCCAGAGGTAGCAGCCAGGCAGTGCCAATATTCAGCCGTTGTCCGGCTACCCCTCAGCGGTGAAAGCTCAGCACAGTAATAGCTGTCCTAACGTTTGTCGCTGAAGCTAACTTGGCGGCAGCTGAATATTGCTGCTGCCCAGTTAGCTTCAACACTATGCAGTTGATGTTGATAGTCAGTACCGGTGGCCAGATATGGCCCTGGCAGTAAATATCCAGGTCTAAGGTTCAGCAGCGATGACTAGCTGCCACGTGCTTTATGGAGCAAGGCGTATGCTTTCACCCATAGTCAGGGTGTTCACCCATGGACATAGCTTTGCAGCCTGCCTTAGTATGTTCCCTTGTCAACAGCATCCCCCCCCCCCCCCACAGTCAGCCATTGTCGGCAGAGGCAAAAACATGCAGGAAATTCCTGAAAATTTGACTGCCCCAAAATGTTAATTAGCAGTGAAGATTTTGCTCAGTACCCAGAGTATTCCTTTTCTGGTTTTGGTTTCAGGTTTTTAAATTGTGCATCACCTTGGGCAGTCTTCAGTTTGATGAGGGACTACAGAAGTGGCCTAACATGGCGCTGCTTCAGTCTACAGTAGCAGCTGCAGAAATACTGATTGTATTAGTTCAGGAAAGAATGTTTATTGGGGGCTGTATCTTCTATTCTGTAGTTGTCAGAAGAAGACAAACCAAAAGGCGCAACAGGCAAAAAGATGGTGACCTTTGACCTCAGTGACTCTGAAGAGATCAGCAATAGTGTAATGAGCACAGATCTACCTCAGCATCAGTGTAAGGATCCACGCTTTTAAGATTACAATTCATGTGGTTCTGTTTAGATGCATGATCCCCCCTCTCCCATAAATCTGTCAAGGAACTAGGGCAATGTTTCTCAAGCTGGTTCTGGTATATCCCCTAGCCAGTCTGCTTTTTTGGATACTCACAATGACTATGAAAGAAACAGATTTGTATACAGTGGAGGCAGTGCATGCAAATCTGGCTCATGCATATTTATTGTGGGTATCCTGAAACCAAACTGGCTAAGGAACACAACAGGATCAACTTGAGAAATACTGAAATAGGGAATTTCTTTATGTTCTTGGAGAGATAGGGAAATGTTTGGCAGGTCTTACAGGGATCCTGTCAGAGGAACTTGGATATCACTAGCTCTATAGATTCTCTTCAGATATGCTGGTACCTCAGTGGCATAGACCACGTACACTACTGAGTCTGTAGCTTTGATTAAGGATTCCTTTTGAGATCAACTGGCAGAGATGGAAATGGCATGCCAAAATGAATGAATCCACATCTTGATGCTCCCTAAATCAAAGCAAGGAAAAGGTGGGGGGGTGGGAGGAGGGGTGGGCACAGACGTTTTTATCTCCAGGAACAAGCAGGAATGAGTCTTCACATATGGGTATCGTCGGTACCGACGGAGCCTGTGCGGGAACGCTCCCCAGCGTCCAGTAAGAAAGCTTTTGGGAGCATCCCACAGCGCCTGCGCACTGCCTTCCCGCCTTTCCCAACTGCCTCTCTCCAGTTCTTCTTTTCCGCGGAGCCAGCAGGTCGTGTTCCTGTCACCGCAGAAGTTCTTTATTTTTCTGTGTCGCGTCTGCCTTCGACGTCAGACCGGTACCGCCGGTCTTTTTTTTTTTTTTTTTTTAAAGAAGAAAGAAAAGAAAACACCTTTTCTTTATTCAGCTGTGCATTTTCATTTTGGGCCTTAGGCCTAAATATTTTCTCCTCATGGAGAAGCCCGCTTCCGGGTTCAAAAAGTGCACAAAATGTGGCGGTACTATTTCTGTCACCGACACCCATGAATGGTGTCTCAAATGTTTGGGTCCTGACCATTCCATCACGGATTGTGTGTCCTGCACCATGATGTCTAAAAGAGGTCGGCAGAACCGAGCAGCCAAGCTCAGTACCCTGTTTCCCTCTGATGCAGCCTCGGTGGCATTGACGTCTTCCAGGGCTTCTTCTTCCTCCCATGGATCTCAGGTAACCAAACATAAATCTAGCCGATCCTCGAAGGGCAAATCTCCCTCTAAGCATCGAGATGCCTCCGGGCTTGTCCTCGAGGATTCCGCTCCGGCAAAATTACCCCGGCGGGAAGTTCCGGCTTCCAAAGCATTGTTTATGGAGTCACAAGTTGACATCGATGGCTTGGCCTCGACCGATCACCTGTTGCCGTGTTCTGGGGTACCGGTGGCCTCCACTGGTACAGACATCCAGACTTTGGTGGCGTCGATGGATCAGAAAATTCTGTCCATGCAGCGCACCCATACGGCGTTTATGCAGGCTTCGACGCCTCCGGTACCGCAACAGTCTCCGTTGCCGGTACTGACCCCGGCACCGGCATCGTTTCCGGTGCCGGCTTCGATGTCGACTGCAATGGTAACCTGTCCTATGATGCCCATCGGTACCGAACCGGTACCGCTTACTCCCGATGTCGATCCCACTCGGTACGCGTATCGGGCTTTACAGGAGCATCCAGACAGGCGATACTTTGATTCCTCCGAAGACTCTGATGAGTCGGAGGCTTCTGTCGATGCACCAGTACTTCTTCCTCAGGAGTCTGCTTCTCCAAAACGAAGAATGTCTCCTCCAGAGGACTTGTCTTTTCAAGACTTCATTAGGGAAGTGGCTAGAGGCCTCTCCATCACAGTGGCCTCCGAGTCAGAGCCTAGATCCAAGCAATTAGATATTTTGCAATATCCTAAGGCTCCTAAGGAAGCAGCTACCTTACCTATTCATGAGATTCTTTATGATCTCATGTTGGGCATGTGGGAGACTCCTTTCCTCACCTCTCCTCATTCTCGTAGGTTAGACACCATGTACCGTGTCCCTCCCTGTCCTGGTTTTCATAAGACTCAGCTTCCTCACCACTCTATTGTGGTTGCGTCTGCTATGAAGAAAATAAAGAGTGCAAAGAGACACTCATCTAACCCTCAAGGACGTGAATGTAGGACTCTAGATGCTTTTGGCCGAAGGATTTTCCAGGCCAATATGCTTGCTGCCAGAATAAACTCCTATAGTCTCTATATGGGGATGTTTCTAAAAGAAGTCACAGATCATCTGCAGACTTTAGCTCCTTTTATTTCAGAAGATAAAAGGCAGGAATTTCTCACTTGGCTTAAACATGCCCAAGATGTTTCCAAATTCTTCAACCGTGCAGCCTTTGACTCTTGAGTGTGTAAGCAGAGCCACGGCTATTGCCATAGGTGCACGCAGAATTGCTTGGTTACAAGCCTCTGATTTGGAACTCTGGGTCCAAGATGAGTTGGGAAACCTTCCTTGTACAGGTGAAAACCTGTTTGGCAGTGATTGTCAAGCAAAGGCCACTCAGATGGATGCTGAGAACTCTGCTTTGGATCGACTTTCAAAGTCTACTTCTGCCCCTGTTAAGAAAAGATTGTTCAAAAAGACATCTTTTTCTAAAAAGGGAAGATATTATCCTGCTCATGGGCAGACATCTTCTGCAGGTCGTTTTGCTGCAAACGTCAGCAACCACCTAAACAGGCCAAGTCAAAGGCTGCCAGGCCTACCACAGCCCAGCAGCCTCAACCTCCTCAGGGCCTTTGACTTGCAACTAGAGAACTTAGCCTTTCTGGCTCTGGAAGAACCAGAGCCCCTCACCATTCCAGGAAGGTTGGCTTACTTTGCTCCCAGATGGGAGCAAATCACAGCAGAGCAATGGACCCTCTCCATCATAAAGGAAGGGTACAAGCTTCATTACTTAAGCCTTCCTCCTCACACCATGGTGAAACAGTTCAATTCTCCAATATCTCACCTCAACCTTCTAGGTCAGGAGATTGCTACCCTTCTTGCCCAAGGGGCAATAGAAGAAGTACCTCTTCTTCAACAGGGCTAAGGGTTCTACTCCCCTTATTTTCTCATCCCAAAGAAAACAGGGGGCTACAGACCCATATTAGATCTCAGAGAACTGAACAAGTTTCTATTCAAGGAGAAATTCAAAATGATTTTTCTAGGGGCTCTGCTTCCATACCTTCAGAGTCAGGACTGGCTTTGTTCTCTAGATCTCAAGGATGCGTACACCCATGTCCTCATCCATCCAACACACAGAAGGTTCCTTCGGTTCCTTTTTCAAGGAAAGCACTACCAATATAGGGTGCTTCCTTTCGGTCTGGCCTCTGCACCAAGGGTGTTCATGAAATGCATGGCAGTAGTAGCTGCATTTCTCCGCACTCTGGGAATATTCGTATTCCCATATCTGGACGACCTGGCTCATTCGAGCCCCATTCCAGTCAGAGGCCCAGACTTGCCTAACCTGCACAATGCGTATCCTTCAGTATTTGGGACTAGTAATAAACATCCCAAAATCCAATCTCACCCCTACTCAGTCTCTGGAGTTCATAGGGGCTTTGCTGGATACCACAACTGCAAGGGCCTATCTTCCTCAGGCCTGTTGCCTACGTCTAGTGCAGTTAGCCTCCCAGATTCAGTTAAAGTCCCACTTAACTGCTCGAGAGATGTTACAACTATTAGGCCACATGGCATCCACCGTGCATGTGGTTCCATATGCTCGCCTTCACATGAGGGCAGCTCAATGGACTTTGTCCACCCAATGGACTCAGGCATCAGGTTGCCTGTCAGACAAAATAGCAAACTCCAGTCGCCTTTTTTGGTCTCTCCAGTGGTGGAAGTCCTCTCAAAACCTGTTGCTGGGGTCCCCTTTTCAGCAACCACTACCCCAAGCAACTCTCACAACAGATGCTTCTCCAAAGGGTTGGGGTGCTCATCTACAAGATCTCTCCACCCAGGGCATCTGGTCTCCACAGGAGACTTCTCTGCATATCAATCTATTGGAACTCAGAGCAATATTCTTAGCTCTCAGAGTGTTCCATACCCTGCTCAGCTACAGGACAGTCCTCATCCATACGGACAACCAAGTAGCCATGTTCTGTGTGAACAAGCAGGGCGGCACTGGCTCTCTGTCACTTTGCAACGAAGCTTTGCGACTGTGGGCCTTCGCCAGAGAGCATCACATCCATCTTCTGGCAGTATATCTTCCAGGCGTTCAAAACTCTTGGGCGGACAGACTCAGTCGAGTTCTGCTTCCACACAAATGGTCCCTCCACATGGACCAAGTAGCCAGGATTTTTCGAATTTGGGGAACCCCGGACATAGACCTCTTTGCAAGTCCGTGGAATGCCAAACTTTCCCGGTTCTGTTCCAGAATTCCGTGTCAGGGAGTTCAGGCCAAGGATGCCTTCCTCCTTCACTGGGGTCAAGACTTCCTTTATGCCTTTCCACCAATTCCCCTAATTCCCAAAACACTATTCAAGCTTCAGAGAGATCGAGGGACCATGATCCTCATAGCACCACATTGGCCACGCCAAGTGTGGTGCCACCTACTTCTGCATCTCTCTCAAGCTCCCTCCCTGGACTTGGGCTCTGCACCAGACCTTCTATCCCAGGAAGAGGGAACATTATGGCACCCAAACCCCCAATCGCTCCATCTCAGGGCTTGGTTGCTGAGGGCTTAGACCTTCAAGATTTTCATCTCTCTCAGCAAGTCAGAGATGTTATTAATGCCTCTAGAAAGCCTTCTACTAGACGTTCCTATGCTTTCAAATGGAAAAGATTTACCATTTGGTGTTCAGAGAAGGCTCTAAACCCTCTTGCAATACCTCTGAATTCTCTACTAGAGTATCTCCTGCATCTATCCCATGCAGGTCTGAAAACGAATTCAGTAAGAGTCCATTTGAGTGCTATTGCAGCGTCCCTCAAGCCTCTCAATGGACAACCTATTTCCTCTCATCCTCTTATAGCAAGATTCATGAGAGGCCTTCTTTTAACTAAACCTCCCATTAGACCACCTCCAGTGGCATGGGACTTAAACCTGGTTCTTGGCCAGCTCATGAAGCCACCCTTTGAACCTTTAGCCACCACCTCCTTGAAATTTCTTTCTTGGAAGGTTATTTTTCTTATTGCAGTCACCTCAGCACACCGCATCAGTGAGTTGCAAGCTTTGGTGGCTAATCCACCTTATACAAGGTTCCATCATGATAAGGTAGTCCTCAGGACCAATCCACACTTTATGCCTAAAGTGGTCTCGCCTTTTCATCTGAACCAAGATGTATATTTACCTGTCTTTTTTCCAGGACCTCATGCATCAAGTGCAGAGAGGAATCTTCATACCTTGGATTGTAAGAGAGCTCTTGCTTTTTACTTACAAAGAACACAGAAACATAGAAAGTCTTCTTAACTCTTTGTTGCTTTTGATCCTTCTCATTTAGGACTTCCAGTCTCTAAGAGAACACTGTCCAACTGGATTGCTCAGTGTATTTCTTTTGCCTACCAGAGTAGAAACCTTTCTCTGGAGGGCCATGTCACAGCTCACAATGTGAGAGCCATGGCAGCCTCAATGGCTCATCTAAATTCTGTGTCCATCGACCAAATCTGTCGAGCGGTCACCTGGGCCTCGGTTCATACCGTCACAGCCTATTACTGCTTGGACAAGGACTCCCGCCAGGATGCCTTGTTTGGTCAGGCTGTTCTCAAACACCTGTTCCATTCCTAATCAACTCCTACCCACCTACCCTGGTTGGATGCCAGAGATCCATGGGAGGAGGTAGAGTCCTTTTCAAGGACACACAACCTGGGGTTGTCCCCTGGCATCTGCAGCTAGGGAGTCCCCATATGTGAAGACTCATTCCTGCTTGTTCCTGGAGATAGCACAGTTACTTACCTGTAACAGCTGATCTCTGGGAACAGCAGGAATAAGTCTTCACAACCCAGCCACCTCCCCTAGGAGTTGTATCTCTCTATCTTTCTTTCCTTTCCTCTCTCTCTCTTTGTCTCAGCTTTAAAACTCGAACTGGAGAGAGGCGGTTGGGAAAGGCGGGAAGGCAGCACGCAGGCGCTGTGGGATGCTCCCAAAAGCTTTCTTACTGGACGCTGGGGAGCGTTCCCGCGCAGGCTCCGTCGGTACCCATATGTGAAGACTTATTCCTGCTGTTCCCAGAGATCACCTGTAACAGGTAAGTAACTGTGCTTTCTTGCCAAGGACATAGAAGCATAGTTTTTCTAAAAGAGAATGCTGGAGTACATAGTGAGAGAACAGATTTGTAAACTCAGGAATGGTTTTGGTGTACTGGATAGAGTATATGTCCTATTACCCAATATGCAAATATTCTCTAGCTTTCATTTACCATGGGGTCTATTCCGAGACATGAATAGCAGAAATGTATGCCCTGCCTGGACACACATCCCTGCTATACATCCCACTTGCCGTCTCCATCCAAGGCTCCCTGTACAAACAGCGGAGTTGTACGGGGAGCCTTAGATGGGGGTGGGAGGAAGGCGGAGTGAGGGTGGTGTGTGGGCAGGCTGTCACCCTGGACTCACAGGGCCGATTCTGAGGTTGGCTCTGTACGCCTGGGGTATGTCGGTTAGACGGGGGACTTATTCCACCTCAGAGGCCGGATCGGGGATCTGGCTGCAGGGAAAGGACAATATCAGTGGCGGGTGGCACTGCTGCTCCATTACGGAGCCAGGCTGAGTTAGCCGGCTATGTGGCTGGGCATGCAACAGATCAGAATGTGGACCCTGTGCCCCTGCGGGATCAGAATGATGGTCTATGGCTGTATGCCCTGATTCTGCCCAGCTGCACAAGGGGCTGGACGTCCATTTGTGAATAGGCCTCCACATGTCCAGTAACACTTCCCTACTGGTTTTCTTAATCCCTTTACAGTTATGCGCCCTTATTCCTGATAATTTATCCATTACCTTTGTACCTTTCCAGCAGATTAATGGTTCCTGGTTTTATAGTATAATGCTTATTTTCAAGGCCTCGTACACTTCTATAAAAAGCAAAACCCCTTACAGAAGCAAGGTCCTAAATCATAGATGGTAAAACCCACAGGGAAATAGTAATCTTGACCAGCAGGAAGCAGATTGTCTTCTTATCAAAAGCATAAAGAGCACTGCAGTGCCTCCGAAGACTCCTCCTATTTTAAAAAGTGTGGTATTGTATTAAGTAGGCAAAGAAAATGCCTTTACATAGTTAAAGCACTAGTATGGCAGTGGGTTTGCTGTTGCCCTCTAAGTTTTTCTCTCTCCCTCCTTTTTCGGACTAGTTAACTTGAAACCAGAGCTGCAACTCTCTCAACCCAGCAAGATCCAATATCTGAGTGAATCGCTGTATCGCATCACCACAGAACTGAACAGCATCCTTGGTGTCCTGGGTTCTGCTATTGTCCCCTCGGCCTTGACTGCTGGGGGTATACCCCTTTCTACCTACACGTCATTAGCAAGAGGCCAGCTTCCTGGCCAGTGGGCATGGAGTACAGGGATCAATCCTGGCATGGCATCTTCAGCTGCTCAGACTGTGGACAGCATGTTAACAGAAAAATGGCACAAATACTTCCCAGGTAAAGAGCCCTGGAGTCTCCTACTTTATCATATGGAAATCCATAAGAAAACTGATTTAAAAAAAAAAACTTTACAGACCTCTGCTGTAACCAGATTCCATGCCATCTAGTGTCATTTGCAAAAACAAAGGTAAATGCCGTCACACTCCTAGCCTTATTATACACCCTTACATAATGTAGGGGAAGAGAGGGCAGAGGTGAGCATTGCAAATATATTCCTTCTGTCTTAAGTGTCTTGATTTTACAGAGCTGTCACAAGTGATTTGTTCTGCTCAGACATGCTGGAAAGGTTCTGTGTGCAGTGTAATGTACACTGTGCAGTGCCATATATGGCAACTGTACAGGGCTTTTGTGCCAAATGCAACCGGTGATTACCATGAACGTAATTCCTCATGAATGAAGCGTGTGGCAGGCCATGCTGCTATTACCTGACTGAAGTGTTGTGTAAACTGCATCTGATCTTCTTTCCAGAGGGGATTCCATCACTCAGTGGAAATCCAGCACCTTTTACAAGAAGGCTGGGGTATCTCTCTGCGAAGTAAGTTGTGTATGTGTGTGTGTATGTATATGATTCTATATATAGGTGGGATGCCCACTTTGAAAAAGGTAGGCCCTATGCTTTGAAGTAGAATTAGACAAGTTTTCCTGTTGATTTTTACCTATTTCTTTTCATGAACAGTGAGCAGATTCGTCTCCTACAGCAGTCCCAACTCAGGATCCCCGAGCCTGACAGGCAGACCATCCAGACCATGATTGATGCCAACAAGAAATGGCTTAAGAATTTCAAGAATGATCCCAAAGTGTATCCTTTGCAGTAGCTGTTAGAGCTTTGCAGGCTTGTAACTGTGAAATATGAGATGCAGCTTTAAGTAACAAAACCCTGTACGGCCAAGATACCATTTAAATAGTTCAGTAAACCGTGGCTATGCTATAAACAGGTACTGTATTTTGTGATACCAGCTGACATGCTCTCAGAGAATATAAGTATGGTTCAAGATTACATGTCCAACCAGTACCACCGTTCCACTTATTGGACGATCATTTGGTGCTACTATCCAAGTTTTTTCTAAAAAGTTATAAAAATGGCTGATTTATGTCCTATACCAGATCACTCTTATAGATCAGTCCAGACAAATGGGTTCTCCCCCCCCTGCCAGCAGATTATGGAGACAACCCCCCCCCCCCCTGTAAAGTATGCCATGACATCATCACTGGCATAAAACCTGGTACAGCTAGGGGCACATGCCAGTATTTTTCTCTTTCTCTAGCAGATGGTGGTTGCCGTTTTTTTCTGCAGCTGAGACCTAGAGCTGCTGGCAGGCAATGGATCTCGCAGGCCAGTTGAGCTTGGTTGTCTGGGGGCCCAAGGACATATTTTCATTTCATTTATTAAAATTTGATATACTACCCTTTGAGTGAACATCAGGGCAGTGTACAATAAAATCAAATAATATAGCATTCAGAAAATGAAAGTGGGAACTCCAGTAAAATACAGGAAAGGAATACAGGGCACAGAAATAACTATGACGTAAGAGTTGAGAAGGGCACATACAGGAGTTCGGAAGGGAGGGATGGAGAAGAGTAAGGAGGGATGAATCGGTCAAGGAAATAAAATGCAGAGTGGCAGGATGATGATTCTAAATGAGCCTGTGATGGGGTGGAAGGTGAAGGCAGTTTGTGTGGATGGTGCGGAGGGCCCCAATGTGGTGTGTGGGGTATTCTGAGTGTGGAGAGAGAACATTTCCATGACAAAATCCACAAGATCACCCTCCAATTCCCCACAAAGTCAGCTACTTCCCTTCCTCCCTGTCTTCATTCCCAACTTTCCCCTTCTACCTCTGCTACTTTCTCTTCCTCTTCTGTGATCTCTGAAGAGGAAACTGCACACCTTAATTCCTCCAAACTTACTACCTGCTCTTCTGATCCTATCCCCACCAGTCTCCTAAGCCCCATCTCCTCCACTGTTGTCCCTTCCATCTCTCATATTCTCAACCTATCACTTTCCACTGCAACTCTCCCTGCAGCCTTCAAGCATGTTGTAGTTGCACCTCTCCTCAAGAAGCCCTCACTTGATCCTATCTGTCCTTCTAATTATGGACCCATCTCCCTCCTCCCCTTCGTTTCTAAACTACTTGAACCTGCAGTTCACCGCCACTGTCTTGACTTCCTTTTCTCTCATGCCTTCTTATTTTTCTCCCTAAAACCTCCTCTCCTCTTCCTCCTTTCTCAGTCTCTGTGGATAACTCTCTACTCCTCCCCGTTTCCTCAGTTCGCAACCTTGGGGTTGTGAGACTCCTCTCTCTCCTCCACACACATCCATCTGATAGCTAAAGACCAGCCGTTTCTTTTTCTATAACATCAAAAAATTCCGCCCATTCCTTTCTGAACACACTACTAAGATACTTATCCACTCCTTAATCACATCCCATCTTGACTACTGTAACCTACTCCTTGCTGGTTTCCCTGTGACTCATCTCTCTCCCTTTCAGTATGTTCAACACTCTGCTGTGCAACTCATCTTCCACCAGCCTTGTCATGCCCATATTACTCCTCTTCTCAAGTCACTTCATTGGCTCCCTATCCATTTCCAGATCCATTTTAACTTCTCCTGCTGACCTATAAGTGCATTCACTCTGCAGCTCCTCACTACCTTTCTTTTCTTATCTCTCCTTACACCCCCCCCCCCCTCGGGAACTCCGCTCTTCTGGAAAATTGCTTCTATTGCTAATTCCAGACTTCGCTCCTTTCATCTTGCTGCACCTTATGCCTGGAATAAACTACCTGTGTCTGTACGCCAGGCACCTTCTGACCCCTTTTCAAATCCAGGCTGAAAACTCACCTCTTCGCTGCTGCTTTTGGATCGTGACTCAACTGATCTCCTTGTTTCTTTACCATTCCCCCTTGTTTTATCCCTGTCTACACCTTCTGTGTTGTCTGTCTTGACTAGAGATTGTAAGCTCTCATGAGCAGGGACTGCCTCTTACATGTCTGTGCAGTGCTGCGTACGTCTTGTAGCGCTATACAAATGCTCAGTAGTAGTAGTAGTAGTATTGAGGAGAGCCGGAGTGAAGAGCTTTATGAAATAGGGTAAGTACCTTGAACTGAAGGCAGTGATGGATAGGGAGCCAGTGCAAACAGATTAGTAGAGGCAGGGCCGGATTTACCTTGAGTGAGGCCCTACGCCAACAAAAATTGTGGGCCCCCAGAAAAGATAAAAACGAGCACGCCGGATCCGCTGTTGGCCCTGACGTCATAATTAAACTGGGAATCCCAAAAGCCAAACTTGGAATGTATAACACTGTAGAAATAAAACTATACAATAATTTGCTCTTGTACTAAACAAAGCGCAGACGTTAATGATGCACATTTACCAGAGCTGACATATTCCAATTAAATTCAAAATAAAGAGATATTTTTCTACCTTTTGCGCATTTTTTTTCAGCTGCAATTGCTCCAGCCACTTTCTTCTGGTTTCTTCGTGTCAGTCCACCTCCAGTCTTAACCCCCCCAGCCCATTTCCAGTCCCAGCCCCCCCCCATCGGCTCAAGTAAAATTAAATTTAAAAAAAAAAAAAAACGCTGGCTGCTGCCGCGGCAGCATGGACTGTCCCGCGGGGCCCCCTCTGCTGTCGCGGCAGCATGGACTGTCCCGCGGGGCCCCCTCTGCCCGCTGAATCCGTCCCTCCCACCCTCCGTGCCGGCTGTGAGAGGCGCGAAGGGAGAGTGTCTCCCGCGCGTCTGTTAAGCCCGCAGGGGCTGATGGGAAATTTCCCATCAGCCCCTGCGGGCTTAACAGAGACGCGAGGGAGACACTCTCCCTTCGCGCCTCTCAAAGCCGACACAGAGGGAGGGAGGGATGGATTCAGCCGGGCAGAGGGGGCCCTGCGGGACAGTCCATGCTGCCGCAGCAGCAGAGGGGGCCCCGCGGGACAGTCCATGCTGCCGCGGCAGCAGCCAGCGTTTTTTTTTTAAATTTAATTTTAAGAACGCTAACAATTTTTTCAGTTTTTGTGGGCCCTTGTCAGCTGTGGGCCCTACGCCACGGCGTAGTTGGCGTATAGGTAAATCCGGCCCTGAGTAGAGGGGTGACGTGGTGAGACCAGGAAGCATGGAATAACAGTTTGGTAGCAGTATTCTGGATGAGTTGTAGACGTTTAAGATCATATTGGGGGAGACTGGTGAGGACAGAGTTAGAATAATTGAGACGAGCAAGAACGATAAGAAAATAGGTAAGACCAGCCAGAAGGTTTTTTGGGGGGAAGAGTTCCTGGCCATGAGTCCCCGAGTAACTCCGTGCTGTTTCAGGATCAGGAGGATCCTTTCAAGGGGTGCTTCCTAGTTTCTTTTATATCTCCAGGAACAAGCAGGAATGTAGTCTTCACATATGGGTTACATAGGTATCGACGGAGCCTGCACGTGAATGCTCTCTAGCGTCCAAATGGAAATCTTTTGGAAGCAGTCCATTTTGCCTGCGCGACTGCCTTCATGCCTTCCCAACTCCCTCTCTTCAGTTCTTCGTTTTGCATGGAGCCAGCAGGAAGTAAATCTTGTCACCGCAGAAAAACATCTTTTGTGGATAGTGCCTCTGCTTTTCCATCGACAGTTTAAATTTAATAGTCACTCAGGGTCTAGCATCGGCAAAGTACTTTTAGCTTAAATTTAAAACACAGAAGAGAGCTTTCTGGTTAAATTTAGAACCCAGCAGAGAGCTTGTAGTTTAAATTTCATAAGAAGTTAGAGCCTAGCAGCAGCTAAGAGCTATAATTTAAATCAAATCAGAATATAGCTTACCTCAGCAACACAAGACAGGGTACTGTGTAGCAGCCCTCTTTTAATAAGTGTTATAAGCTTCCGCAGCAAGCTTCTTCTCAAATTCTCCCTTTGCCTGCCTTATCAATGCCTTGCATTTGACTTGCCAGTTCTTGTGCTGTTTCCAGGTTTCATCGTTTGGCTCTTTTTTCCATTTCCTGAAAGATGCTTTTTTGGCAACAACAGCCTCTCTGACCTCACCTTTAAACCATGCTGGCAGTTTTTTGGACTTCCTTCCACTTTTCTTAAAGCGTGGAATACAGCTGGTCTGGGCTTCCAAGATAGTATTTTTCGACAACAGCCAAGCCTGATGTACGTCTTTAACCTTTGCAACTGCTTCTTTTAGTTTTTTCTTAACTGTTTTCCTCATTTTATCATAGTCTCCCTTTCGAAAGTTAAAAGGTAGTACTGTGGATTTCCTTACTATCCCTTCTCCACTAATTAAATCAAAGGCGATCATGCTATGATCACTATTGCCAAGTGGCCCCAACAACTTTATCTCTTGCACTAGATCTGGTGTTCCACTAAGTACTAGGTCTAATATGGCTTCCCCTCTGGTCGGTTCATGAACCAGCTGCTCCAAGAAGCAGTCATTTATTTCATCTAGGAACTTTATCTCCCTAGCATGTCCTGACGTGACATTGACCCAGTCGATACCGGGGTAGTTGAAATCACCCATTATTAGTACTGCGCTGTAACTTTTGTTAGCTTCCTTGATTTCTTTGAGCATTTCATCATCCATTTGGTCATTCTGGCCAGGCGCTCGATAGTACACCCCCACTGCCACTGCCTTCCCCCTTTTACATGGAATTTCAATCCATATAGATTCTACAGCAGATTTCGTTTCCTGAAAAACTTTAATCCTTTCTGACTCAATGCCCTCTCTAACATAGAGAGCAACCCCTGCACCAATTTGATCAGCTCTAACATTACGATATAGTTTGTACCCAGGTATCAGTGTCCCACTGGTTGTCCTCCTTCCACCATGTCTCTGATATTCCAATCATATCTAACCTTTCATTTAGTGCTACATATTCTAACTCTCCCATCTTATTTTTTAGACTTCTAGCATTTGCATACAAGCATTTTAGAGAATGTAGTTTATTCATATTAATTTGGCTATTGTTAGACATGGGTAATTTGGGATCTTTAAGCTCTGTCTGCTCCATACTTGAGGGCTTTTGGGCTACTTTACTCTTGTGTGGAACCTCTCTGCTTTTGGTAGTATCCTTCAAGGATACATTGTTCCAAACTATGCGCTCTTGGGCGACTGGCGGCTCTCCCTTATTTATTTTAAAAGCTGCTCTCTCTCCTTTTTAAAGGTTAATGCCAGCAGCCTGGTTCCATCCCGGTTAAGGTGGAACCCATCCCTTCGGAAAACCCCTCCTTTCTCCAGAATGTTCCCAAGTTCCTAACAAATCCAAAACCCTCATCCTTGCACCATCGTCTCATCCATGCATTGAGACTCTGGATCTTTGCCTGCCTTTTGGGTCCTGCGTATGGAACAGGAAGCATTTTGGAGAATACCACCCTGGAAGTTCTGGATTTCAACTTCCTACCTAAAAGCCTAAATTTAGCCTCCAGAACCTCCCTACCACACTTTCCTATGTTATTGGTAGCAACATGTACCAAGACAGCAGACTCCTCCCCAGCACTATCTAAGACCTTGTCTAGGTGACGCGTGAAGTCTGCTACCTTTGCACCAGAGAGGCATGTTACCAGGCGATCCTCATGTCCACCAGCCACCCAGCTATCTACATGTCTAATGATCGAATCACCAACTACAACGGCTGTCCTAACCCTTCCCTCGTGGGCACATGGCCTTGGAGAAACCTCCTTGGTGCGAGATGGTTTTACATCACCTGGAGGACAGGTCCCAACTACAGGATCACTTCCTGCTGCACCAGGGTGATGCTCTCCTGTCATGGGACCTCTCTCCTCCATGGTAACAGGGATGCTGCCAGATTGGAGGTGCGACTTATTTATTTATTACAATTTCTTATATACCGCACTATTTGACACCAGCGCGGTTTACATTAAAACAAAAAGGACCAGAACAACAGGCTGTTCGGTTTTACAGAGAACAGGTGTATCAACTTGGATAACATGGGTGAACTATTTACATAAAATATCTACAAGTAGGCGTGATGACAAAGCTCTAGAAGTAACATGTGACTTCAGTACTATATCCCTGTAGGTCTCATCTGTTACCTCTGTCTTCCTTATGTCCTCCAAGTCTGCTACTCTAGCCTCCAGAGATTGGACTCGTTACCTAAGAGCAAAGAGCTCCTTGCACCTAAGACACCTCACCAACTGGGAGAAAATCATACATGTGACACTCAGTGGAAAAGACTGGAAAACCCCCATCTCACTGCTGGACTGCTGTCTGCATCTTAGTTTTAAGGTTGTGTTTAGGTATTTAAGTTCTTTACTTACTAAGGGTTGCTGGGGATACTTATACTAATAAAACTATACCTAATATGTTTAATGTACTTTGTTCAGCTGAAGCTTAATTAATCTCAGGTCCTTAATTTATGCCTGATGAGGATAAACAGCTGCACCTGAGAGTGAATATGGCACCTCCTTTCCTTTAAGAGGATTCAGCACCTATAAAGCTACAATTATTCGAGGGGTATGTGGGTGTCAGGGAGGGAGGGGGGAAAGACGACCTATTACAAAGCTGGCTGCTATAGAGTACCTTGTCCTGTGCTTCCAATTTCCCAGGTGATCCACACAGCCCTTGCTTGGATAGAGGGAGTCTTGGGTTCTAAATTTAAACTTGAAGCTTTCTGCTGGGTTTTAAACTTAAATTAAAAAAATCAACAGGTAGCTTTCAGTTTAACTAAAAGCTCTTTGCTGATTCTAGGCCCTGACTGATTTGACAAATACACTTGATTCACAGATGAATCAGCTTTAATCTAAAGAATTCCCTTTTCACTAAGATCTAGAAAAATTCCTATAAGTAAATACTTAACAATTGCAGATCTCTCTCCTGAAGTAGCAGTCCCCAGACACCATCCTCAAGGATTCCCCTTTGGGGGAGCCGGCGTCGAGCCCAAGCCCCTTGGTGCCCGCACCGAAGGCTGTGGAGCATTCTGGCCTGGAGTCCAGAATGATGGCCCTAGAGCGCAATTTGTCTGCCTTCTTGGACCAGCAGCGGGCGCTGTTGTCTGGCACGACTGATTCATCCACCCCAACCACTGGGCCCTCTATGTCTAAGACGTCCCCAGAGGCCGGGCCGATCCTTGAGGTCCTTCAGCCTCGAGTTGATCCCCGCTCGATGGGACCGTGATCATCCCCGGCTAGTATGCTGGGCACTGACCTCAGAGCACCCTCCTTCGAGTCCTCGTCAGACTACTCTGACTGGGAGACGGAGGATGAGGAGTCCCCTGACACCCGTCGCCACCACAACGTCCCATCCGACTCTCCCATCTCGGAGCCTCAATGGTGGTCTCTGCCAGAGGATATAGAAACTTAGAAATATGATGACAGAAAAAGACCATATGGCCTATCTAGTCTGTCCTTCCATATCAACAACTACAACAGTCCCCTTTTTACCTTTAGAGACCCTCTGTGTTAGTCCCATGCTTTTTTGAATTCAGTTACTGTCCTTATATCTACCACCTCCACTGGGAGTCTATTCCACGGATCCACTACTCTTTCCGTAAAGAAATATTTCCGCATATCACTTCTGAATCTATCTCCCTTCACCCTCATCCCATATCCCCTCGTAGCAGAACTTGCTTTCAATTGAAAGAGGCTCTCTCCTTAAACATTTATGCCACGGAGGTATTTAAACATCTCAATCATATCACCTCTATCCCGCCTTTCCTCTAAGGTGTACACATTAAGATCCTTAAGTCTGTCCTCATATGCTTTATAATGAAGACCACTAATCATTTTAGTAGCCACCCTCTGCACCGACTCCATCCTGTTCACATCCTTTTGAAGGTGCGGTCTCCAGAATTGCACACTATACTCCAAATGAGGTCGCACCAAAGACTTATACAGAGGCATTATCACCTCCTTTTTTCTGCTAGCCGTTCCTCTCGGTATGCACCCAAGCATCCTTCTAGCTTTTGCCGTCACCTTTTCTACCTGTTTAGCTACTTTAAGATCATCAGACACAACCATGCCTAGGTCCCGCTCTTCTTTAGTGGACAAAAGTACTTCACCCCCTATACTATATTGCTCCCTTGGATTGCTGCAGCCCAAATGCATCACCTTACATTTTTTAACATTAAATCCCAGCTGCCACATTCTAGACCATTCTTCAAGCTTAGCTAGATCCCTCCTCATGTTATCTACACCTTCCTGGGTGTCTACTCTATTGCAGATTTTGGTATCATCCGCAAAGAGGCAAACCTTACCCGACAGCCCTTCCGCTATATCACTAACAAAGATGTTAAAAAGAATCGAACCAAGGACAGATCCCTGGGGCACACCACTGGTAACATCCTTCTCCTCAGAGTGAGCTCCATTTACCTGTACTCTTTGTCGCCTCCCACCAATTTCTAAATCAAGCAGTAACTTTAGGGTCCATCCCTAGGGTGCTCAGTTTGTTTATAAGTCGCCTGTGAGGAACAGTGTCAAAGGCTTTACTGAAATCTAAAATACACCACATCTAGGGCTCTCCCTCAGTCCAACTCCCTGGTCACCCAGTCAAAGAAATCAAGTCAGATTTGTCTGACAAGACCTGCCTCTGGTGAATCCATACTGCCTCGGATCCCGTAATCCGCTGGACTCCAGAAACCTCACTATTTTCTCTTTCAGCGTTTCCAATAAGTTACTCACCACCGAAGTTAAACTAACCGGCCTGTAGTTTTCAACCACATCCTTACTTCCGCTTTTGTGTAAAAGGCACCACATGAGCCTCTCTCCAGTCCTTTGGCACCACTCCTGACTCCAATGAGGCATTGAAAAGGTCAGTCAGTGGAACTGCTAGAACGTCCCCAAGTTCCACTCAGTATCCTAGGGTGTATCCCATCCGGTCCCATCGCTTTGTCTACTTTAAGTTGAGCTAGTTTCTCACGAACACAGTCTTCTGAAAATTGTTCAAGATGTCCCTCGCTTCTGTTCCTATTTGTGGGTGTTTTCTGAGGTCCTGCTCCTGGTTCTTCATCTGTGAACACAGAACAGAAATATTTGTTAAGCAATTCCGCTTTATCCTTAATCAGCTTCTGCATATTTTTCTCCTGCACCCTTCAGTCTGACAATACCACTTTTGCCCTTCCTCTTCTCACTAACATATCTGAAAAATGTCTTATCCCCTCCTATTTTATTGCATTGACTATTTCCTCCTCCTTTTGAATCTTTGCTTTCCTGACTACTTTGCTAGCTTCTCTAAGTTTTTCCAAATATAGATGCCTGTCTTCCTCTCTCTGTGATCTCTTGTATTTCATGAAGACCTCCCTCTTTTTCTTCACTTTTTCAGCTACTTCTTTCGAAAGCCATAGCGGTCTCCTTTTCCTTTTACCTTTACCATTTTAACAAAAAGGTTGGTTGCCCTTAAAATATCCCCTTTCAGTTTTGCCCACTGTTTTTCTACATCCCCCAGCTGTTCCCATCCCACTAACGACTCTCTGAGGTACTGGCCCATCTTGGCAAAGTTAGTCTTCCTAAAGTCTTAAGATCCTCACCTTTGAATGGATTCTAACAGCCCTAGTCCTAATACTGAGCCACACCATCTGGTGATCACTTGATGCAAAATGATCTCCCACTATAACATCAGAAACACTTTCACCATTGGTAAGCACCAAGTCCACTATGGCCCCTTCACGTGTGGGGTCTGTTACCAATTACCTGAATAGTTCTCCCTGTAGAGAATCCAGGATCTCCTTACTTTTAGATGATACTGCAGCAGGAATGTGCCAATCAACATCTGGCATATTGAAATCTATCAGTAGCATTTCCCCTTTCCTAGCAATGCTGCGTATGTCTTCAATTAACTTTCTGTCCACCTCTTCCTCTTGTGAGGGAGGTCTGTATATCACACCAATGCAAGTAGATTTCTCTTTCCCTCTTTCTAGTTTAACCCACAATGCCTCCTCTCTCTCCCTTTTAAGCTCTGTAATTCCAAAGCTTTAATAGTAGTTTTTACATATAGTGCCTCCCCTTCTTCCTACCCTGTCCTTTCTGAATAAAGTATAGCCTGGTATAGTTACATCATGGTTTTCTGTTAACCATGTTTCTGTAACTGCCACTAAATCCAAGTCAGCCACTCCCACCAAAGCTTCAACATCAGGGATCTTATTTCCCATGCTATGGGCATTTATACACACTGCTTTCCATATGTCACCCCTGTTACCCATTTCCATAAAGGTATTTAATGTATCACCCACCAGGGGCTTTCACCTACCTGGGGCTTTCTTCACCCATCCCCAACAAATCTAGTTTAAAGCCCTCTTCAGTAGATTAGCCAGTCTACTACCGAAGACGCGTTGACCTTTCTTGGACAGAAGGATGCCATCTCTGCTCTGCAACCCTTGGAACAGCATCCCATGGTCTAGGAAACCAAAACGCTCTCAATGACACCATCCACGCAGCCATGCATTCATCTCCAGGATGCGAGCCTCTCTGCCTTGGCTTTTACCCTCAACAGGGAGGATTGAAGAGAACACCACCTGTGCACCTAACTGCTTCACCCTCTATCGCAGAGCCATAAAGTCACTTTTGATACGTTCCAAGGGATACCTTGCAGTATCATTTTTTCCAACATGGATTAACAACATTGGGTAATAGTCAGTGGGCTTGATGAGTTTCGGCAAACTCTCCGTAACATCTTGGATTTTGGTACCAGGCAGACAGCATACCTCTCTGGACATCAAGTCTGGTCGGCAGATGGACGCCTCAGTACCCCTCAGAAGAGAGTCTCCAACCACCACTACTCTTCGCTTCCTTGTGGTCACTGATTCTGCAACTTTGGGGTACTTGAGCTCTGGTTCTTCCCTTTCCAGGGCTGCATAATGGTTCTTCAATTCAACGACTGGAGAAGTTGGATTGGTGATTCTGCAGGCCCTGGTGACTTGTGTCCAACCTTCATCATTCTGTAGGCTCCCATCTTCTCCTCTGCTGGAGAGCTTGGTTGCTGAAAGAAGCATCTCATCAATGTACTTCTCACTGTCTTGAATTCTCCTCAGCCTCGCCACCTCTTCTCCAAGTTCCTCCACTTTTTTCCTCAGAGCCTCAGCATGTAGGCACCCTGCACATGGAACTGGTCCTTCAACTGACATTAGGACCTCTGTCTGGACAGAGGCAGAAGCTGTAATGGGGGAAACAGCTTTAGCAATACGATTCTTTCCAGCCATTGTTCTGTTGGTGGAGCTTAGGTATCTGTTAAAGCAAAAGAGAGAGGTCTACCAAGTACCAGCTGGTTTCTCAGCTGTCCTTGCAGAGAAAAAGCAGTTAAATCTCTTTAATTATATTCAAAATGTGCTGCTCCAAATCTCTGCACTTTGTTAAATGGGGAGGTGTCCTATAAAGCAAGACTGCTCACTAGGGGTGGGTGGGAGTCGGGTTGGGTAGGGAGGGAACTAACACCTGATTAGGTGTCAGCAGTTCCCAAAAGCTGAGAAGGTTACTGGAGTTCAACAACCTACTCTGCTCAAGAAAATTTCTATTAAAGCACCAAAAAGAAAGTAACTTTGCTTTAAAAATATACAAAAACCCTTTTAAGAGCTCCCAGTCAGAGAGCTAGCAATTTAATAAAAATAAACCCTCAAATCCTTACCGTTGTTTGACCTGTAGAGCCCCTGTTAAGGAATGCCTCCTTGATTGGGTTTCCTTGATTTCATCAAGGATATATCAAAGGCCCTGGTGTTCCCTACATAGCCGGAGGAGGACCCTCAGGCGGATGAGTTGGAAATCTTCTGGTATGAGGCTCCTCCAAGGGAATTGCTCATGGTGCCCATTCCCATCTTGGAACGTCTGATGCTCCGGATGTGGGAGACAACGACATTGGTACTGGTGGTGAGCAAATGGCTCGATTCGATGTATCGAGTCCGCCAGAGCCCGGGCTTCCAGAAATCACAGTTGCCGTATAACTTGGCCATGTGTCAGCTGAAAAGCCAGAAGACGCACTCCTCGGTGCTCCCAGGCAGGAAGGCCCGCAACCTGGATGCCCTTGGCAGAAAGTGCTACCAGGGCTCAATGCTCATCAGCCGCATCCAGGCTTACCAGCTGTACAGGCATGTACCTGAGAGACCTGGCGAAGGAACTTGCTGGGTTCTCAGCTAGTCTCTCTGAGGAACCCTTGCAGCAGTTCAAGAACCTGGCCAAGGCAGTCGATGAGTGCTCCAAATTCATGTCTTGAGCGGCCTATGATGGGTCTGAGTCGGCAGCTTGAGTAGCGGCGGCAGGCTTCAGTGCTCGGCACCAAGCTTGGCTATAATCCGACCTCGAGCAGCGGGTTCAGGACAAAATTGGTCGATGTCCCCTGCCAAGGAGAGAACCTCTTTGGCAAACTCATCACTGACAAGGCTGCTGAGCTGGAGACAGACTCATGACAAGGACCAGGCTCTCTAAGAAGACCGCTGCCCCTCCCCGATGGAAGGGCTCGGGTAAAAGGTCCTTCTACCCAAGGGGCTGCTTACAGAAACTACCCACCTTTTCAGGCCTCCCCAGCTCCCCAACAGGGTCAGCAGGCCAAGGAACATGGGCATGGCCCTCGTAAGCAGAAGACTCCAAAACCCCAGGCACCGGCACCGGCTCCGGCCCAGCCAGGGGGGAGTTTTTGACTCCTTGAGCATAGCCTATCTGCCCCAAGGAGATCAGTAGCCCACAGGGGGATGTCTGGCCCCCATTATGCCGAAAGGTGGCCTACCATCACCACCGATTTCTGGGCGAGTGGTCAGGGAGGGTTACCTCCTTCACCTGACTCAGACACCTCCCCCTTATTTTTCGGGAGAGCACCTCAGGTCTCCCCTTCACCGGGACCCTTCTACTGAAGGAGTTGGCAGGTCTTCGAGGACAAGGAGGTGGAACCGGTGCCCCACCATCTCATGGGCAAGGGGTTCTACTCCAGGTAGGTTCTCGTGCCAAAAAGAACAGGGGGCCTAAGGCCCATCCTCAACCTATGCAACCTCAACAAATTCCTGGTGAGGGAGAAGTTCAAGATGCTCTCCTTTGGAACATTGCCGCCCTACCTCCAGCAGGGAGATTGGCTATGCTCCTTAGACCTCAGGTATGCCTATACCCACATCCTCATTCACCCCAACCACAGGCAGTACTTGTGGTTCATAGTGGGGGACAGGTACTTTCAGTACAGGATGCTCCCTTTCAGCCTGGCCTCTGCCCCAAGGGGCGTCACAAAATGTCTGGCAGTCGTGGCCACCTTCCTCCGTCTCCAAGGGGTCTTTGTCTTCCCCTACCTGGAAGACTGGCTCATAAAGGGAAACACAGTTTCAGAGGTGCAGCAGGCCACCGCATGCACCATCCAGGTTCTGCAGCACTTTGGTTTTGTGATAAACTGCCCCAAGTCTCACTTGCTTCCGGCACAGTATCTGGAGTTCATCGGGGCAAAGCTTGACACCCTCCAGTCAAAGGCTTTCATGCCCAGGGACCAGGCTGACTGTCTCAGGACTCTGGCATGAGATATACAATACCATCCCTCTGTGTCCCACTTGGCTTCTTCTGCGTCTCCTTGAGCACATGACCTCTATGGTCCACGTCACACCAGATGTTCGCCTCCACATGAGGGCAGTGCAGTGGTGTCTCTGGGACCAGTGGTCTCAGGCCACGGTTCGCCTCCGAGACAGAGTCTCTGTAACCCACCAACTGGCAGACTCCTTGGTCTGGTGGCAATCTCTCCAGCATCTCGAGGTGGGCATGCTTTTTCAGGCCCCAAGCCTCTCCAGGGTCCTCACCACAGATACCTCCCTCCTCAGCTGGGGAGCCCACTGCAGGGAGCTCCACACCCAGGGCAACTGCTCACCAGGCAAGAGCCCCCAGCAGATCAACCTCCTGGAGCTGCGGGCCATATACTCGGCTCTGTGAGCTTTCTGCCACCATCTGCATCACCAGCTGGTGGTGGTCCAGACTGACAACCAGATGGCGATGTTCTATGTGAACAAACAGGGGGGCACAGGTCTTGTGCCCTCTGTTGGGAGGCAGTGGTCCTCTGCTCGTTTGCAATCCAACAGGGTATCCTCCTGCGGGCAGTGTACCTACCAGGCCAGAACAACCTTCTGGCCGACAGGCTGAGCAGAGTTCTCCAGCCACACGAGTGGCAGCCGGATCACAGGGTGGCAGACTGGCTTTTTCAGATCTGGGGGGAACCTGTGATGGACCTGTTCGCCAGTTTAGACAAGTTCCAGTTGCCCTGCTTCTGCTCCCTGCAGGCCCACACCTCCAGCGTGGTGGCGGACGTGTTCCTCATCTCATGGTCAGAGGGCCTCATGTATGCTTTCCCTCCCACGCCATTGATTGCCAAAACCTTGTTCAGGACCCTCTGCGACAGGGCCTCGCTCATCCTGATGGCCCCTCAGTGGCCCAGGCAACCGTGGTTCCCGTTGTTCTTCCGGTTAACAGTGGAGACCCCCATCCCCTTGGGGACCTCTCTGGGACTCCTGTCTCAGGTGTGGGGCTCTCTTCTGCACCCCAACCTGGGGTCCCTGTCACTGACAGCATGGCTGCTGAAAGGGGACTCTAGCCCCTTTCAACCTCACAGGTGAGGTGGAAGAGATTCTGCTGGCCTCTCGCAAGGCCTCTACTAGGAAGGCTTATGCCCTCAAATGGCGCAGGTTTTCGGCCTGGTGTGCCGAGCAGGGGCTGACCCATTCTGCCTGGTGGGACTGGTGTTACAGTAGCTTGTCTACCTCTCACAATCCGGGCTCAAGTATAATTCCGTCCAAGTGCACTACCACCTGGTGGATGGCAAGCCCCTCTCAGTCCAGCCTGTGGTGACCCACTTTCTTAAGGGCCTGCTCTTATCGAAGCAACCCGGTTCGCCTTCCGGCAACCGATTGCAACCTCAACGTGGTGTTGGGGCAGCTCACTCGCCCACCCTTCGAGCCTCTGGCTACCTGTCACCTTTGCTATCTCTCTTGGAAGGTGGTGTTTCTGGTTGCGCTCACCTCCACTCGCAGAGTTAGCGAGCTTCAGGCCCTAGTGGCGGAGGCGCCTTATACCAGGTTCTACAAGAACAGAGTGGTGCTTCGCACGCACCCCAAATTCCTTCCGAAGGTATCATCGCCCTTCCATCTCAACCAGGAAGTGGTACTCCCTACCTTCTTTCCCAGACCTCACGCCAGTCAGGTGGAGACAGTCCTTCACACCTTGGACTGTAAGAGGGCTTTGTCCTTCTATATCCAACGCACTCAGGGCCACTGCAAAGCTACTTAGCATTTTGTCTCCTTTGACTCCAGTAGGCTGGGGGAGATAGTGACCAAGCATACCCTGTCCACCTAGGTGGTGGACTGCATCGCCTTCACCTATGAGCAGGCAGGGCTCCCGCTGGAAGGCCATGCCACGATGCATCGTGTCAGGGCCATGGCGGCCTCGGTAGCAAACTTGCGCTCTGTCCTGATGGTGGACATCTGCCGGGCCACCACCTGGTCTTCAGTCCATATCTTCGCAGCCCATTACTGCCTGGAAAGAGAGTGTACCAATGGGACAGTGCCTTCGGTCAGGCTGTGCTCCGTAACCTTTTTGGGGTTTAGGTAACTCCTACCCTCCAACTCTTCTGTGTTGAGGTTACCAGAGTGCTAGTTTTCTTCGGACACAGGGGTCTTACTGTGGTCTGTGGACCAATGTTCCCTCTAATTTTCTGTAGGCTGTGTGCGCATAAAATATCAGCTGTGTGCAGCTTTTGAAGGAAGGTTAAATTTTTGTGCGCCACATAACAACACTCGGAGTTATATACTTTAAAATTTGACTACACGTCAGAATACAGTATGTACACTACATTGATTTTAATCAAATTAAATGAAAATGGACGATTACTAAATGAAGCGGGAAATTTCTAGTAATTACAATCATACTTTTAAATTTTAAGACGTCTGTGTTGTTTTCTATCAGAATCAGAGCCGTAATTTTTGTGCGCTCTGTTGTAAAGTATGTGCGCTCGCTCGGTGAGGTGTGCGCACGCGCACACGCGCACAGCTTAGAGGGAACAGTGCTGTGGACATGGACTCTATTGCTGCTGCTTGCGGCTCCCCGTGAGGGGGCCCCATTTTTTGCTATGGGCTTTCGGTAGCCTGCAGCTAGGGAGTCCCATACGTGAGGACTGACTTCTTGCTTGTTCCCGGAAAAAGTGTAGTTACCTATAACAGATGTTCTCTGGGGACAGCAGGAATCAGTCCTCAGAACCCTCCCTCCTCCTCTTGGAGTTGCTCCTTTACCATCTTTTATTTTTGCTGTATTTTAGCTATGTCATCTGACTGAGCAAGATGGCACCCTTGGGCGGGAAGGGGACCACGCATGCATGCTGGCATCTCCAAAAGGCTTTCTTTGAAAGCTGGGGGGATGCTTCCGCGAGGGCTCCGTTGGTGCTGACTTCACCCATATGTGAGGACTGTTTCCTGCTGTCCCCGGAGAACATCTGTTACAGGTGAGTAACTACGCTTTCTCTTATAAGTCTTAAATAGTTTACACTGTAGCTTCATTGCATGTCCCCTAGTCTTTCTATTTTTGATGGCGTAAACAATTGATCTACGTTTACCCGTTCCACTCCGTTCATTAATTTATAGACCTCTATCATATCTCCCCTCAGCCATCTCTTTTCCAGGTAGAAGAGCCCTAACCTTTTTAGCCTCTCCTCATAGGGGTATCCTTCCATCCCCTTTACCATTTTGGTGGCTCTTCTCTGTACCTTTTCTAATTCTGCTATATCCTTTTTAAGATACGGCGACCAGAATTGCACACAATATTCAAGGTGTGGTCGCACCATGGAACGATACAGAGGCATTATAATATCCTTTGTTTTATTCTCCATTCCTTTCCTTATGATTCCTAGCATTCTATTTGCTTTCTTGGCCGCCACTGCACACTGGATGGAGGGTTTTAACATGACGCCTAAATCTTTTTCCTGGATGGTGGTTCCTAATGTGGAACCTTGCATCGTGTATGCTGATCTTTCCACTCACACATCCCCTGCTAACCTACTGCGACACACTTTACCATGGCTGTTTCCACTGAGTCCCCACATGGACATGCTGGAGTCTGTCAATAGAGAATAGAAGGCAACACAACAGCATGCTTCTTCCTAAGTGTGCACTTCTCAACTTTTTTAAAAAAAGAAACAAAAACATTATTTTGACATAGTGATGATTTTAAAATGACCTTTAAAATGTCCCTTTGTCTGGCGTTCAAATTTTACTGCCAGTTTGGGCCAGGGCAATATTTGTCTGTGACATTTTACCTTTTTTGGATGAAGGATGCTATTTTTTTTCTTCAGATTAGGTGTTTTAAATCCTTTAGTTGCCTTAATGTGCTGCGTTGTGCGGTGCTAGGTCAAATCAATGGTCCATCGAGGCCAGAAGCCTGGCAGTAGCCAATCCATGTCGCTAGAACTACTCAGCACATCCTGACGGAGAGATCCATTCCCTGTTGCTCGCTCTTACGGAGACAAAACTATTACTTAACGGACTTGTCCTCCCATCAACCTTTTCAAGCCTAGTTATAAAATACCGACCACTTCATTGAGCAACAAAATTCCACAGCTTAACTATGCATTTCTTATGCGTTTTATTATGTGAAAGGTTAGATGTCATGATTGTTTCTTCTCTCTATACTTTAAAAGGATTCCCTATGTAAGGGCTCTTCAACTCTGAGAAGAAACATGTAAATAGGAGACAGCTTTTTTAGCTCTGATAAGGGACTAGGATGGCACCTTGTGCCTAAGGTATCTTATTAAGTAATTCCTAACCAGAATCTTAATATTCTGTGTCCCCATCATGCTAAACTTATAAAAGCAAGACATAAATGGCTGTACAACAGGTTACCTATTTAAGAAGTCCAAAAAGGGATTTGTTTTATAAAGGCAACCTAGGCTCCCAAATCCTCTTTGAAGGTAGTGTATATGTGTATACATTGCAACTTCACCTCTGCTCTACCAGACTATCCTCCTCGAAACACCTAGGCATAACATAGAGATACTTTTTACGCATGGATGTGGTTGGACAATGTTATCAATGCTCATTTCTGCATGCAAAACAAACTTTCTACATGGAAAAAGGCCATTACCGCCCCCCCCCCCCTCCACACCTCCCTTAGGGTTCATTTTCTTTACTAGGTTTTTTTTTTCTTTTTTTTTAATTTCTCTTCTTACCCCCTCCCCCCAATGGAAAGAGCAGCACCTCTGTCATTGTACAGCAGCCTCCAGTTTTCCTTCACTAAGTCATTAGTCCTGTCTATACCAGGACTGCAGCACCCTCTCCTAGCCCCGGCTTACTGCAGTTGGGCCTGGACGAGAACAACCAGATCAAAGTTTATCATTACTAAAGAGCAGTAAGAACACCTCTCAGCACCTGCACAAGCCATACCTCTTCACTGTGTCCACAAAGATCTTTCTTGAGGACGTGTCCCCCACATTCACCTTACTGCCTGCGTCTTAGTGTGCTACTACATAAAGGCGTTCATCAATGCACTGGTCTGAAACAATAGGCCATCCAGCGATGCTGAGGAGACAGCATAACACGGGGAGAATCCCCCCCCAAGAAAGACGGAGACTGCTACCGATCGTGTTCCATTTGTTAATGGATACTTCAGATTGCCTTCACTTTCTGGAATATGAACATGGAACAAGCTGATGGTCTTTCCAAAGCCAAGACTTATTCACTAGGCCCCCAGCAGCAGATTGTTGAGCTAAATATTGATCTATGTATAAAAATGCATTTTTACAGATATTTTCCAATAAAAAAGTACAGTGTAATGTGGGGAATATTTGCAGTCTATGTCCTGGCTGTGGACATTAGGAAGTAATGCTAAGCAGAGCTCATTATTTCCTTTTTATATAGGAAAGATTTTTAATACGGAATTTGTTTTGAGGAATTTTTTTTTTTACACACGGTGTGTACTTGGAAAACACAGACTGTATGTATGGACCACATGCTGAATCTCCAAGGATAATGAGACTATGCATATAAAACTAGCGCTACTAGTTCCCTAAGGAGAGTGTGGGCTAACATGCTCCTCCTTACCCAAGTACAGCACAGCACAGTAAGTGAGGAATGTGCATAGCCCTGCCTGCTCCCTTGGACTTCGAGCATGGTGCAGCTGGATTCTGCCTGGGTTTGTAATCTGAGAAAAAGCATGTCTAAGTTGCAAAACATTTAATGCCTTGTTGTTTACAAATGAAACCTGTACAATCACTGCTTTCTACAGCACAGGCCTGTGTCTGTCTTAGCACTAATGACTAGACCACAACAGTTCTTGGCAAGGTGAGCAGGGCTTGTGGTTTTAGTGGTTTCACTGCAATACTTCCTTCTCGCTTTGGATGGGACATTGGCTCTAGGAGCCAGACACATTCAGCCCAAGAAAGACCAGCCCTGGCATCAATACCTGTATTTCACGGTGAGAGGAGAAAAAAAAAAGTACTGCAGATTCCATTCTATAATTTTGTTTATGCAAAAAGCTAAAAGCCGGTATCTTAATACCACTGGCAGATATTCATAAAAAAACATTTTTAATGGAACTTTTAAGCCCAACCAACCTAAATACTCATACTGGGACTTATGGAAGGGAAAAAGTCAATATTTGAAACTTTACTACCGAACAATTGCAGACCAAAATTAATTTCACTCATTTTCCTGATGAATCATTGTCAACTAATTCTGTAATTGATGTTGAATTGAATCAAAAGAATAGATTGTATTTTACTGCAATACAAGGATTTTGTTAAGGAAATGTTTTCTGATCTGTAGTAGCCCCAGGTAGTTCACAACCTACACAGGATAGTGTCACACTTACAAGCCGATGTTAGACCCATGCTGAAGCGATTTTTTTACGTTCCTGACAACACACACCTTTGAATATGCGATGCAGGAAGGATAGGGTATGCAAATGAACCCCCAAGTTAACTGTTCACATGCAAAAGCACTACTGCAGCATTAAACTGGGAGAGCAAACCAAACACATGCGCACAAAAAGCCTGCACTAGTTTGGCTTGCTCTCTGGGCACCACATGGCTAATTTGCACGAGTATTTTGATGGCATTAGGGATGATCGCAGCATCAGGAAAAGACCCGATGCCATCAAAACACTGTCAGGGGGGCTGCTGGGCAACCAGGCATTCTTTTTTGTTGGGCACTGGCCCCCGACAGTGTTTTGATGACACCAGGTGCTTTCCCCGATACCTAGATCATCTCCTTAGATGATCAGGCATCGGGAAAAGCCCCCAATGCCATCAAAACACAGGTGGGGGCCTGTGCCCAACAAAAAAGAATCCCTGGTTGCCCAGCAGCTCACCGACAGTATTTTGATGGCATCTGGGAAGATCACAGCATTGGGAAAAGCCTATGATGCCATCAAAATACTGTTGGGGCACATGTTAGAGGTTAACGTCTACTCGGACCCTGCAGTAAAAATGTTGGCACTATGGCTGGTTGCGAAATCCTCTATGCCAGCATCGGTGTAGTCATGATTTGCATACCAGACCAACTGATTAAAATACATGTAAATAATTAAAAGTTCATTTGAATAGATTTAAATATGCATGGCGTTAGTTGGGCGCTAGTTTTTCCTTTGACATTTTATGTTGGTTTTCTGCATTTCAGGATTGTAAAGTAGAAATATAGAAACATGATGACAGAAAAAGACCACATGGCCTATCTAGTCTGTCCTTCCATAACAACAACTACAACAGTCCCCTTTTTACCTTTAGAGATCCTCTGTGTTTGTCCCATGCTTTTTTGAATTCATTTACTGTCCTCATCTCTACCACCTCCACTGGGAGACTATTCCACGGATCCACCACTCTTTCCGTAAAGAAATATTTACGCATATCACTCCTGAATCTATCTCCCTTCACCCTCATCCCATGTCCCCTCATAGCAGAACTTGCTTTCAATTGAAAGAGGCTCTCTCCCTGAACATTTATGCCACGGAGGTATTTAAACATCTCAATCATATCACCTCTGTCCCGCCTTTCCTCTAAGGTGTACATATTAAGATCCTTAAGTCTGTCCTCATATGCTTTATAATGAAGACCACTAATCATTTTAGTAGACACCCTCTGTACCGACTCTATCCTGTTTATATCCTTTTGAGGTGCGGTCTCCAGAATTACACAAAATACTCCAAATAATGTTGCACCAAAGACTTATACAGAGGCACTATCACCTTCTTTTTTCTGCTAGCCATTCCTCTCCGTATGCACCCAAGCATCCTTCTAGCTTTTGCCATCGCCTTTTCTACCCGTTTAGCTACTTTAAGATCAGACACAACCACGCCTAGGTCCCGCTCTTCTTTAGTGGACAAAAGTACTTCACCCCCTATACTATATTGCTCTCTTGGACTGCTGCAGCCCAAATGCATGACGTTGCATTTTTTAACATTAAATCCCAGCTGCCAAATTCTAGACCATTCTTCAAGCTTAGCTATATCACTCCTCATGTTATCTACACCTTCCTGGGTGTCTACTCTATTGTAGATTTTGGTATCATCCGCAAAGAGGCAAACCTTACCAGACAGCCCTTCCGCTATATCACTAACAAAGATGTTAAAAAGAATCGGACCAAGGACAGATCCCTGGGGCACACCACTAGTAAACTTCCTTCTCCTCAGAGTGAGCTCCATTTACCTGTACCCTTTGTCGCCTCCCACTCAACCAATTTCTAACCCAATCAGTAACTTTAGGGTCCCTCCCTAGGGTGCTCAGTTTGTATATAAGTCACCTGTGAGGAACGGTGTCAAACACTTTACTGAAATCGAAATACACCACATCTAGGGCTCTTTCTCGGTCCAACTCCCTGGTCACCCAGTCAAAGAAATCAGATTTGTCTGACAAGACCTGCCTCTGGTGAATCCATGCTGGATCCTGTAATCTGCTGGACTCCAGAAACCTCACTATTTTCTCTTTTTCACCTGATTAGGTGTCAGTAGCTTCAAAGAGCCGAGAAAGATACTAAAGCAGAGTTTTAAACCTAACCCACTAAAGAAAATATTTCTCCTTTAAACTAAAGCACCAAAAAGAATGTAACTTTGTTTTAAAAATGTACCAAAACCCTTTTAAGAGCTTAAACGTGGCATTAGGGGCTCGTAAAGTCTGCGATAGCTTTCTGCATTGGCTTGTAAGTCTTTTAAATCTGGGAAGAAATGCAGTTTATATAGTGACCAGTTTAAGATTAGCACAGGGGCTTGGCTCAAAAAAGGGGTCAGTTGCAAACCTAGCACACTGCAGCTTCATGTTTGGTTACTTGCTCTGATTATACAGTTTTGGATTTGCCTGTAGATCATGAAATTTACTCTTAATATATCCCACTGGAGTGGAGGGAGTAGCCTAGTGGTTAGAACAATAACCTTCAACCCAAGAGATCTGGGTTCAGTTCCCACTGGCACTCCTTGTGGCCCTTGGGCAAGTCACTTTACCCTCCATTGCCTCGGAGGAAAAGACCTGGCAATCTACTTGCCAAGAAAGCCCAGGGGCTGCTGGGTCACTTGAAGGCACTTAAAATAAAAATCCCATTAGTTTTCAAAATTGCCTTTGAATAACTGAGGCAACTAAGCAAGTGCTTTCTGTTTTTTAGCTTAGATCTGGTCACAATAAGGGCCCAATTTTGAATACAGGATGTCAATGTGAGAAGTCCAAAATTACATTAATTTTATAAAGACACTCAGAACTAGCCCCAGTAGCACTTTCATGCTAGTGCATGCATGGTGGTTACACATGTTCCAAAATTGGTGTACATGTGTGCATGTACTCTAAGTACCTACTTGCTTATTTTTTTATGTTTAAATCTTTTTATTCATTTTAAACATATTAAAACATTAAAAGCAGCTTACATATAGAAACATTGTAAATAAAAAGCATAATGAAAATTGTAAGCAGCATACATTTTAAAACTCTGTAAGCAGCATATATATTGAAACATTGTAGTCAGTATGCATATTAAAACATAATAAACTTATCTACCACCACCCTTCCCTTCTCCCCCCTATTCCTCACCTCTATCCCCCCCACTCCCACCCTCACCTTCAACCCCCCCTTCCCCTTTAGTAGTCTAGTCCTAATTATGCCAACTTTAACTGCTAAGATATATTTTTTACCAACTTAAACTGTTAAAATATCATTTCTTGCCCTTGCCGACACCCTTTCAAGATATGGAGACCAAGTCATCAAAAAACATGCTCTTCTACGAACATGTCTTCTAGAAGCCTCTCCCTCCCATAATACCAGTTGATGTAAAACATTCCTCCATTCCCAATATTCTGGACCTCCAAATTCTCTCCATTTCCAAAGGATACAATGCTTTGCAAGCAGACAACATTTTCTTACTAATATCTATTCCCTGATGATAAAAATCCCTGAAAAGGAGCATCCAAAACAGCAAACCCCGAGGTTAATTTCAATGTCTGCCCTAATATCCTCATTAGAAATTTTTGAATACCATTCCAGAACTTCCTTACTCGTTTACATGTCCAGAACATATGCCCCAAATGTGCCTGCTCCATTCCACACCACGGACAATCACCGTGACATGCAAAACCCGCCTTCCATGCTCTGTATGGAGAGATATAAGCACGCTCTAGTATTTTGAATTGCATGTCTCGTAATTTTGCCCCTATAACTATTTTAGGGATTCGCCCAATGGCTTTTTCCCATTCAAACGTTTCAAGATTAAGTCCAAGATCCCTCCCCCATTGTAAACTCAAGTGTCTATAGCTCTTGACTTGCGTTAGGCTATGCAAGGCTTTATTATAATCAGCGACCAATATTCTTTCTTTGTCCTTTATCGCAAACCATTTCTCCAACTTTTCAAAATTTTCCTGTTTCAATCCTTGTCTCCCATTTTTCATTGAAATCAAATAATACTTTAATTGTAAGTAAGCATGAAAATGCCCCTGTGGCAATCCATAACATTTTTTTAATTCCAAGAAAGGTTTAAGTGCGCCTTCTCCATTTATTACTTGCCACATTTGTTGTAGACCTTTTTCTCCCATCCCTTGAAAAAAATAGACGTTATACTTGACTGAAAGGCTAAATTACCTTGCAATGGCAAATATCCTGACACATCACTTGGAATGCCCAATTTTCCACAGAGTGTCTGCCAACTCCAGCGAACCCCTTGCCATAAAATATTATTTCTAAAATCCTTCGGCAACTTTACTTTCGTCACGTGTAACACATACCGAAGTGAATAAGGGGTTACTAACGCGGACTCAAAATCATATGAGGTATATACTGATGTCCCTGCTAACCAATCCCTAACATGTCGAAGCAGACATCCTAAAATTATATTGTTCTATTCGAGGCAACCCAATACCACCCTGTTCCCACGGCCCATATAATCGATCAATTCCAAGTCTAGGTTTTTTCCCTCTCCAAAAAAAATTCTGTAATAATCTTTCCATTTTTTGAACATTTTGCCTCAATAGCCGCAACGGAATAAGTTGTAAAACATAAAATTTTAGGAAAGACCATCATTTTATAAGCAGCCACTCTACCGCCTAAAGATAGAGGCAATGGTGTCCAATCTTGCAACTTATTTTGCATATCTTGTAGTAGCAGCCTAATATTTTGCCTATACAGATGACGTGGATCTTTAGGTCATCATATTCCTAAATACTTAAATTTATTTTTTCTCCAGCGTAAAGGATACTCTAGCCCCAATCATTTTGTAACCCCTCATTAACATCTAACGCTTCTGATTTAGCCATATTCAACTTAAAACCTGCTATCCTTCCATAATTTCCAATCACATCCATAAATTTTGATAAAGATTTGCGAGGTTCCATCAACATAACTAGTAAATCATCCGTAAAAGCTTACATCTTAAATATGCAAGACCCAACTTTCACACCTCATATATCATCACGAGCATAAATCATTCTTAGCGAAGGGTCTAATGAGATCACAAACAACAACGGAGACAATGGGCAACCTTGTTTAGCTCCTCGAGCAATATTAAAACTATTAGTTACCAGCCCATTAACTCCCACTACAGCCTCTGGTTTTTGGTATAATCCTCTGATCCCTTGAATAAAACCTTCTCCTAGTCTGTAAGCTTTTAAAGTCTCGAACAAATATGTCCACCCCACCCTGTCGAAGGCTTTTTCAGCATCAAAACTGATCAATAGGGAAGGGACAGCAAGCTTTCTAACCCAGCTTAAGGCTCCTAATATTTTCCTTACATTTTTAGTGGGATATCGACCCTTCACAAATCCCGTCTGACAATCATGCAATATATTAGGGAGATATTTGACCAAACGATTTGCTAAAATCTTAGCAAACAACTTAAGATCATAATTAATTAAGGAAATTGGTCGATAAGACCCAACCTCTGTAACATCTTTACCAGGTTTTGGTAAAACCACTATATGGGCTGTATTATTATTATATTTCAACATCCCTGTTTCCATCCACCTATTAAACAATGTCATCAACACAGGTGTAACCTGTGTTTGTAACAACTTATAATATTCAACTCTAAAACCATCTAATCCTGGAGCCTTACACCTTTTTGCATTATCAATACCTCTTTTTACTTCATCCATTGTTATGGGGGATGCCAATTTGCTCTGCTGTTCCCGAGTAAGACTGGGTAAATGCACCTCTGACAGAAAATTCCTAATCTTCATATTGGATACATCTTCCCTCATATATAGCTTATGATAATATTTTACAAAAATATTCCCTACATCTACAGTGTCCATGTGTATCACACCTTCCTCATCTTTTAATAACGGCACAAATCGAGATCTCTGACTGCGTGCCAGACAACAAGCTAAGAGCTTACCCGCCTTATCCCCATATTGGTACAAGTGGTATTTGTAATAAAATTGTGATTTTTTTTGTTTTGTTTTCTGATGTATCAATGTATTCAAAGTTGCCTGGGTAGAAAGCAACTGTTCTTTATTGGCAATATTAGGCCTATTAGCTAGGAGTTTACGCTCTCCACAAATTTGTTTTTCCAATCTGAGGATCCTTTCAGCCAGCATTCTTCTCCATCGAGCAGTATAAGCAATTATATCCCCCCTCAAAACAGCTTTTGAGGCCTCCCAAAATAGCTCTGGATCACATTTATGTGCCCAATTATGATATTCATAATCTTTCCATTTGGCCAATAAAAACTCTTGGAACTTAATATCATGGCATATGTCAAGTGACAAACGCCAAGGGCCTTTTTTACCCCCCAACTGTCCTTCATCCCAATCTGCCCATATAAGAGCATGATCCAAAATTTCATAAAGACCAATGTCCGCATCTGTCATCATTGGAAAACATTTCTCTGAAACAAATAGAGCATCAAGTCGTGAGCTTGTGCCATGCGCTCTAGACAAGCGAGTGTAATCTCATTCCATTGGATGAAGAGCTCTCCAGACATCTATAAGTCTACACCTTTGACTAAACCTCCGTAAGAGTCTTGCGATATTGTGACGACTACTCCCACATCCCCCCCGATACATTCATTTGTGGATCTATGACACCATTCCAGTCACCTCCCAATATCATTATGGACTCTGGCAATGCATCAATTTCTGCCATCAATCTAGCAAAAAAATTTGGATCAGGCACATTCGGGGCATACACACTCCCCACTAAGAGATTCCGCCCTTTAATATTTCCCTGTACTAATACAAACCTTCCCTCAGGGTCTGCTATGGTCCGCTCCATCTGAAAATCTACCCCTGTCGAAATTAAGATTGCCACCCCTGTGCAGATGCCCCATAAATTTGGTCTATGCCTTTCTTTTGTAATCTAGACAGGTCTCCTATAGCTTTATGTGTCTCCTGTAGCAATACTATATCCCCTTTATGTCGTCTCACAGCTTGCAGAATTTTTTTTCGTTTAAAAGGGCTTGTTAGGCCACATACATTCCATGAGAGTATTCTTATCCCCATAATAAGATAAATAAAATGGTATTAAAACATGACTTTATCATATGTAAACTAGGAGAGCCCCCCCAGCCTAGGACCCTCCCATCTCCTACTATTATTACTTTTACTTTTATCTTTTTCCACTTATTTATTATTTATTTATTTATTTAGACAGTTTTGTATTCCGCCTTATCCTTCAATCAAAGCGGTCACAACACAATTGGGGGATACATTTAACACGCGGGGATATGGGACACATACACTAATACTTACAGGGAACATGGGCAATGGAGGGTTAAGTGGCTTGCCCGAGACCACAAGGAGCATCTGTGGGACTAGAAACCCCAGTCCTTCCGGCCCAAGGTTGCTGTCCTCTAGTGGGATTTGAACCCCCGACCTTCCGGCCTGAAGTACCGTGCCCCAACCACTAGGCTACTCCTCCCTCACTTAGCAATAAGTTGGCTTTGTGTATATATTAACTTAGAACTTCCCTTATTATCCCCTTTCTCCCGATCCCTCCCCAATCCCACACCTACCCCTTAGCCCAAAAATCTCTTACTCCCTTCCCATGGCCATATTAGTGTTAATCCTACACCAATCCATCTCAGCTGGTCCTATCTTTATTTAGTGTCTCTCACCCTTTGATATATACCCCTTCCATCACTATATAATAAAACATAATAACCACAACATAATCAAACTATTACCTTTAAACTTATAGTCTTCAATTATGATTCTATCCACCTGCTCATTTGATGAACATTGTGAGACTATGTTGTGGTATTTAGTTATTATCCTTCATACTGGTGATAATCTTCTGAATCCAATTTTGTACTTCTTCCAAGGATGTGCTGTGGTATTTAGTTTTTTTAAGTACATGTATACATGTCAACTCTGTTCTGCTGTGCTCTTAACTATGCCCCTAGTAATGCTTACAAGTGGCATGTGTAAAAGTACATACTCTCTTGACATCATGTACTTCTACATCATACTCCTGTGCAGCTTTACAAGAGGCCTTTTCACCATGGACAAACAGGATCTGAATCGGCCATACAGATGGGTGTCATCATCCCTGACGGCACCAGGCCAGACTTGCTCTCTCAGAGCCCAGAGGAATCTGGAAAACTCTTCTGGGCATGTGCGAATGAACTGTCAGTGTGCCTGTTGCTCTGCCCTCTCAGTCTCTTTCATCTGCCTGACCAAGCAGGAAGGAATTTGCTATCCCTTTCTCTCTCTTTATTCTAAAGTTTTTCTCCTTCTAAAATTCCTTTTTTTAAGGCTCCTAATGAAGCTCAGATGCAAGTAAGCTGCAACTCCCAAGGAACCCAGACTCAATACCTTAGGAATATAATTTTCTCTGTGAAAGAACCACTGAGCAGCTCAAACCTCCCAAGGGGGCCAGACTAGATACCCGCAGGATGTTTTTGTGTGTGGGGGGGGGGCCCACAAAAAACCCAGAAGAAATGCCCGCCTCAGTGCATAGTTTCACTTCCTGCCACCAGGACAATCAATCCAATGGTGGGGGTTCTACCCTTATTCCTCTTAGCAGCTGCAGATGCCCAGACAGGCACAGCCCTACCTTAAGCCATGCAGCAACAACATGGTCCAAGAGTTGTTCTGCACTGCATTCCTGTATGTGGTTGTGCTTTCCATGAGAGCAGACCTGGCCTACCACTGGCATGAGGATCTGAGCTGTTCGTCCCTTCCTGCCTGTTCCTGCTCTCACTACTTTAGTTCTCTCTTGTAATGTTGCGACTCGAATACTGTAACATCTCCCTGGCCAGACTTTCACAATATCAAATTAACCATCTCCAGCTCCTTCAGAACACTGCCGCTCACCTGATTATCAGCATCTCCTGCACTGATTATATCACACCCACACTCATTCATCTTCATTGGCTTCCCATTCAGTTCCGCATTCGCTACAAGATACTCACTTTGGTTCACAAGGTCATCAATTAGAAGGTTTAAGCCATTCATTCATGACACCCTCGGACAACTTCTTGAAGATTCCACTGACCCCGATGACCTCTGAGAAATGGAACAGCATCACCAGAAAAGCAGCCGTTGCACCAATACCACCACGCCTACACTCATGAAACAACCTAAGACTAAGTGGTACACTCCAGCCCTCCGCAACCTTAAACAACAACTCCGCAAACATGAATGAAAATGGCACAAAACCAAACATGACGATGAGAGATTACAATATCTATGACTTATGAATGACTACCACATTGCAGCAGTTAGAGCGAGACGTGAACACCACACAAAACTACTCTACTCTGCAATCATCTGACCAAGAGAGCTCTTCAACATCATAACACATCTGACAAAAACACCATCCACCGAAAACGAAGAAATCATGTTCACCCCCCAACAACTGGCCCAAAATTACAAACAACTGCATCCCCAACCGGAAACCCCTCACCCTCCCACTGTCGATGATCACCCAGACTCCTGGATCTACTTTACAGATTTCACAAAAAGACAAATAGAAAACACTAGAGCATCTCTAAAAACAACCACCTCTCCTCTGGATCCCTGCCCGTCTCATGGATTAAGGCGACCAAGAAGGAACTCAGTGGAGCAATCACCAAAATCACTCATGCAATACTTTAACAAGGCATCATGTCCACATGCCTGAAAACTTCACCCATACATCCAACACTTAACCCCCCCCCAGACCCTTCTGACCTCTCATCATACATGCCAACTGTCAGCCTACCATTCGCAGCCAAGATTGTTGAAAAAAAACCTGTCCAACACCAATTCCAAGACCATATCGACAGACACAACCTCAGGACCTTCAGCAACATGAACTCTGTCCACACCATAGAGTGGAAAATGCATCAACCAAGGCTTCCTATTAATCTTCTTAGACATCTTGTCGGCCTTTGACACTGTAAACCAACAAACCCTACTATGTCTCCTGTCACACCCTTGCCCCTTACTTCCAGTATGGAGGGGCGTGGTTATCATAGAAAGTTTCACCTTTTAGCCTTTAACTGACTGGTTCCTTTGCCATGCCCTTTGGGAAAGGTAGTTCAGTCACAATCCACTTGGCTTCAGGTAAAAACACTTGTAGTTGGCTCGAATGATAAGGCAATGACAGAATTTATTAACTCAAACGCAAAGTTCACAAATACTACCCTTGGATACTTTCTCCAGGATTCTTCACAATACACATCAGGACATAAATAGACTCAAAGCAAAACTTTCAGCTTATAGTGCTCTTCAGCTCAAAGATAAAGCCTTTTAACAGTCAAGGCTACCAGCTTGGCTAGCATTGCTGTTTAAAGCAAACAAAAACAGCATTTCTCAATGGCAGTTTTCTGTTCTCATAGTCCCAAACACTTCCAAGCTGGTTTGTCTCCTTACTAACAAAGTAAAACTTTTAACAGGACAAAAATTTCTCATAAGCAAATAATGCTCTAGTCCATGCTTTAGGAATATTCAAAAACAAAGCCAAAAACTTTACTTCCTTTCACCATTAGCTCGGCTTCTTGCTGGTGCACTGCTTTGGATATCAGGTGTTTATAAAGCACAATCAGAGAGCTTCAGCTTGCTCTTGCTTTCTCAGCAAACTTATTTCTTCTTTAACACAGGACATGCACAAAACCATCTACAGGCTTTCAAGGTTACCTGACTCTGAAGGTTTTCTCTTAAGGGTGATTTTCCTTCAATCCCTCTGCAGTAAAGGATTGGCACAAGGAGCAATCCATGTATGAGTCCTTGTCATTCACAGCTAGGTCTGGTTCACCTAGTTGCATAGGCTCTACCTCTCCTTCCAGTTCACAGGGTTCAGCTGACTGCCTTCTGTTAGAGCTGAGAGTATCCCTTGCAACTCTGCACTGCTCTGTATTAGACAAGCTTTCAAGGCTCATACCTGGGCCTGGGCTTGTAGCAGCTTCTCCTCCCTCATGCTCTGGCCACCATTCTCCTGTGCTTCCTCGTCCTGTCCTCCAGCTTGTGTTCCTGCTTGGGTCTCTCCCTGAGACTCTCTCTGGGACTCTCCTCTTCCTCTCTCTCTCTGGTTCTTTCTCTATCCTAGACTTAAATCCCCAAGGCTCCAGCCCCACCTCTTCTCCTCTCAGGTGATGGAGATCAGCTTGCCTCCTGGCAGCTGGGTAATTAGGGAACTCAGTGACATAATTAGGGAACTCTGTACTCAGTGGGTCTGTATTCCCTCTCCTTTTCTCCACTAGGGGAACTCTGAAACCTATACCATCTGGGAATTTCCTGCTTTCTAGGTGTGATTGGGGTTCTGCTTCTCTGACCTTGTAGAATAGGTCCTTTTATAAGGGTGAATTCCTTTCCTTTATTCCTTTCTCCTCTGTCATGATAAGCTTCCTCATCACACTCCGCACCAACGGAATTCAAGATACTGAAGGCAAATGGTTCATATCCTATCTCACAGATAGACACCAACAGATAAAGATTGGACAAAACATCTCTACTCCATACAGGCAAACTCAGGGAGTCAAGGATCCACCCTCTCCACTGTCCTTTTAACCTTCGACTGCTCTGCACAATCATAAGATCACATAACCTCAATATCCACATCTATGCCGACGACATCATGATTTATGAACCAATTAACACAAACCAAACCACACTAACTGCCCACCAGGACTTTCACCGAAGTAACCAACTGGCTAAAAGACAACCACCTTCAAATCAACAAAATGGAAGCTCTCTACATAACGAAAGACACCATCTTCATCCCCCCCCCCCCTTCAATAACACTGAACCACACAACAATTAAAACCCAGACTGAAGTCAGATACCTTGGAGTCACCCTTGATCAACACCTCACATTCAAAGCCCACATCAGCAGAATCACCCGGACAGTTTACTACAAAGCAAAGACACTGCAGTGCCTCTGATCATTCCTCTAACCAACAGACTTCCGCATTGTACTACAGAAGCCTCAATAATACCTCACCTGGATTACTGAAATGCCATCTACCATGGTCTACCACAATCCACACTCCTACCACTGCAAACAGCCCTCCATTTGACAGCTAGAACCCTACAAGCAGCAGCATGATATGACCACATCATACCTATACTCAAAGAGCTCCACTGGCTCCAACTACAGAGCTGAAAATTTTTTAAAACTATCATGCAAACACATAAAGCAATCCACTCAGACCCCTCCCCCCCACCACCTTCACACACTATTTCAGTCCTCCCAACCACACAGATCGAGATGGATCTCCATGATGAAACCCCTCATCCCCCACATCAGAACCAAATCCAACCAGCAAGCATGTAAATGAGCCTTCCAACTGTATGCACCCCCTCAATATGGAGCAATCTTCCAGACTAACTCAGGAACATCACTGACTCAAAACATTCAGGAAACATCTAAAGACGCACCCGTCCTGTTCACAGAACACTTCACCCCTATCGCATAACCCTCCCAGAAGGAACATAACCAGTTAACTATATACAGCAGCTGTAATAGTCAAGACACCATTATAATGTATTTTCACATTTGTTCTCTGTAAACCACCTTGACCCGGTGAAAGGCGGTGTATAAATATAGCTAAATAAATAAAATACCAGTTCCCCTCAGTATCTTGCCAATATTATTCATCTTCATGGCTCTCACCACGCCCGCTGGTCCCTTCATGTTAACAGGCTATACCTCCCCTCCACAGGCTCATTTACAATCCACTCGTAACTCAGCTTTTTTTCCTAGGTCCCTCCCTGTGGAATTCCCTCCCTTCTGCCCTTTGTCTTGAGCTCTCCTTCCAAAGATTTCAAGCAATGCTGAAGACTCACTTGTTTTCCTTTGCCTTTGACTTCCCGCCACCCACTGCACAATCTCTCTCCTCCTCCCCCCTTAAGATTCCTTTCTTTCTAGTTTCCTTTTGCTTCTCTTGTATGATTGTATATCTTTCCTGTCCTATCACATTTTGGCATTCTTTTCCTTTTCTTGGCAGTTAATCTTCTATTGTAAGTCGCTCTATTGCTCATGTAATGAGCGGTATATCAAGATTGCTGATAAAGATAAAGGATGCAAGGGGGCACATCCGGAGGTTAAGGGGGTGTGAGGCCTCCATGCACCTTCCCACATAGTGCCTCAGTGGATCGGGCGGTTCTCTACCACCACCACCATCATGATTGCGCCTACCTTCGGTGGTATAAAAGGAGAAGAAGGGAGTTTAAAAAAACCACACAAACTCTTCACTGTGATTTTCCATTTTCCTCAAGCTTTTCAGTGCTTCAGGGGCTTGTTCTGGCATGCTACAGAACATAACATAAGAACATAAGATATGCCATACTAGGTCAGACCAAGGTCCATCAAGCCCAGTATCCTGTTTCCAACAGTGGCCAATCTAGGTCATACGTACCTAACAGTATCCCCAAGAGACACAGGTTCCACAATGCTTGTATTGGGTCAAGCATTGATATCCTGGGTCCCTTTTTAAAAATGGTTTATGGACCTTTCCTCTAGGAACTTGTCCAAACCTTTTTTAAACCCAGCTACACTAACAGCTTTTACTACATCCTCCGGTAACAAATTCCAGAGTTTGATTACACGTTGAGTGAAAAAATATTTTCTCTTATTTGTCTTAAATAGGTTACCCTGTAACTTCATTACATGTCCCCTAGTCTTTCTATATTCTGATAGCATAAACAATTGATCTATGTTTATTTTATTTATTTATTTATTACAGGCTCTTATATACCGCTCTATTCAGCATCAGCGCGGTTTACAATATAACAACATACCATAATGAACAAACTATCTCCAGAAACAAGCAGGAATGAGTCTTCACATATGGGGTTCGTCGGCGCCGACGGAGCCCGCACGGGAATGCTCCCCAGCATTCAATCAGAAGGCTTTTGGGAGCATTCCTCGCGCCTGCGCGGTAGCTTCCCGCCCTTCCCACTGCCTCTCCCCAGTTTTCGTTTTTCCACGGAGCCGACAGGACATACCTCCTATCACCGCAGAAACTTTTTCTTCTTTTCTTCTTCTTTCCTGTGGTCGCGGTTTTTTCCCCGCTGACTCTGGCACCGCTGGTGCCCCCTTTTTTCCTTATTTTTTGTTTTCCTTTATTTCCTTCGAGGAGCATCCTCCTCGTGTTATTCTGAGGCCTACCGGGCTTTCCAACATGGAGCCTTCTTCCCCTAAGAAGTGCCCCCACTGTGGAGACGTCTTCTTCTCCGACTCCAACGCCTGGTGTCTCTCCTGTTGGGGCCCTGACCCCTTCTCCCCCGGTTCCCCGGGCTTCAGTGTCGGGAAAAGACCCTCCCTGTTTTGAGTGTCCCTCGATGACTTCTTTCCCTCTGAGGTGCGGTCGTCGGCTTTCTCTCCTCGCCAGGATCAGGTAACCCAACAACAGTCTGTTAAGACTAACCGAGCCTTGAGGGGTGAGTCTCATGCGCCGCATGACGACGGCTCCGGCCTTCCCCTCCAGTCCCTTACACCCCGGAGGGAGTCTTCGGGCTCCAGAGCCTCCACGGGGTTTCGGGTTGTTCCTGAGGTTCGCTCCTCACAGAACCTTCCCGAGCCATGCCCGAGGGTGGCACCCGCTTCGAGCGGTGCAGATCCCTCGGCATCGGCGCCAGCGTCGAGTGTTCCACTCTTCGCCAGGGACTGTCGACTGGTGTCCTCGGTGCCTTCGGGGCCGATCGACTCGACCCAGTCTGGCTCTACGGCATCCCGGCCCTGTGCGGGGGTGGTACCCGCTTTCGGCGGTGCCGATTCCCCGGCATCGGTGTTGGTGTCAAGTGTTCCACTCGTCACTGGGGATCGTCGGACCAACCTGACCCGGTATGGCATGCCCACACCCCTGCCATGCGCGGAGGTGGTGACCGCTTCGAGCGGGACCAAGTCCTCAGCATCGGCGTCGGAGTCGGTGGCCCCACTCCCCGACGGGGATCGGCACCGGGTGCCCTCGGCTCTGCCAGGGCCGATCGACTCGTCCCCGGCTTCTGCGGGGGCGGTATTGGCCTTGAGCGGCTCCGCCCCTCCCGCGGCGGTCTCGGGAACAAGGGCCCCGTTCTTCGCCAGGGGTCGCCTCCGGGATCCACCTGCGGAGCCGATCGATCTATCCCGATCGGGCGGGTCGGCACCCCCACCTTGCGCGGGGCCGGGGCCTCCCCCGGATGCCACCGACCTCCCGGCATCTACACGGGCGTCGAGTGCTCCACTCGTCACTAGAGTCTGCCCGCGGGACCCGGGTCCTTCGGTCGAGTCGACCCAAAGAAGCGCCGTGGCCACGGAGCCGGGCGTCTCGCTCCCCGCCGGGGCTCGTCGGCGGGTTACCTGGGTACCCTCGAGACCGCGTAGTACGCCCCATAAGGGTTTCCCGCTCAATAAAACAGGCGCGGGCAGAACCCCGGCGCCTAGAAGGGCCTCTCTCCCGGCATCGGAGCCGACCGGGTGTTTCCCTCTTCGCCGAGTTTCGGCCTGGGAAGCCCTCGTTGCCCTCGGCACCGATCGTCGCAACTCCGACTCCATTCGGGGGAGTGGCAGCACCGGCGCGGCCGCCGACACCGGGGCCCCCTAAGGAGGCGTCGCTCGGTTCGATGCCCAGCCTCGAATCGATCTCCAGTCTGGAAAGCGTGGCTCCAGCGCATTTCGGATCCGACCCCGGTCTCTGCCAACGGCGCAGTGCTGCGCTCGCCTGCTCTCCAGCAGCCTCGGCACCACTCCAGCCGCCCTTGCGGATTGCCCCGGGGGCGGCCCCGCCCCCGGAATCGGGGCCGAGGCCGAGTCCCGCGGGCCCGTCGGGGACGTCGCTCCCTTTGATGCCCCGCTTGGAGTCAATCCCGGGCTCTGACGATGCCGTACCGACTGCCTCGAATTGGGACTGTCAGTACCCTCCTCTGTTTAGAGCGATTCCTCCCGTGCACCAGCACAGTGGGTCCCCTGGTGTTCAAGCGGGCCCCTCCACCTCGGCCTCCCCCGGGATAGCCCCTCTGGGAGAGTCGTCTTTTCAGGACTTCCTCCTTGACATGGCGGACTTGCTCGCCATTCCTATCCTGGGCCCTTCGCTAAGTCCGGGTACTGCGGAACAGGCAGCCGTAATGCTTCCTTTACATCCCTCCCTGCGGGATCTCCTGCTCGGGATTTGGCGCTCGCCCTTACAGGTACCGGCGCCGCCTGCAGCCATGCATGCCCGGTATCGGGTGCCCCCCTCTCCGGGTTTCCAGATGCACCAGCTTCCCCATCATTCCATTGTGGTGGAATCGGCCTTGAGGAAGGTCGGAAGCAAGAAGAAGCACTCTTTCTGCCCCCCGAATCGTGCGTCTAAAACTCTGGACAACTTTGGGCGGCGAACCTTCCAAACATCCATGTTGGCTTCCAGGATTCTCTCATATATTTTCTATATGAGCCTGGCGCTTCGGGAGGTCACCGAGAGGTTATCTCTTTTGTCTCCCTTTGTGTCGGCCCCTTGGGCCCCTGACTATTCCTTGCTTCTTTACCATTGCAGGAATATCTCTTGGTTTCTTTCTCGGGCTGCCGTGGACTCTTTCGAGTCAGTTAGCAGGTCCTCTGCGGTAGCCATAGGGGCGCGTCGTACAGCCTGGTTGCAGGCTTCCGACTTGTGCAGCTGGGCACAACATAACCTGGGTACTTCCCCGTGCACCGGGGAGAACCTCTTAAATGGCGAGGCTTTGCGTCAGGTTGCTCAGTGCTCCGCCGACCTGTTTGGCACTGGCCGCCCGCGGCCCTCCCCCTCTACCGGGGGTAGGAAATGTCCTTCCCGACCCTCCTGTCCGAAGAGGAGGAGGTTTCATCCCTCTGCCCGCCTGCCGGGTGCGCCCATGCCAGGGACGTCTCACACCGGTCGGCAGTGCCAGGGCTCGCGCCAGGCTGCCCATGCCAGGCAGCCTTAGGCTACGGTATGCGGCAGTTTGCGCTTAACTCCTCTTACATGAAGTTACTGTCCAGTTCTACACTGGGGTTCTTTCAGTGTGACAAGCGGTTCGGCTGCTTGATTGGAGGTATGGAGCCCCCTCCCCCGGGGGGGGGGGGACCCTTCCCACGCTAGGTTAGCCTGGCTCCTCAGGGCCATGCTAGTCTTCTTCGGACTTACCCTCGGGTACATCCCTCGGATTCCCCTCTGCCTGGTTCCCCCGGATTAAGGGGATCGTGCACCGAATCTCCTTCTCCCAGTGTAGGCCTTGGCCGCTACTCTCCGAGCGTGGCCGAACCATTCCTCGACAGGGCCGGACCACCCCCCCCTGGTCTGTGTCTCCGCTCTCACAGAGACATCCCTGGGTCCGTCAAGTTACGGTGGACAGGGGTCCCACTGACCCATGCCGATCCCCGGCTCCGCTCCCTGCACTCTTCGGAGCGGCGGAGGGCATTGGCCCTAACCCCGAGGGTTTTTTTTATATAGGCCGGAGATGGCCCCACGGTCACGCCGTGGCTATAGGGGTTTCTATCCTCCTGCCTTCCCTGTGGCACGGAGGACACGTTTTGGGTGGCTGTCAGGTGGATGCCTCAGGGGCCTATGTACTCCTGATGTGCTTCTCCCCAACTGATCTGGCGGTCACGCAACCATACTGCTACTCTCGCCGATCTGCCCTGCTCCACGCACATCGGCCCATCACTTTGGATGGCCCTTCCTCCCGCCACCTTCCAGGTAGGCGCCCTCCTGTGGATCAAGGGCCGGTCCGAGTTGGCGGTATCGTTCTCACGTGTCCATACCGGTTTAGTAACCTGGGTGGGCGCTCCCGGGCCCACCTATAGCCCGATATACATCTATACCTGTTATTGGATATATATCGGTACATGTGGGCGCTTTTTGGGAAATGTTATAGCGCCCTGTGTCTTACCAACTATCCCCCAATTGTCGGTACTGACGTTTTTGTTATTTCTTACGGGGTCCGGCTGGCCCGCTTGCCTGCATTCTGCGGCTCGGGTGCTCGGACCGGTTATGCTTAAACTTGCTGTGAAGTCAACAGCCCCTTGGTTTACGCCTCCTTGTCTGGAGGTTTTCGAACCCAATGTCTTCCTATCCCTTGCCGGCTAGGGTAGACAGTGTACCCCTCGGTATCCGGGGTACACTCCTGTTCTTCTCCGGGCTGGGTTCTCCCAGATCGGTCAGTCTTCTGCTTAGTCCTCGGGATTGGGGACTCTGCTCCTACTGGAGTTCTCAGCTTCTCTTAGAGCTCCTCGTGAAGACCTGCCGTCTTTCCGGTGCCGGTTGACACCTGCGTCTCCAGCCCGCCCGGACTGGGAACTTCGTCCTCTCTGCGGTGAAGTTCCCTTGAAGACTTTGCTACTGCATCTACAGTACCCGTCGCAGCTCTGCCTTCTACAATCCAGTAGGTAAGCTCTAGATTGTGCTAGATCATTAACTGTTTAATGATATTTGACGTGGTTTTGAAGACTCCCCTGTAGTCTTTGGTTGCTGTGCCTTGGCAACTCTTCTTAACTCCTACCCTTCATCCCTCAGGGGATGCCGGGGATCCAGGATGGGCGATGCCGCCCTGTCCAGGGGCGCGCATTCTGGGATCTCCTCTGGCACCCTCAGCTAGGGAGTCCCCATATGTGAAGACTCATTCCTGCTTGTTCCTGGAGATAGCACAGTTACTTACCTGTAACAGGTGATCTCCAGAACAGCAGGAATTAGTCTTCACAACCCACCCACCTCCCCTAGGAGTTGTAACTCTCTCTCTCTCTCTCCCTTCCTCTCCTCTCCTTCTGTCTCAGCTATTAAATGCAACTGGGGAGAGGCAGTGGGAAGGGCGGGAAGCTACCGCGCAGGTGCGAGGGATGCTCCCAAAAGCCTTCTGATTGGATGCTGGGGAGCATTCCCGTGCGGGCTCCGTCGGCGCTGACGAACCCCATATGTGAAGACTAATTCCTGCTGTTCCGGAGATCACCTGTTACAGGTAAGTAACTGTGCTTTACCTGTTCCACTCCATTCATTAATTTATAGACCTCTATCATATCTCCTCTCAGCCATCTCTTTTCCAGGTTGAAGAGCCCTAACCTTTGTAGCCTCTCTTCATAGGAGTAGCCTTCCATCCCCTTTACCATTTTAGTGGCTCTTCTGTGCTAATAACGCTATATCCTTTTTAAGATACGGCGACCAGAATTGCACACAATATTCAAGGTGTGATCGTACCATGGAACAATACAAAGACATTATAATATCCTTTGTTTTATTTTCCATTCCTTTCCTTATGATACCTAGCATTCTATTTGCTTTCTTGGCTGCCGCTGCACACTGGGCGGAGGGTTTTAACATGTTATCCACGATGACGCCTAAATCTTTTTCCTGGGTGGTGGTTCCCAATGTGGAACCTTGCATCGTGTAACCATAGTGTGGGTTGTTCTTTCCTAGGTGCATAACCTTGCACTTGTCCACATTAAATTTCATCTGCCATTTGGATGCCCAGTCTTCCAATTTATCCAGATCCTCCTGCAGATTTCCGCAATCCCCTTGGGTTTTAACAACTTTAAACAGTTTTGTGTCATCTGCAAATTTGATAACCTCGCTAGTTATTCCCTTTTCCAGGTCATTTATGAATATGTCAAAAAGCAGCGGACCCAGTACAGATCCCTGGGGTACAGACTCACTATGCCTGCATCGGGGTGGGCTCCCAGCAATTTGGACTTAAAAAAAACAAACAAACAGCATTAGTGCAACTGAAATCACTGCGGCTTTTCTGGCAGGCATCCTCTCCCAGCCACTTTTAGTTCCCTCGAGGCTTGGAACGAGTCTCATTGCAAGGGCCCTGTCCCAGATAATATTGTTTATGGTTTAGGCACTTGATATAATGCCCTTTACTATGTGCATCAGAGCAGTTTACATATATATACGAACAGGTACTTTTTATTCCCTTGTCACCGAAGTGCTCACAATCTAAGTGTACCAGGTAAAGGAAGTTCCTTTTAGGCCATGGACCCCACCATGAGATTGTGATCAGGGGTCTGACCTTCATCCTCCTTTGGCATCAGGCACGCCACACAGCTGTCTTTGCAGTCCCGGCCTGGCTTTTGTTCCTGTAGCACTCAACATGATGGTGCATTCACCATACGACAGTGCTCAGAGGAGACCTTCGCACTATCCGTGAGACTGGCTTTTCTCATTATTAAAGAACACAATAAATAAATAAATAGTAATTAATAAAACACACTAAGACAGAATGGAAATAAGTGATCCACTCTGGTGAACATTCCATTCACTCCTCAAGATGTATATTCTTATATCTGTATCTACATTGATATAGAGATACAAGTGCTCGTGTCTGTGTATATTGATTATACATAGACAGATCCTTTTGCTTAATAAACCTTTCTAAATGATGCATAGTGATCTAGCTTTTACACCTCAAATCCTCAAATATGCTAGCTTCTCTAGGGCTCATACCATTTGCCCTAGCAATGGCAACATGCTATAACCTCATCAGAAACAGCCTTGAAGCTGTATGTTCTTCAGAGGTCTAAAAACATCAGCTCCCTCCAAGGTAGGGCCGTGGACCTCTCAGCTGGTCTGTTTCTCATTCCCAGTTGCTCAGGATCTACATGCAGATGTTTGGGGGACCTCCCCCCCTCTACAGCAGAGTTCACCTGTGACCAAGTCACCACTACCCAATGCCAATGCTCTCGCCATAGAGGGATAGCCTAGGAGTTGAACTGCTGGATAACATCAGGGAAGCCAGGGACTGATACCCACTGCTGCTCCTTGTGATCTTTGATACACACTTTCTTCTAATGACAACAACTAGTGCAGTTGCCTCCCTCAGAAATGCCTGTCACAGCTCCTTCCTCATTCTTGTTTTGCCTATGCACTACAGCACCATGGTAAGAACAGTGGAGAGGACTCCCTCAGCCTCATCCGAGGTACCTTCCAAGCTGAAACGCTCATCCCAAGGAGATAGTGGGATGTCCCCATCTCCTTCCACATTGAATACCACTCTCTCATCAGTTGACCCTCTGCCTCACTCAACTGCAGCAGAGCTCACAGCAGCTGTGCACTGTCACTTTGTTGCACACTGAAATTGGGGGTCTGCTTTCCATTACAATGCACACTGTCTTCCTGCTCAAGTCGAGCAGCATGCATTCTGAGGACTGGCCAATTATACCATCCCTCTAGACTGCATAATTGAGTAGTTAAATGCATCAATAACTACTACTGTAGAAAGTACAGGAGGAACCGATCCCACATTGCTGGTTTCAAAGTCCAAGACTGGAGCCAGATGAATACAGACTCCCACAGTCCACCCAAAAAAAATAAAGAAAATCTCCAAAGGCCACCTGCCAGCCATGCTGACCTCTCATATCCTAGCCCTCTGCTGCTTCCTTGCCACCCCGCACTAAGCAAGATTCCCCCATAGCCATCCAGATGGCATCTTCATGTCATGAAGGATAAAACATTCCCATTATGCTCCTGTTTTTCCTCTGGGACACCCAGTATATGGTTTTGTAGAGGCATCAATTATGGACCCAGTTTCCCCTCAGAAGATGTGACCAGCAAGGAACTGCCTCCATGCCCCACTGGTTCCATCAACTCAGACGGCACCGGGAGCTACCATTCCATTTCTTCATTCCCAGCCATCCACAGCAGCTTCCTTAGACAGTGACTGGATGTCCAACTTGTTCAAGAGTTTTTCCAGATAACACACCGCAATCCCTGTGATCAGGGGCAGCCTAAGGGTTGGTTTGGGATCTGGCACCCTAGGTTTGGGACTGCTTCAATGCCTTGGACATGAAGTTTCAGGAATTTCCATGGGTGGTTGCACCCTCCCTCCAGTATTAGGCAAGATTTCTATGCTTAAGAACATAAGATATGCCATACTGGGTCAGACCAAGGTCCATCAAGCCCAGTATTCTGTTTCCAACAGTGGCCAATCTAGGTCATATGTACCTAGCAGTTTCCCCAAGAGACACAAGTTCCACAATGCTTGTACTGGGTCAAGCATTGATATCTTCGGTCACTTCTTAATAATGGTTTATGGACCTTGCCTCCAGGAACTTGTCCAAACCTTTTTTAAACCCAACTACACTAACAGCCTTTACTACATCCTCCGGTAACAAATTCCAGAGTTTGATTACACGTTGAGTGAAAAAATATTTTCTTTTATTAGTCTTAAATAGTTTACCCTGTAGCTTCACTGCATGTCCCCTAGTCTTTCTATATTCTACTAAGGTAAACAATCGATCTACGTTTACCCGTTCCACTCCATTCATTAATTTATAGACTTCTATCATATCTCCCCTCAGCCGTCTCTTTTCCAGGTTAAAGAGCCCTAACCTTTTTAGCCTTTCTTCACAGGAGTATCCTTCCATCCCCTTTACCATTTTGGTGGCTTTTCTCTGTACCTTTTCTAAAATCGCTATATCCTTTTTAAGATACGGCGACCAGAATTGCACACAATATTCAAGGTGCGGTCTCACCATGGAACGATATAGAGGCATTATAATATCTTTTGTTTTATTTTCCATTCCTTTCCTTATCATACCTAGCATTCTATTTGCTCTCTTGGCCGCAGCTGCACACTGGGCCGAGGGTTTTAACATGGTATCCACAATGACGCCTTAATCATTTTCCTGGGTGGTGGTTCCTAATGTGGAACCTTGCATCGTGTAACCATAGTTTGGGTTGTTCTTCCCTAGGTGCATAACCTTGCACTTGTCCACATTAAATTTCATCTGCCATTTTGATGCCTAGTCTTCCAATTTATCAAGATCCTCTTGCAATTTTTCACAATCCTCTTGGGTTTTAACAACTTTAAATAGTTTTGTATCATCTGCAAATTTGATAACCTCACTCGTTATTCCACTTTCAAGGTCATTTATGAATATGTCAAAAAGCAGCGGACCCAGCACAGATCCCTGGGGTACACCATTATTCACCTTTCTCCATTGGGAAAATTGACCATTTAGCCCTACCCTCTGCTTTCTATCTTTTAACCAGTTTCTGATCCACAATAGTACACTGCCTCCTATCCCATGACTCTTTAGTTTTGCCAAAAGTCTCTCATGAGGGACCTTGTCAAAGGCTTTCTGAAAGTCCAGATACACAATATCAACCGACTCACCTTTGTCCACCTGTTTATTCACTCCTTCAAAAAAACATAACAGATTAGTAAGACAAGATCTTCCTTGTCTAAAGCCATGTTGGCTGTCTCCCATTAGGTTGTGACTATCTACATGCTGAGTAATTTTATTCTTTATGATGGTTTCTACCATTTTTCCCGGTACTGACGTCAGGCTCACCGTTCTGTAGTTTCCCGGATCACCCCTGGAACCTTTTTTAAAAATTGGGGTTACATTGGCGATCCTCCAATCTTCAGGTATTAGAGATGATTTTAATGATAGTTCACAGATTACTGATAGCAGTTCTGCAATCTCATATTTCAGTTCTTTCAACACCCTTGGATGTATACCATCCGGCCCAGGTGATTTGCTACTCTTCAGTTTATCAAATAGTTGTAAGATATCTTCCCGATGTATCGATATTTCCTTCAGTTCTTCCGCACCTTTAAATACCACTTCAGTCATGGGTAACATCCCTACATCTTCCTCAGTAAAGACCGAAGCAAAGAATTCATTCAGTCTCTCCGCTATCGCCTTGTCGCCTCTTAGTGCTCCTTTAACCCCTTTATCATCTAATGGACCAACTGACTCTCTCACAGGTTTTTTGCTACGAATGTACTTGAAAAGGTCTTTATTTCGCGTTTTTGCTTCCGCAGCAAGTTTCTTCTCAAATTCTCTCTTTGCCTGCCTTATCAATGCCTTGCATTTGACTTGTGCTGTTTCCAGGTTTCGTCGTTTGGCTCTTTTTTCCATTTCCTGAAAGATGCTTTTTTGGCAACAACAGCCTCTCTGACCTCACCTTTAAACCATGCTGGCAGTTTTTTGGACTTCCACTTTTCTTAAAGCGTGGAATACTGCTGGTCTGGGCTTCCAAGATAGTATTTTTCAACAACACCCAAGCTTGATGTACGTCTTTAACCTTCGCAACTGCTCCTTTTAGTTTTTTCTTAACTGTTTTCCTCATTTTATCATAGTCTCCCTTTCGAAAGTTAAAAGGTAGTACTGTGGATTTCCTTACTATCCCTCCTCCACTAATTAAATCAAAGGCGATCATGCTATGATCACTATTGCCAAGTGGCCTCAACACCCTTATCTCTTGCACTAGATCTGGTGTTCCACTAAGGACTAGGTCTAATATGGCTTCCCCTCTGGTCGGTTCATGAACCAGCTGCTCCAAGAAGCAGTCATTTATTTCATCTAGGAACTTGATCTCCCCAGCATGTCCTGACGTGACACTGACCCAGTCGATACCGGGGTAATTGAAATCACCCATTATTATTACTGCGCTGTAACTTTTGTTAGCTTCCTTGATTTCTTTGAGCATTTCATCATCCATTTGGTCATTCTGGCCAGGTGCTCGATAGTACACCCTCACTGCCATTGCCTTCCCCCTTTTATATGGAATTTCAATCCATATAGATTCTACAGCAGATTTTGTTTCCTGCAAAACTTTAATCCTTTCTGAGTCAATGCCCTCTCTAACATAGAGCGCAACCCCTCCACCAATTTGATCAGCTCTATCATTATGATATAGTTTGTACCCAGGTATCACAGTGTCCCACTGGTTGTCCTCCTTCCACCATGTCTCTGATATTCCAATCATATCTAACCTTTCATTTAGTGCTATATATTCTAACTCTCCCATCTTATTCTTTAGACTTCTAGCATTTGCATACAAGCATTTTAGAGAATGTATTTTACTCATGTTAATTTGGCTATTGTTAGACATGGGTAAATTGGGATCTTTAAGCTCTGTCTGCTCCATACTTGAGGGCATTTGGGCTACTTTACTCTTTTGTGGAACCTCTCTGCTTTTGGCAGTATCCTTCAAGGATACATTCTTCCGAACCATCTGCTCTTGGGCGACTGTCGGCTTTCCCCTAATATCTAGTTTAAAAGCTGCTCTTTCTCCTTTTTAAAGGTTAATGCCAGCAGCCTGGTTCCATCCTGGTTAAGGTGAAGCCCATCCCTTCGGAAGAGCCCCTCCTTTCCCCAGAATGTTCCCCAGTTCCTAACAAATCCCAAACCCTCATCTCTGCACCATTGTCTCATCCACGCATTGAGACTCCGGAGCTCTGCCTGCCTTTTGGGTCCTGCGCGTGGAACAGGAAGCTTCATGTTTATTCCACAATTCCCTTTACTACCTTGTCTTCTGCCACACCAAGTAGGCAAGAAACGTACCAATAACTCCACATTTCTTTGTCAGATTCCTCTTTCTGGCAGAGTTCTTTCTAGTCACTGACTCTCCCCTCACGTAGCTGATTAATTCTCTCAAGACAATGGAGCCCAGTCATGCCCCCCCCCCATGATACTACAGGGCTACCAGCATGCAAGGGCCCCCTGCTCTGAAACTCAGTACTCTAGTAACAAGAAAAAAGTAAAGAATAAATATATATTTAAAAAAAATGAGAGCTGGAAATTCACTCTGCATGCCCCTCCTTCTGAACCAGAAGTTATTTGCCCTGGAGGGTAGCTGGATGTCTCCCGATGAGCCTGTCTTCATGGAGTATCCAGAGGTATCCACAGTGGTGGCTGAAGTTGCAATCCTGGCCGCGGTCATCTCCAAGGCGGTGATACTGGAGGAACACAAGGACCTTAGAGGCTCACATGGTGATGGTCTTAGTCTTATGGCATGCAGGCTCGGCAATGACTTCAGCATCATCACTACACTCCATCCAACCCATCCTGGAGACTCATGCTTTGCCAGCGGAGGCAGATGATCAGGCAGGAGATCAGAGTCGATGCTGGTTCCCAAGGTGATCTCCTGCCGAGCGTATCGGGTTCCAATGTTCTGGGACACCCTTGCTCTTGCTTGGGGTGCCACGGATCCCACCATCTTCTGCCCTCTCACCATGACTGAGTAGGAGATGGGAGGTGACCTGCCGCTGCTTTGATTTCCTCTCGAAGTCCGAATATGAGGACTGGGAAATCAAGGAGGGCTCTGCCGTCTCGGACAGGAGACCTCCTGACCTTCCCTCTGATCCGTCTCCTCCATACGAGTGGCATAAATCACCCCTAGAGGACATGTCCTTCCAGGACTTTGTGAGGGATATGGCCAAGGCCATACCCTTCTCCCTTGAGGCAGAGAAAAAGCAGAGGGCGGAGGAGCTCGAGCTCCTGCAGTATCCATCAGCGCCAAAGGAGGCAGTGATATGCCAGTGCATCACATTCTGCAGAGGCTACTGCAGCAGTTGTGGAAAAATCCCTTCATGGTTCCTGCTTTCAGTCGGCAGCTGGACGCAATGTACCAGGTCCAGAAGACACTGGGCTTTGAGAAACCTCAGCTATCCACAAACTCCATCGTGGTTGAATCAGCCTTGAAGCATGTGAAGAGCACCAAGACCCACTCCTTTGTACTGCCGGGACGGAAGGCCAGGGCTCTGGACTCCTTCGGGAGGAGGTACTACCAGGGCTCCATGTTTCCTACCAGCTCTATATGGGTATATTCCTAAAGGACATGATGTTGAACCTGGCAGGAGTTTCCCAGCTATGTCCCTCCTGACCGCCTCAATTCCTTCTGCGCCCCGACAGGCCATGGCAAGGATTGCTCTAAGTATGCTGTGTGAGCCACAAATGCCTTCGAGTCCATCTGTAGGGTGGCAGCACCTGATCACTGGCCTGGCTCCAGTTCTCCAACCTGGAGCAATGGGTCCAGGATAAGCTGGTCAACATCCTCTGTAGCAAAAACCACCTTTTTGAGAAACTGGTCAAGGAGAAAGTGGGCAAGCTCTAAGAGGAGCACGTTACGCTTGAGGAAAACTATGAATCCTTTGTGTAAAAAAGTACCAGGGTAAGAAGGCCGGTACTATCCAGTGCCCCAAAGTACTCAGCTGAAGGCACAGGCCCCCCCCATCAGCAGAAGTGAGAGAAGCATCAGAAGGCCCTGACAGTCCCGCATCCTAAGTTCAGAAGCATAGCCAACCATCCCCTACTTGCTGGAGTTCCCAACACCTCAGACGCCTGGAAGCTGTAGCTTGTCCAATAGGGCTACTGGCTGCACTTCGCCCAGTTGCCACCTCCATCCACAGGGAGTACCCTATGGACCCACTGCACCAAAGCCTGTTGCAGGAAGAGGTCAGCTCTCTGTTGAATGATGTTGCCATTAAGCCAGTTCCACTGGTTCAGGTTGGAAAGGGGTTTTACTCCAGGTACTTCCTAGTCCCCAAAAAGACAGGAGGGTTCCGATCCATCCTGGACCTCTGGAAACTCAACTAGTTTCTCATGCACGAGCATTCAAGATGATCTTCCTGGGGATGCTGCTCCTTTTCCTTCTAAAGGACGACTGGCTTGGATCTCAAGAATGCATACACACACATTCTAATCCACCTAAGTCACAGAGAAAACCTCAAGTTAGTGCTGGGAGACCAGCACTACCAGCACTGGGTGCTCCTCTTCGGGCTCACTTCAGCACCTTGGGTCTTTACCCAGGGCCTCATGGTAATGGCTGCCTACCTTTGAACCATGGGAGTCTTTGTCTTCCCCTATCTGGATGACTGGCTCAACAAAGGTTTCACTCCGGATACTGTTCGGCAATCCACTCTCCTCACCATTCAGGTCCTCGAGCAGCTGGGGTTTATCACCAACTACCTTAAGACCCCCCTCCAGCCCATGCAGAGACTGGAGTTCATCAGAGCCCACCTTCATACCACTCGAGTCTGGCATTTCTACTGCTAGACCGCATGCAGCAACTGATGGATGTGGTCAGCAGCATATGGCATTGGCACTATACTATGGCCCAAGATATGCTAAAGGTACTCAGCCACATAGCCTCCACCATACACATTATCTCCTTGGCCCGCCTCTTCATGTGGCAAGCGCAATGTACCCTCTACATACAATGGAAAAGACACTGGCTGCCTCCGGGACAAGGTGGTGGTCACCACTCCTCTGATGCAGTCCCTTGGCTAGTGGTTGGAACTGCTGAATCTGCTTTAGGGTCTCCCATTCCAAGCAGAGCCCCCCACAGGATGCTGAACACTGATGCGTCCAAGCTCAGGTGAGAGGCTCATCTGGATGGCCTGCGGACATGGGGCCTTTAGTCAGAACAGGAAAGCCTGCACCAGATCAACTTCCTCAAGTTGAGGGCTGTAGCAAATGCCCTTTGTGCCTTCAAGATGCATCTAGCGAATCAGATTGCCACCTGGTTGTCCATCTGGGTCAGGACTATGTTCTATATGACCAAACAGGGAGGCACGGGATGGAGCTCTGGGCAACCTGCCTAGTGAGTTCAATATCCTAAGGGATCAGCTAAGCAGAATCCTCCAGCCGCATGCGTGAACCCTCCACAGAAGGGTGGTGGAATGGCTCTTCAAGGAGTGGGGTACCCCGACGATCAATCTCTTTGCCCCATCATAGAATGCCCAGGTGGGCTGGTTCTGCTCCAGGAGGCCACCCAGTAACCGGCTGGTCTTGGATACTTTTCTCCTGCATTGGGGCATGGTTCTGCTCTATACCTTCCCCCCAATCCCACTCATAGTGAAAACTCTGTTGAAACCTCAGGCCAACAAGGGTACCATGATCCCCATTGCCCTGTACTGGCCCTGGCAACCATGGTTCCCCCTGCTGCTAAAACTCTCTTGGAGGGAACCTCTCCACCTGGGCTTTGCTCCAGATCTTATCTCCCAGGACAAGAGGGCCCTGCTGCACCACAACATCCACTCCTTAGCCCTCATGGCCTGGATGGTGAGCAGGTAGTCCTTTCGAAGTTCAATTGACCCGACATCACAGACGTCCTCCTAGCATCATGCTAGGACTCAACATGTCAGGCTTACATGTTCAAATGGCGGAGGTTAACCACTTGGTGCCTGGGTATGGCACTGGATCTCTCTCCTGCGCAGTGGATCAGTTGCTGGAATATCTCCTGTACCTCTCAGAATTGGACCTGAAATCCAATTCCGTCCAGGTTCACCTCAGTGCGATCGGCACCTATCATCACAGCTTGTGGGGGGGGGGGGGAGGCTCGTCTCGGTGACTTGCTTCACATGGGGCTTGCGTCTCTCAAAGCCTCCCATCAAGGCCTCTGGGGTAGTTTGGGATCTCAACATGGTCCTTAAACATCTCATGCGGGCTCCCTTTGAGTCATTCAATGCTTGCCCTCTCAAGTACCTGGGAAAGGTCCTGTTTCTGTTGGCGGTCTTGTTGGCCCGCCATGTCAGTGAACTCCAAGCTCTGGTGGTGCATCCACCTTACACTAGATTCCACCAGAATCGTGTGGTCTTGCGGACACACCTGCTCTTTCTGGCGAAGGTGGTCTCCAAGTTCCCCCTCAACCAGTCAATTGTCCTGCTGATTTTCTTCCCAAGATCACAAGCAAACCAGGGAGATGCAGCGTTGCACACGCTGGACCACGAGTGTATCAAGGCCCACCAGCGGTCCACCCATCCTAACAGGCTGGGGACGGCTATCTAAACACACAGTGGCCTTGTGGCTGGTGGACTGCACCGCCTTTGCGTATTCCAAAGCTGGTCTGAACCTGGAGGGTCATGTCACGGCCAATAACATTCAAGCCATGGCCGCCTCCATTGCTAACCTGCACTCGGCATCCATGAGGAAATCTGCAAGGCTGCAACATGGTCTTCAGTCTGCACCTTCACAGCCCACTACTGTCTGGATGGGGATTCCTGGTGGAACAGCAACTTTGGCTAGACCGTGCTCTGGCATCTCTTTGGGTCTTAGGTCCAACTCCTGTCCACCGGCTCTTCTGTCCATCCAGGCTACCTGCAAATGTTGACTGACCTTGATGCTGTTGTAGGCTGAGGATGCTGAATTTGTGGAGTCCCTAGAGGGACTATCTTGCTGTTCTTCCTGTTCTTCAGTTTTTGTTGCCCCTATTGGGCTTGGTCTCCTCAGTCTTCCAATAGCTGAAGCTTAAGAGACCCATACATGAAGACTTACTTCCTACTTGTCCTCGGAGAAAGCGTAGTTACTTACTTGTAGCAGGAATACTGTTAAGTCCTCATAACCCTCCCCTCCTCCCTGAGGTGTTTCTTGGCTACTGCTTTGAAATTTGACTGAAGAAGATGGCGCCACAGCAGGCAGGAAGGCAGGCGAGCATGTGTGGTGCAGCTCCCAAAAGCTTCCAATGGAAGTTGGGGAGCGTGCCGTGTGGGCTCCATTGGGGATGTCGCCCATACATGAGGACTTATTCCTGCTGTCCATGGCGAACACCTGCTACAGGTAAGTAAGTATGCTATACTCTTTGTTGAATAAAATGTCTGAAACCTTCATAACCACTTTGATAAGCAATAACTTCAACCAAACATTTTCTATAACTTTCCTTTTTCACATTAACCATTTTTTATTGCAGTAGTGGCAGCCATTTTTCATTGATTTCCAGCCACCTCTCCACGCCCCAACCCTGCTCCATTATTAAGACCAGATTACCCATTCCCATTCAAACCTGCCTCTTCTATTCTCTAAGTTCCCCTTGAATTAAACCAGTCTTATTGTGCCATAGCTTCCCTTTAGACGTATCTAATCTATTAGTTGCCATGTTTTTCAAATAAACAGTTTGTTCAAGCATGCTGCTTGTATTTTGGAGAGAGTTTATATGATCCATATCCAGTGATTTGATTTATTAATATTTGGTATAGTGCCTTTTAACTAAGGGCCATCAGAGAGGATTACAGTCCATAATATTACAGCTGAAATTTACAAAAACAATAAAAAAATAATAATTTAAACCAAAGTATAATTAGTTTATGATAAAGAAAAGACAAGGGGATCAAATACAAATTTCTGAGGACCGATAGCTCCACCCATTACTTAAGAGAAAAGGTCCTTTGGGGCAGCCATTCTATAATGCCCTCTAGTGGTTAGAGCAACAGCCTAGTACCCAAGAGATCTGGGTTCGATTCCCACTGGTGCCCCTTGTGACCTTGGGCAAGTCACTTAACCCTCCATTGCCTCAGGTACAAACTTAGATTGTGAGCCCTCTGGGGACAGGGAAATACTTACATACCTGAATGTAACTTGTCTTCAACTACATTGAAAAGGCATGAGCTAAATACAAATAAATAAACAAAACAGAACTCTCCACTTGTAAATGCAGCAGAAAGATTTTTTTCCAGTAGGTATCCTCTCTTTGGATGGGGATTGATAGCATTTCCTGGGAAGATATTATCTAAGCAAGCAGTCATAACAATACATTACAAATTGTCTTGCTGGACTAGTCCAGACCAGTGGATTGTGTCCCCCTGCCAACTGCTGATGGAGACAGAGAAACAATTAAAAGCTTCCAGTGTACTCCTAGCTGTACTAGTGCAGCTAGGAGTACACTTCAGTATTAGCATATGATAAAAGTGAACAAAAAAAGGCACCCCAGTCTAAACACAAGCTCCTTAAGAATAGCTTAGAAAATACAGTTGTGGTCAATATTATCACCTTTGTAGTGAAACCCCTTAATGTCCAATATAGTCTAAAACAAAGTGGCTAGTGAAATGGCTTTGGACCATATATGCACATATATCTGACACATAAAAAAATCAAAACAAAGACCAATTTAAAAAAGGAAATATTATAAAAACTGGGACATTCTAAGGATGCCAATAATCATGCCCTGGCAAACAATTCAAATCAGTTAGAACAGAAGAACCACATTCCCACTTCAGTAAAATTAGATGCACCTGTGATCAGTCAGTACTTACATGACTTGAATCAACCCATGAATGATGGCCCTTATGTTTTAAATGGCCACATTCACTCCCTGTTCCATTTTCACAATGGTGAAGATGAGAGCTGCCTGAGACAGTCAGAAAAGCCATTATCATCAAACTTCAAAGGGGTACAAGGCCATCTCCAAAGACCTTGGGCTTCCTGTGTCTACAGTTTGCAATGTTAAGAGGTTTTCTGCTCATGGAACTGTTAGGGACCTCCCAGAACATGGCGGGAAGAGGAAAATTAATCCAAGAAGTCTTCAAAAAGTTAGTGTGAACTGTTGGGAAAACACCACGTGCAACATCCAAAGAACTTAAGGCTGATCTGGAACAATCTGGAGTGGTGGTTTCAACCTGCACCATATGCTGTGTCCTAAACAAAGAAGGACTTCATGGGCAAAGGCAAAGGAGGACCCCATTGCTCAAAGAGACATAAAAAGGCACGCCTGATCTTTGCCCAAACCCACCTTGAGAAACCACAATCCTTCTGGGAAAATGTCCTGTGGACTGATAAAACCAAACTTAAGCTCTCTGGCAATGCAGACCAGCGATACATTTACAGGCGGAGAAATGAAGCTTATAAGGGAAAAACACATTCTTCCTACATTTAAATATGGTGGAGGTTCCATAATGTTATAAGGCTGTTTTGCTGCCTCGGGAATTGGAGGCCTGGAACGTATTAAAGGAATCATAAAATAAGAGGACTACCAAAGTATTTTGGAGCAAAAATGTGCTACCTAATGTGTCAGAAAGCTGGGTCAAAGGTCATGGGTCCTCCAGCAGGACAATGACCCAAAACATACATCCAAAAAGTACAAAAGAATGGTTAAAAAGGAACAAATGGACTGGTTTTTAAACTGCTCAGAAATGAGTCCTGATCTCAATCCAATTGAGAACCTTTGCAAGGAAGTGAAATCTGCCATTGGTAAAAGGAATCCTGGAACATTCATGAGCTGGAACAAGTCACAGTTGAAGAGTGGGAGAAACCACCAGCAGACAGATGTACGCAACTTATAGATGGCTGCAAGAAATTTTTGGAGGCTGTCATCACTGCTAAAGATTGTGCAACCAAATATATATATTAGTGAGGGGTATCATTAATCCTGTCCTGGTCATATTTTGTTTTTTTTTCTCAGAAATTACTGTGTGTAAATTGCCGAGACATCTTTTTTTTTGTTCAATACCTATTAAAATCTTGGAAGCAGTATGCTCTTTCACCTCACCTCATAACCCCCTGCCAACCCTAGGAGACTTCAACCTCAACTCGGCAACCCAAAAGGAGGCTAGGTCATTCCTCAGAGCAATGGAGGCCATGAACCACATGCAAATAATACACGAGCTCACACATAGTCAAGGTTCCACACCAGATCTCGTCTTTATACCATCAACAATGATGAAACACCAACACAACTCCTCCAGCGACACCACCAACTCACGGGTCTGATCACTACACAACATTCCACATAACAGTCCCCACTGTGGGAATTCACACCCAGGAGCAACATGATGGGAGGAGATTAAAGACCTATAATAAAGAGCAATTCTTGAAGAGGTTTTTCCCAAAATCAATAATACCAATTCTGACCTTGAAAATATAATGCAAAACTGAAACCATGCCATCTCGGAAGCTGCAATTACACCCTATCACAGAACAGACAAAAGAGACAACCAACCCCTTGGTACGCGAAAGGAATCAGAGAAGCCAAAAGGAACCTTAGGAAAATAGAGCGGAAACGGAGACTAACAAAGGACCAAAGTATACTACAAGAATACATCTATTGACTTTGGATACAACAACAAACAGGAATACAATACAAATCTGGTTATGAAGGTGGTAAACAAACCACGAGAACTCTTTGGAATAGTCCACACGCTAACAAAGAACCCTCACAAGAAAACTCAACATAATTTTATTTAACAGCATTTATAAACCATCTTTTCCTTAAATCAAGGTGGTTTACATTGAACTCAATTGTTTACATTGTAACAATACAGTTTACATTAATATTGTTACAATGTAAACAATTGAGTTCAATGTAAACCACCATGATTTAAGGAAAAGGTGGTATATAAATACTGTTAAATAAAATATTAAAATATTATGACATATAGTTGGAATATTTCCAATATTTCTCCAGATATTGTACACAACATACCTAAAATGCAAGGGTGCCAATAATGTTGACCACAACTGAAGGAGTAAAGAACAAAAAACAGTAGAACTATGTACAGGATATCTGCCACAATGACCAAAATTTGCAAAGACTAAGACCACAGCAACAACAGGACTCTTTGATGACTATTCAGCACAAATTTGCCTTTGAAACTCTCATCCTAAACATCTAGGGCCTGATACTTAGCAGCAGTGGCTAGCTGCCACTGCTGAACTTTAAACCCAGATATTCAATGCCGGGGGCCATAGCCGAGATACGACAATGAATATCTGGATTACCGTGAAGGTAACTAGCCAGCAGCAATAGTCATCTGCTGCCGGTTAGCTTCTGCGATGAAAGTTAAACCAGGCTTTACTGCTCCTGACTTTCACCACTTAACAATAACCAGGCAGCTGCTCAATATCACCATTGCCCGGTTATCGCCCCAAAAGGAGTGGAGTAGCCGCCTAATAGTTAGAGCCCTGGCTTGAGAACCAAGAGACCAGGATTCGATTCCCACTAGTACTCCTTGTGGCCTTGGGCAAGTCACTTAACCCTCCATTGCTCAGAAAAATCCAATTTATCAATGTCCCTTTTTAATGTACATTACCAAGTTTAAGTTACAATGTAAACCGCTTTGATTTGAAATGATAAAGCGGTATAAAAAAACTGTTAAATAAACTGGAGGAGAGGAGGGACAGGGGAGATATGATTCAGACCTTTAAATATTTAAAGGGAAATAATGAACAAACAAACCTCTTCCAAAGATGGGAAAGCTGTAAAATTAGAGGGCATAACAGGAAGCTGAAAGGGGGTAAATTGAAAGGCAATGTCAGGAAATACTTTTTCACTGAAAGGGTGGTGGATGCTTGGAATGCCCTCCCGATGGAAGTGCTTGGGGCAAATACAGTGACAGAATTCAAAATGGCATGGGACAGACACAGTGGATCCCTTTACAGCAACAGGATAAAATCAAAATAAACTTAACTAACTAATTTCTCAACATACAGGGGTGTCCTACACAGAGTGGTGGGTTCACCCCTGGGCAGACTAGATGGACCATACTGGTCTTTATCTGCCATCATTTATTATGTTACTATAAATAAAATAAATAAATAAATACTAAAATCAGTTAGCATCGGGGGAGAGGGGGCTGTGCTGCTGAATATTCCAGCTAGGGTGATTAACATGGTTAGCAGGTCCGCTAACCATGTTAATCCCTTTCATTAGCGGACCTATAGTTCTCACACAGCTAACCCAGATGCTTTTTGAACTGATGGACTAAGCTACTCTATAGCATCCCTCCCAGAAGGTATTATTTCTGATAGCAATAACTTTCTGCCAGAAAAGTAAGCATAGTACAGGCTCCGTTTTATTGCTTTCCCTACACCCTTCTCTGTCAAGATAAGGCTGTTCTACATACTCATCCCAAATTCCTCTGAAAAGGTAGCTTTTGAATTTCATCTTAAAGTGTCCTACCAGTCTTTTTTTTCCCCAAAGTCCCAATCCAACACTGCTGAAATTCCTTCCTATACTTTAGATTGTAAACAAGCCCTGTTATATTATTTGCGGCCAACCCAGAATGTAAGAAAGGACTCACAATTGTTCATCTCCTGCTCCCTAATACACAAAGTTGTGCAGTGACCAGACTTTAGATGGATAGCTGACTGCATCAAATTATGCTAGTTGAAGGCTGGCGAATAAGCACCAGGTTGGCCGGCTAAGCACCACATTGATCATGGTTGCAAGGCATCAGTATGGACTTCGATTCATACCTCCATGAGACATTACTGTATGGACTCTACTGTCCAAAAATACTGTCATTGTGGGAAATCTTCACTAAGCAATATTTTTGCCCGACTCCATCCACTCATTTCTGTTGAACTTGAGGGAGGAGTAGCCTAGTGGTTGGGGCAAGGTACTTCAGGCTGGAAGATCGGGGGTTCAAATCCCACTAGAGGACAGCAACCTTGGGCCGGAAGGACTGGGGTTTCTAGTCCCACAGATGCTCCTTGTGGTCTTGGGCAAGCCACTTAACCCTCCACTGCCCATGTTCCCTGTAAGTATCAGTGTATGTGTCCCATATCCCCGTGTGTTAAATGTATCCCCCAATTGTGTTGTGACCGCTTTGATTGAAGGATAAGGCGGTATACAAAAACTGTCTAAATAAATAAATAAATAAAACTAGGTCACAATACAACAACATGACCGACTCGATGGCACTTAACAACAGCCACAGTGGGGGGGAATGAAGTCGCATAATCCCTTCCTCCAATCTCCCATTTTATCATCTAAGCCAGTGTTTCCAAACCAGTCCTGGTTTTAAGAATATCCACAATGAAGAGGCATGAAGCAGATTTGAACGCACTGACTCCATTGCATGCAAATCTCTCTCATACATATTCATTCTAGATATTCTGAAAATCTAACTGACTAGGGGGTATGCCTGGAGGACTGGCTTGTGAAACACTGATCTAAGTTATAGTATAGACTGAACGGGAGTCACTACTACTACCGGTACCACTACTGAGCATTTATATAATGCTAAAAAACTTGGGAAATGGCATGCATACTCGGGAGGGTTGTGGGACTCTTCTCTGCTTTCTTGAAGATTAAAAGGTCCAGATCTGGACAATGTAGCTCCATTCTCCTACTGTCTATGGAGAAGCCTTTACCCCTCCAGTACAGGTAGGTAATTCTGCTTTTTCTCTTACAACCAAGGAAATCAACTAACAGAATGTAGCATTGTTGTGTCCTAACAAATGCATGTCTTAGAGCATTTGATTAAGAACCAAGATAGGTTCCATGGACTTACAGTACTTTTTCTAATGGAATGGATAAATCCCCTCCTCTCCCCCACTAGAGCTATCCCAGACATATTAAGTTCCACCACATGTTCAAAGACAATTAGAAAGATAATTTTCAGTCGACTATAAGCTTAAATGCCACAGACAACAGCACAAAAAGGGATTTTAGATCAACAGTTATAGGCTCACCTCAATCTTTCACAATATCCATGAAGAATTTTATTCTATTCTTCCACAAAACACCTTTTCAGTTTTGAGATTTGAGGACTTCCTTTCGCAGAGAGCGTACTTCAGGTCTTGCCACAAGATTTCACTAGGGTTGAGGTTGGGCTTTTGCCTTGGCCAACACAAGATCTATTCTTCAGCCTTTCTGTAATAGATTCAAATGTTTAGGTTCATTATCTTGCTCTGTGTCTTACTTTCAGCTTAGCTTCAACTCATGGACAAAATGACTCCTTATTTATTTTCTAGGATTTTCTGTTATAAGCAGAATCCATGGTTCTATTAACACTGTCAAGCCACACAAATCCTAATACAGTAACAGTAGTACCACATGGATATTCTCACCACCATGTTCGACAATCAAGATAGCATAGTTACTCACCTATAACAGGTGTTCTCCGGGGGACAGCAGGAATCGGTCCTCACATATGATTGACATCGGCGCAGATGGAGCCCACACGGAAACATCTCCCCAGCTTTCAAAGAAAGCCTTTGGGAGATACACTATGCATGTGTGGTTCACTTCCTACCCAAGGGTGGCATATTGCCTTAGTCAAATGATATAGCTAAGACGGCAAAAAGAAATAAAAGATGGTAAAGAAGCAACTTCAAGGGGAGGAGGGAGGGTTGTGAAGATCGAGTCCTACTGTCCCCGGAGAACACCTGTTAAAAGTGAGTAACTACACTTTCTCTGGGAACAAGCAGGGTCTGTCCTCACATATGGGACTCCCCAGCTACAGGCTACCAAAACCTGTAGAAAATGCCACGGAGAGCTGCAAGGTGAACTATGATTAGCAGCAGTTGAATCCCAAGAGAAACTCACAAGACCCAAATGTCCAGTGAGAACAAGCACTCTGGTAGCCTAAACACAGATGGGTCATGGGTCGGAGGGCAGGAGTTGCCTACACCCCAAAAAGATTACAGAACATGGCCTGGCTCAAGGCACTGTCCCATTGGGACTCCCTCCAGGCAGTAGTGAGCTGCAAAGGTATGGACTGAAGACCAGGTGGTGGCCCGGCAAATTTCCATCATGGGGACGGAACACAGATTGACCACGGAAATATCCATGGTTCTGACATGGTGTGCCATGATTCTCTGGTCCAGTGGGATGCCCACTTGCTCATAGGCAAGGGTAATGCAGCCTGCCATCCAAGTGAACAGAGTTCGCTTAGTCACTGGGAGCCCCAGTCGGCTGGGGTCATAGGATATGCAAAGCTATTGAGCTTTGTGGTGGCCCAAAGTCCATTATAGGTAGAAAGGCAAGGCTCTCTTGCAATCCAGAGTATGGTGAATGATCTCTGCCCTACCACTGTGAGGCCTGGGAAAGAAGGTGGGGAGCAATGCCTCCTGATTAAGGTGGAATGAGGACACAACCTTTGGCAGAAATCTGGGGTATGTGCGGAGCACCACCTTGTTCTTGTAGAACCTTGTGTAAGGGGGCTCTGCCATCAGAGCCTGGAGCTCGCCAACTCTGCGAGCTGTTGCTAGTGCTACCACCAAGGCGACCTTCCAGGTGGCCAGAGACTCAAACTGAGGCTTGGTGAGCTGCGAGAGCATCACATTAAGGTCTCACTCTGCTGCTGGAGGGCAGATGGGAGGTTTGGACAACATGAGGCTCCATAGGAACTGTGACACAAGGGATTTCCTTTTGACAAAGTGGTGATGCACTCCAATGGTGCTCAGGTGTACTCTGACTGAGTTGGACTTCAGTCTCATTTGCAACAGGTGGAGCAGGTATTGGAGTACCACATGCACTGAGCAGGAGAATGGGTTTGTCCACTCTTCTGTGAGCCACAATGAGAAACGGCACCACTTGAAGGCGTATGTCCTTCTCATGGAGGCCTTACGAGAGGCCAGGAAAATCTCCTCCACGTCTCATGGGAGATTGAAAGGGGCTAACACTACCCTTACAGCAGCCAAGCCATGAGTTAGAGGGACCCCAGGTTGGGGTGTAGGACAGAGTCCTGCTTCTGCAAGAGTAATCCTGAGGCTTAGCACAGGGCAATCAGTGGTACTGTCAATAGGGAGAGGAGCAGCGGGAACCAGGGCTGTCTGGGCCACTGAGGGGCTATCATCACTAGCAACACTCTGTTGTGCTGAGCCTTGAACAAGGTCTTGACTATCAGCAGCATTAGAGGGAAGGCATACAGGAGGCCTTCCATCCACAGGATGAGGAATGCATCTGCCATTACCAGAGATGGGTGTGGTTGGTGGGAGCAGCTGTGCATTTTCTAGACTGGCAAATAGGACCATCACTGCAACGTCCCAGAGCTGGAACAGCCACGAGGCCACCACCAGGTCCAGGCACCACTTGTGTGGTGCCCCCCCCAAAAACTGGAGGTATTTTCTGTGGCTGGGGTGAATTAGGATGTGAGTGTAGGTATCCTTCATGTCTAAGGAGCAAAGCCAATCTCCCTGTTGGAGGAATGGCAGCAGTGTTCCAAGGGAAAGCATCTTGAACTTCTCCCTGACCAGGAACTTGTTGAGTTCTCACAGGTCCAGGATGGGATTGAAGCCCTCAGTCCTCTTGGAGATGAAGAAATACCTGGAGTAGAAGCCGGTGCCCCAGAGCGGCTTTGGCACTGGCTCCATTGCTTTGTCCCACAGCTAAGTGAGGAGTAGGGTTTGGTGGAGGAGAGGCCTGGTGGATTCTCCCAGGAAGCACAAGGGTGGTGGCTGATGTAGGTGGAGGAGGTAGCACTCCTTGACCACTTGTAGAACCCAGGTATTCGTGGTAATGGCTGTCCACCTGTGGGAAAACAGGGCTAGGTGCCCCCTGTGGGCAGCAGAGGACCTCCTGGGGGAGTGGAGGTCACACCCATTCAGTCAAAGTCTTTCCCGGGGCTGGGCCTGAGCTGGTGCATGGGGCTTCAGGGCTTTTTGTTTGCTGAAACCATGTCCCTGGCTCTTCTGTTGTTGGCTCTGCTGAGGGGGGGGGGGGTCGAGAAGACCTGGAAGTGCTGAGTACTAACAAAGCCCCTTTTTTTCCTTGGGAAGGTGGTCTTTTTTCCCTGGGGTTTACTTTCGGGGTTGCACAGAGGTCTTCTTTGAGAGCCTGGTTCTCGTGACATAGCTGGTCTTCACTGCTTTATCCACCATGGACTTCCCAAATAGGTTTTCGCCTATGCAGGGGACATCAATTAGTTTGTCCTGTACCTATTGCTGCAGGTCAGATGACTGCAGCCACGTTTGGCATTGTGTCCCGATACCAGTGGTGGTGGCCACCCTGGCCGATAACTCGAAACCATCGTAGCATGCTCAGGACAAACTTCGAGCATGCTGAGGTTAGGGTCTTGAACCTCTGCAGGCTTTGTCATCGAAGCCTGCTGAGAATCCTCCAAGCTCCTTTGACAATTCCTTCGGGTACATGCCAATGTAGCGCTGGTAGGACTGGATTTGGCATGTTAGCATCAAGCCCTGAAAGGCTTTCCGACCGAGGGTGTCAAGGGTTTGAGCCTCCCTGCCAGATGGTGCTGACGAATGTTTTTTTGGCTCTTAAGCCTGCGCATGGCCGACTCCACGACCATGGAGTTGTGAGGAAGCTAGGTCTTTTGGAACCAAGGACTTTGGCGTACCTGGTACATGGTGTCTAGGTGCCTGTTAATGATTGGTACAGATGCTGGTGTTTCCCACATGCATAGGAGGAGGCTGTCGAGGATCAGGGGCATCAGGAATGTAAGGGTTTCCTTTAGGGGTGCCTCGTATTGGAGGATCTCCAATTCCTCAGTTCGCAGATCCTCCTTGGCCTGAGTCTCGATAGTGAGAGCCTTAGCCATATCCCTCACGAAATTGAGGAAAGCCACATCCTCGGGAGGGGAACAGTGTTGGGTCACCGGGGGTGACAGGTCTGAGGGCACGTCACAGAGGCGCCTCATGTCAGGGGACTCTGTCCTCTGTCTCCCATTCGGACGCAAAGTACGAGTATGATGCTGCACGATCACCTTGGTCGAGGACCACTCTTTGCAGGATCATTGGTATGAGCCATGGGTGCTCGCCGGGGAGGACCAGTGTCCCAAGGAATGGGATCGGGACCTTGACCGGGGCCATGGGCTCTCTTGAGGCTGATGGCACTCGAGGACTGGCTCAACATCCGTGGAAGCCCTCGATGTCAAGGGTCCCATCAGGGTGGATGAATTAGGCGAGCTGGACATAAACGCCCGCTGCATGGCAACTAAGGCAGATAAAACCAAAACAATACAGAGCACACAGTACCTGCCGTGACCAAACTAAAGACAAAGGATATGGTACCAAAGACTAGCGATTGTTCAAGTATTCAACTCTTCCTTTATTGTCCCCAACGCATTTTGGCCTGAGCCTTCTTCAGGGGGTATGAACAACAAGCCTCAAAAAAAAAAAATACAATGTACAAATGAAAACACATAATATCATATAAATACAATATCTAATAAATATAAAATCATAAAACAAATATAGTTAAACAATAAAATGAAAATTCAAAACTCAAAATAATAAAATACTTATGAGAAATGAACAAATTTAGTAGACAGAAACAATAAAAACATTAAAAAGTGCAAGGGTGACGCGTAGAAGCACAATGCACATAGGCATATATTTAAATTCTATAAATGTGCAATAAAGCAATAAATAACTTACATATCTTAACAATCTCACATACAAATCCAAAACACATATAAAAAATTAAAACAATGATATAGTACCAAAAATAAAAAAAATAATAAAAAAAGAGTGATAAAAGGAGATAAGGAAGACATATATGGTACCTTCAAAGATCCAGACTGTATATAAGATAAATGCACTGGAAGGGAGATAAATAAATAAACAAATAAATAAATATATATATCTATCTCATCAGTAATAGGGGAATGGCACAATGGGAGAGATAGAGAGCTGCTGTTATCATGTGTATAAAAGGGGAACTTGTCACTTTTGGCAGCCTTACTATTAAAACGGGAGGGAGGGGGAAAGTTGTATAAAAATTTGTATCATAGGAGAAAATAAAATCATCACATTGAAACACCACCAAACATACCTTCCATAGGAGATATTAAAAAAAAATTCATTGCAGATTGGTAAAAATCAAAATCCAAAAAAATAGTACAAGGTAAACAGATTAAAAAATATTATATATGACATGGCATAAAACCGCAATCAAAACTCAAACTTAGTGGGAGCAACAAAGGAGCAAAACAGTATATATGCATAATATCAGTTCTTTGCCCTTTTGGCAGTCTCACTACTAAAAAAAAGGGGGGAGGGTACTTAAAAACTGTATCATCAGAGAAATCATCTCATTGAAATGTAACCAGGCAAACCTTCCTAGGAGATATTAAAATAATTGCAGATTGGTAAAAATCATAATCCAAGAATGTAAGAAAGACAACAAATAAAAAAAATAGTAGATAAAAAATAAAAATCGCATATGACGTGGCTTAAAAACACAAAGCTAAAACTCAGAAGGACTTCATGGGCAAAGGTCAAGGAGGATCCCACTGCGCAAAGAGAGACATAAAAAGGCATGCCTGATCTTTGCCAAACCCACCTTGAGAAACCACAATCCTTCTGGGAAAATGTTCTGTGGACAGATGAAACCAAATGTTAGATCTTTGGCAATGCAGACCAGTGATACATTTACACGTGAAGAAATGAAGCTTATAGGTTAAAAAACACCCTTCCTGCAGTTAAATATGGTTGAGGTTCCATAATATTGTTGTGCTGTCTTGCTGCCTCAGGAACTGGAGGCCTGGAACATATTAAAGGAATCATGAAGTCAGATGACTACCAAGGTATTTTGGAGTGAAATGTGCTACCTAGTATCAGAAAGCTAGGCATGGGTTGAAGGTCATGCATCCTCCAGCAGGACGACGACACAAAACACATCCAAAAATACAAAAAGAATGGTTAAAAAGGAACAAATGAACTGTTTTAAACTGTCCAGAAACGAGTCCTGATCTCAATCCAATTGTGAACCTTTGGAAAGAGCTGAAATCTGTCATTGGTAAAAGGAATCCTGGAAACATTCATGAGCTGGAACAAATCGCAGATGAAGTGTGGGGGAAACCACCAGCAGACAGATGTACGAAACGTATAGAAGGCTACAAGAAATCACTGCTAAGGGTTGTGCAATCACTGCTGTCATCACTGCTAAGGGTTGTGCAATCCATTAGTGAAGGATGCTATTAATCCTGTCCAGGTCATATTTAGTTTTTTTCTCAAAAATTACTAAGTTGCGCAGACATCTTTTTTTTTTTGTTCTATATCTTTGAACATACTATTAGATTATTATGATGACATACAGTTGGACTATTTCCAATGATTTCTCCAAACAACAAACCTCAAATGCAAGGGGTGCCAATAAGGTTGACCACAACCGTATATTCAATGTCACTAATGAAACAGATAACCTTATTAATATAGTCAGCAGTGCTAAGTGCCAACACTTAACTTAGATGCTGGCTAGCTCCCTTTGAATATCTGGCCTGTAACTTCATCCGTTATCTCTAAAACTCAGAATCCTTGCGTTTTCCCCAAGGTGAATTTGCAGGTTGAATCCCGGAGATTACAGGCATCTTGACCAGCTGGTGGCCCCTGTGCTAACCTACCTCCCTGTGCTAAGCTCATTAGGCATGCAGGAATGAGCTCTTTGCTCAGCAAGGATCCATTCTGTTGGATAAACCAGCTGTCAGGCAGTACATGTCCCACCATGCCAGCTACCCTGCTGGCAGTTGTGTTTTGCGCAGTCAGGGCTCTCAGAAAGGTGAGTTTATTCCTCATGCTGACAGTTTTTAAAAAAATGTCTCAGAATGGAATTTAATTGGTCTAACGCAGGAACTTGTGCAGTAACAATAGTTTCACCCTTGTACCAGTTCAAGGTCCTTTTTGTGTCTCGCCATGTGCTTTATAAAATATGCACATACACTTCCCTGTTTAAAATGCTAACAATGCTATCAAAAGCTGTTCCACTTGGTTCAGTGGCATTTATTTCAAATTAATGGAGCAACCTACAGGCCTGTGCTAATTTCTGCATCAAGCAGCTAGCATTGTTCATTTCCTCCTGATCTGTGTCATGTCTTCATAAAGGTCCTACTTCCTGCTCCGTATGAATTCAGAGCATTAAATGCCCTAAAAGCTCTCTACGGATCTAAGCTTCAGAGCTTCCTAGAAGGAAAAAGTTTAATCCAAAGAATCAAAAGTTATATTAGAAGTATGTTTAGCCAATTTTCAGGAGGTCCCCAGTATTCTAGTTGCAAGGAATATGTTAAATTTAGAAATATGCTTTATAGAAGATGACAGATGTACATCCTTGTCTCTCTTAGAAAGTCTTATTACTTAATGAACAGTAAGGAGTTCAGCAGTAATCATAAACCTTTGCTGGAGAGATGGAAAACCAAAAATTACAAAAACCCAATTCCAAAGAGTGTTGCAAAAAATACAGATGGAACCACCAAAGCACACACTCTCGAAAAACAGAGGAGAAAATGTGTTTTAAAAAATGCATCCTTTTATTTCATTCAAATTTAAACCAAATCTTCATTATTGCACAAGTTCTTGCATTAGACAAATTAAATTCCATCCAAATCTTCACTACAAAAACATTTAAACAAATGTTCATAGAAAATCTTCAGTACAAAATTTTTTTCAACAATTACAAAAGTTTAGGCAGATCATCATGAAAATGATGCCATTCATCTATGTGGCAAAACATACTCTTGAGAGATGGAAAAGCTGAAATGCTCTCTGCCTTTCCTGTTGCATGGCAAGCCCTGGCTGGAAGCACTGCACGCCACCTGATCTGAACAGACAGCCCGAGAATTAAGAACTTAAGACGTGCCATACAAGGTCAGACCAAAAAAGATCCATTGTCCAGTATCCTGTATCCATCCGTGGCCATACCTGGCAGGATCCCAAAAACCTATCAGGATTCCATGCTACTTCCTCTCCAGTGATAAGCACTGGCTTTTCCCAAGTCTGCCTTAACGATTTATGGATTTTTCTTCTAGGAACTAGTCCAAACCTTTTTTAAACACAGCTGTGCTAACTGCTTTTACCACCTCCTCTAGCAACGAAAGCCAGAGCTCAATTATGTGTTAAGTGAAAAATATTTTCTCTTTTTTTTTTTTAGGGATGTGTGTGTGTGTGTGTTTGAGTCAATGCTGACTCTTTGTGACCCAGCAGTGTACTTACTATTTTTTTTTTTAAAACAAAATCAATTCGTGTCTATCCGTTCCAATCCACTCCCCTCAGCCGTCTTCCCTAAGCTGAAGAGCCCTAATTTATTTAGCATTTCTTCATAGGGAGTTGTTCCATCCCTTTTATCATTTTGGTTGCCCCCTCCCAAAAAGCACCCCTTTTCTAAATTCTTCTATCATTTTGGGACCAGAATTGCATACAATACTCAAGATATGGTCACAGCACAGGCCGATGGAGTGGCATTCTGATAAAATGTATATTTTCTGTTCCTTTCATAATCATTTCCAACATTCGGTCTGCTTTTTTGAGGCCACCATAAACTGAGCAGATGATTTCAACATATTGTCCATGATGACACCGATAGCCTCTTCCTGGGTGGCAACTTCAAGTGTAGCTATAAATTTGGGTTACTCTTTCCTATGTGCATCATTTTCTACTTGTTCGTATTCAATTTCAACTGCCTTTTGCATGCCCATCCATCCTGCAATTGCATATCATATAACAACTTCAAATACATGTTGTGTAATCTGCCAAAACAGGCTACCAAGTTAGTTACATGGGTTCAACAGTTCTGCAAGAACATCACTGTGCTGTTAAGGACAAGCATACAGTCCTTGAATATGCATGACCAGGGCTTTATATGCAGATATTATTGTTATTATTCACTTTTAAGACCACAACAGCTTGCAAAATAAATATTTAGTTGTGGTTTACAACCCCTATTAAATACAACACAGTACACAACCACAAATAAAACAAGCAAGCAGCGACATCCTGTGACAGATTTTAAGACACAAGTCAGGACTAGGATCTATAATCTCCTACTGTTCTCTCAGCTAGAAATTTTGTGTGATGACAAGATGGCACGGGGCTTACCCGGGATCCTGGGCCATCGCTGCAATGACAAACAGAGTTGGAGAACATGATGGGGGAAAGACCATGTGGCCTATCTAGACTGGCCATCCACACCAATGGCTTGGCTCTAAATTCCTTTCTTCTTCCGCAGAGATCATCTGCTCTTCTCTCCTGCTGTTTTAAATTCAGATACCGTCCTTGTCTTAATCACCTGCATTGATTCCATGCATCGTGCACCCTTTCGTAAAGGAAATATTTACTTAGACTCAGGGGTAATTATCTCCTTTCATCCTTATCCTACAACCCCGTGTTCCAGAGCCTCCCTTCTGTTGAAAGAAGCCTGTTTTCCGTGCACAATTATACTTTGGAAGTATTTAAAAAGGTATTGTATACAGACGTGGAGGCTGGAAAAGAAACCTTGAAAAATGTATTACAAACCATTTTTCGCTTCCTGGTCTTATGAAAAAAAAATGGAGATAATTTTCATGAATTTTTCCCTCTGAACTTCACATCTCTAATCATCTCCCCTGGCCTGCTTTTTCTCCAGGATATTCATATTTAGATCTTTAAGTCTGTCTCCATATGCTTTGTGGTGAAGACAGCTGACCATTTTAGTAGCCATCTGGTGTCCTCTGGACCAAATCCATCTGGCTTATATTATTGTGCAAGTGGAGTTTCCAAAACTGCGTACAGTATTCCAAATGCTCCCTCTACAGACTGGTACAGAGGCAGCAACAGCTTCCTGTAGGCCATTTTTCTCCTATGCACCCAAGCATCTTTCGGGCTTTTGGAATCACACTATCTACCCATTTGGCCACCTTAAGATCAGATATCATGACCTCCAAATCCCACTATTGGTTTGTGCACAGAATGTCAGTCCTACATTGTACCATTCCCTTAGGACTTTGCATTTGTTAATATTAAAGCTTAGCTGTCAAATTTTAGACTTTATCAGGCTTTGCCAGATCCCTCCTCATGTTTTCCACACTTTCCAGTGTCTGTCCTGTTGCAACATTTCTGTATCATCTGCAAACAGCCCTTCCTGATAGCCCTTCCACAATATAAGGTAATTTATGAAAATGTCAAAAAGAATCGGACTAAAGACAAACCATAGGCAACAGTCCTTTCTTCAGAGGAAGTGCGGCAGAGCAGAAGGATACTGCCAGGTCAAAAAAACCCACAACCAAAGACAAGATCACACTGCTGACTCTTATTATATAAGAATGTATTAAAGAGAATTAATTGCTTTATAAAAAAGACTTGCAGATGGCTAAAGATGAAAGAAGAGGAGGTATTAGTATATGGGGGCAGAAGAGATTAGGTTTGATGCCTTTTTAATTTATATCAGAGACCTTAACAGGGTCTCAGCCTGGTAGTTGGTGCCTCCTTAGAAACATGACGGCAGAAAAAGACCTCATGGCCTATCTAGTCTGTCCTTCCATATCAACTACAATAATCCCCTTTTTTCCTTTAGAGATATTCTGTGTTTCTCCCATGCTTTCTTGAATTCAGATACTGTCCTCGTCTCTACTACCTCCACTGGGAGGTTATTCTACACATCTACCACACTTTCCCCCAAGAGATATTTCCAAATATTACTCTTATCGCCTTTCACCCTCATCCTATTTCCCGTCGTAGCAGAACTTGCTTTCACTCGAAAGAGGCTCTCCTCCTGTGCATTTATGCTATGCAGGTATTTAAATGTCTCTATCATATCTCCCTCACTTGTTTTGCAGCTTGTCGTGCTGTGAGGGTTTGGGTGCATCAGTGATGCTGAGAGCTAAACTATCGGTAGTTTAACTACTGGCAGGGTCTCCCAAGATGGACAGGTCTCAGCTGAGATGCCAGACCAAGACAAACCACTCATCTGGGCAGCAGCAGAATGGGATAGTGTTGACGGCGGAGGATCACATTTCTGTGACAACGGCAACAACACCAAACTTAAACTGCACGGAAGAAAGGCCCGGCAATCTACTTCTGTATCTTGCCATGAAAGCCCAATGGATAGTTACAACAAAACAAATTGTGCTGTAGTGCTGGAAGATGAGACCCCCAGGTTGGAAGGCACTCAACTAGCTACTGGGGAAGAGCTGAAGACTTTTCAGAGTAAAGCCAGCATTTATGATGTGGTTGGATCAAAGCCCTCGGGACGTCTGACTGCTGATGTAGCTGCGCATGAAATGAGAGTCAGAAGCTGTAAAGATGTCTTACACATTGGAACATGGAACATACGAAGCATGAACCAAGGGAAGTTGGAGGTGGTCAAGAATGAAATGGAACGTTTAGAACTTGATCTGTTGGGTGTCAGCGAACTGAAATGGACTGGCATCGGGCACTTTGCATCAGATGATCACATGGTCTACTATGCTGGAAATGAAAGACAAAGAAGAAATGGTGTTGCATTTATAATAAAGAAGAAACTTGCAAGAACTGTAATGAAATACAATGCAGTCAGCGAACGCTTAATCTCTATTCGTCTACGAGGAATGCCTATCAACACAACTATAATTCAAGTATATGCCCCAACAACAGCTGCAGAAGAGAATGAAATTGAAGAGTTCTATGAACAAGTACAAGCTGAAATTGACAGAACATGCAAACAGGATATCCTGATAGTCATGGGTGATTGGAACGCAAAGGTTGGCAACAAAGAAGAAGACAAAGTAGTTGGAAAATATGGACTTGGCAACAGAAATGAAGCTGGAGAAAGACTGATAGAATTCTGCAAGACCAACGATCTATTCATCTCGAACACCTTCTTCCAGCAACACAAGCGGCGTCTGTACACATGGACTTCACCCAATGGATTGTATAAAAATCAAATTGACTACATCTGTGGAAGTCAACGATGGAAAAGCTCTATAACATCAACAAAGACAAAACCTGGAGCTGACTGTGGTACAGATCATCAACTACTAGTATGCAAACTCAAGCTAAAGCTGAAAAAGAGCAAACCACTCATGAATGCAGCAAAATATGACCTTGAGAATATACCACTGGAATTTAAAGACTGCCTGCAAAATCGATTTGCTGCTTTAGATACAAATGATAGAGTTCCAGAAGAGTTATGGAATGACATCAAGAAGGTTGTGTTGGAAGAAAGCGAGAAGTCTCTACAAAAGGTAAAAAAGAAAAAACGGCCAAAATGGATGATGGAAGAAACTCTGAAAATTGCCCAGAAACGCAGAGAAGCTAAAGCCAGAGGAGAAAGAAAGACAATCACAGAACTCAACAGAGATTTCCAACGTGCAGCAAGACAGGACAAGGAAAAGTACTACAATGACGCATGCAAGGAAATAGAAGCAGAAACAATTAGAGGAAGAACAAGATCAGCTTTCCTAAAACTACGAGAGTTAAAGAAAATGTTCCAGCCTCGAATTGGAATGTTACAAGATGCTGAAGGTTCTATGTTGAATGATGCTGAGAAGATCAAGAAAAGATGGAAGGAATATACAGAGTTTTTATATGATAAAGATCAAGTGGACCAACAGCCGTTTCAACCTGTACCTTATGATCTGGAACCATTGGTGATGAAAGAAGAAGTTGAAGCAGCATTGAAAGCCTTATCAAAGAACAAAGCACCAGGCATTGATTGCATTCCCATAGAAGTATTACAGCAATCTGATGCAGCTGTTACCATACTTACAAGGCTCTGCCAAAGAAATATGGAAGACAGCATCATGGCCAACTGACTGGAAAAGATCTGTGTTCATACCAATACTAAAGAAAGGTGATCCAACTGACTGTGGAAATTATCGCACAATCGCTCTGATCCCACATGCCAGCAAGTTTCTACTGAAGATTATTCAAAAGAGACTACAATCATACCTGGAACAAGAACTACCTAACGTGCAAGCAGGGTTCAGAAAACGGCGAGGAACGAGAGACATCATTGCGGATGTGAGATGGATCCTTGAAAAGACTAAAGAATACCAAAAGGATATCTATTTGTGCTCTATCGACTATAGCAAAGTTTTTGACTGTGTAAACCATGAGAAACTCTGGGCCACATTAAAAAGCATGGGTATACCAGAACACCTGATCGTTCTCTTGCACAATCTGTACATTGATCAAGAAGCAACAGTTCGAACAGAACAAGGAGAAACAGAATGGTTTAAAATAAGCAAAGGTGTAAGACAAGGCTGCATACTTTCCCCCTACTTGTTTAATTTATATGCAGAACAAATCATCAGAGAAGCAGGATTGTATGAAGACAACAGAGGTGTGAAGAATGGTGGAAGACTCATCAACAACCTTTGCTATGCTGATGATACCACATTACTGGCGGAAAGTGAAGATGATCTGAAACATTTGCTTCTCACAATCAAAGAACATAGTCTCAAAATGGGCCTGCACCTTAATGTAAAGAAGACAAAGATCATGACAACTGGCATAATCAACAGATTCATCGTCGAAGGAGAAGAAATTGAAATAGTGAATAACTTTAACCTACTTGGATCAACTATCAATAAAGAAGCAACAAGCAGTCAAGAAATCAGACGACGCATTGCTCTTGGCAGAATGGCTATGAAAGACCTAGATAAGATTCTCAAGAGCAGAGATGTCTCTCTCCATACAAAGATTTGACTTGTTCAAGCCATGGTATTTTCAATAACATCATATGGATGTGAAAGCTGGACAGTGAAAAAGATAGACAGGAAGAAAATCGATGCCTTTGAATTATGGTGCTGGCGGCGAATACTGTGTATACCATGGACTGCCCAAAGAACAAACCAGTCTGTACTAGAGGAGATCAAACCTAAGCTTTCTTTAGAAGCTCAGATGACAAGACTTTGACTTTCATACTTTGGACACATCATGCGGAGAAAGAGATCATTAGAGAAAGACATCATGCTTGGCAAGATAGAAGGTCAACGCAAAAGAGGAAGGCCAGCAATGAGATGGATCGATACAATAACAGCAGCTACGGGTACCAGTCTGTCAATAATAAGCCGCCTGACTGAAGACCGAACACAATTTAGGATAGCTATCCAGAGGGTCACCATGAGTCGACTCCGACTCGACGGCACTTAACAACAACAACATCATATCTCATCCGCCTTTCCTCTAACATATACATATTAAGATCTTTAAGTCTGTCCTCATATGCTTTATAACGAAGACCACTAACCATTTTAGTAGCCACCTTCTGCACCAACTCCATCCTGTTTATATCCTTTTGAAGGTGCGGTCTCTAGAATTACACACAATACTCCAAATGAGGTCGCACCAGAGACTTATATAGCGGCACTATAGTCTCCTTTTTTCTGCTGGCCATTCCTCTTCCTATGCACCCAAGCATCCTTCTGGCTTTTGCTATCACTTTTTCTACCTGTTTAGCCACTTTAAGATCATCAGAAGCAATCATGTCTAGGTCTCGCTCTTCTTTCGTGGACAGAAGTACTTCACTCCCTACACTGTACTGCTCCCTTGGATTTTTGCAGCCCAAATGCATGACCCTGCGTTTTTAGCATTAAATCTCAGCTGCCAAATTCTTGACCATCCATTCATAAAACTTAGCTAGATCCCTCCTCATGTTATCTACTCCTTCCTGAGGGTCTACTCTATTGTGATTTTGGTATCATCCACAAAGAGGCAAACCTTACCTCAACTGCCCTTCCACAATATCACTAACAAAGAATCGGACCAAGAACTGATCCCTGCCGCACACCACTGGTAACCTCCTTCTCCTCAGAGTGAGCTCCATTTACCTGTACCCTTTGTTGCCTCCCACTCAACCAATGTCTAACCCAAGAAGTAACTTTAGGGTCCATCCCTAAGGTGCTCAGTTTCTTTATAAGTCGCCTGTGTGGAACGATGTCAAAGGCTTTACTGAAATCTAAGTACACGACATCTAGGGCTCTCCCTCAGTCCAACTCCCTGGTTTCCCAGTCAAAGAAATCAAGTCATATTTGTCTGATAAGAACTGCCCCTGTTAAATCCATGCTGCCTCGGATCCTGAAATCCATTGGACTCCAGAAACCTCACTAGTCTCCCTTTTAGCAGCATGTCCAATAATTTACTCACTACCCCAGGTCTGTCTGGTTGCCAGGACATCCATAGTGATAATGCATGTGTTTTACCTATGCACACTGGACTGATGAACCAGGCCTATATCCTGTATGCCATGCTCCTTTGAGAACCAGCCCCATTCTCTCTCTGCCCCCAGACTGGAAGCATTGTAGAGTCTCCTCATAGCTGGTCTTCTAGCCCTTCCCTGGCATGTTCAGCATACAAGCCTGAACCGCAGAGCCAGCAGAGGTAATGCCAGACCATTCTCCTAATCTATCCCATCACCATGGCCACGAGCAGGCTTTTAAGTGTTAATTCACTAGAAAGATCCAAGCACATTAAGAAATATCCATAAGCCATGGAGAACAAATGTTGGGAAGGAAATAGCTCCTCGCAATTTAAATAAAGGAATCAGCTGCAGTATCATTTTCCGTGGCATCTCTTTTTATTTTTAAAGAGGAAAGGAGCATACTGGTGAAAAACAGGCAGTGGTTTTCAAATTAAACCCAGTATTATGGTGCCATCATCCTAAAGAACATTAACCTGCTTAGAATTAATTTATAACCAGGGAGCAAAAATTGGATCACTGGGCTTGCCAGTATAGAGGTATAATTAGTTCAATACAATTGTTTTAGATTGTCTAGTTGACCGGGTCCTCTGGTCCCTCCACCTAAAGGAGCTCACAGTCCTGTACTGCAGGGTCTTAAAAACACCTGCCCTTCATCTCAGGGGTCCCACTATCCTCCACCCGTGGCGTGCTGCTGTCAGCGATCGGACCTTTTCTCTGTTTTGGCATCCCTGATGCAGGAAAGTTCAGTGCAGCTGCACATCCTACCTGACCAGCCTAGTGACAGGTGAGTGCTGTGGGCAGGTACCATTCTCTGCTAGAATGACATTTTTCATTGGCTGGGTTTGTAAAAGAACAGGGAGGGACAGAAGATGAGATCTCAGGCAGAATAACAAATCAGGCCAGATCTGCTGATGGATGCAGCAGTAAAGGTACACCACAGTGCTTTTCTCAGTATTAAAAAGCGTCACTGTAAAGAGTGCTGTAATGTCCTGGAAGCTGCGGTATAATTATGCCGTTGGCACCAGGATTGTACTCATGACCAGACCTCAGTGCTGACTACTTGTCATGAGCTAGGATGCCATGCCGCTATCTGAATTTGGGCATCATAATCTGAAAATGACATCACAGCCTCAGCTGTAGTTTTAGATAACCAGTGTTCAAACCTTATAATTGGCGAGGGTCAAAGCCTGCTCTAGTGGTACGATTCCTCCCATGAAGTCACAATCCAGACCTCCCCACCACAATGCAGAGTAACCACCATGTGGAAATAAATCTGTCTTTGCAACAAATGCAGGCAAATAGGACTCATGAATATTCACCGTGGCACGCCTGAAGACCAGAAGCATTTGGCAGAGTGAATTTGGAAACCATAGAAACCTAGAATCTGGTAACCCCACAGCCAGTCAGGTTTTCAGACTATCCACATTGAATATGGATGAGATCAATTTGCATACATAACAGACAAAGTGCATGCAAATTTCTCTCATCCATATAGGGCTGGTGCTAGGGTTTCAGGCACCCCGCAACCTATAAATCGGTGCTCTTTCCTTATTAGCTGATGACCCACGGTTACACCCATAATGCTGTTTTTGATAACACCTTAGTTTCTAATGTTTATTTCACTTTTTGCCATTTTATTTTTCATGTCCTCATTTTTTTTTTTTTTTTTTTTTTTGCATTTTGGCGCCTCCCTTCCACGTTTACCTTGCTTACTGTATCGCACTGGCCCAGCAATCGTGTTCATGACAGACAGCCTGACCACCAGACCGGCTGTGGGATTATCAGGTCAGGTTTGAGAAGCCCTAACATGAAGCCCATCGAGTTTCTACTCGTTTCCCCATCACCATGCAATAGACCCCAGTTTTTCTCCTCCCTTCAATTAAGAATCCTCTGAGCTTACCCAAGGGTCTTCTGAAGACTGTTATAGTTTTTTGCCCCTACGAGGCTGTGCTGTGTAGATCTAGCACCCTTTCTGTAAAGAAATATTTGCCACCTTTGAGCTTCCTAGCCTTCTAAAGTAAGCCTCTCAAATATACCGCTTGTGTTTTCCTTACATTTTTCTGTATATGTCATTGTGCCACAGCTCACTAGCAAGGAAAGGATTGTGTTGTCATTGATGGTGCAGCCCAAAGCTTGGTTCTCCTTACACACCACCCTCTAGGACATCAGAAATAAGAGAGGAGGCAAAGCTCGCTCTTTCTTCCCTAGATAATATGACTCCTCCCAAGAGGAGATCATATGATGATTCCGATTCCTACAGAGAAAGAAGCTGTCACTCTCCAAAGCTACTGCAGGGAGTATTAGCAGCAAAACAAAAGCAAGCAATATCAACAGCAAGGCGGAGGAATGTGCCGCTTCGAGCAACAGAACAGACTCATTAGTCATAGACTGACGGATGATGCTCTACACCAGGACCCAGGCCAATCCCCATCTCACCACTTGGTTCAAATGGAAACCGGGGTGCTCTTGGTCAGGTTTTCACCGGAAACGTGCCAAGTTCTGAGCACAGTATAAAGGGACATCAATGGAAGATTCTAAAAATGGAGAAGGGGAGGGGAGGAATCGCCTTTATGAAAGCATATTGTTAAAACAGATGACTGAATACATTTCAGAACTAGAAAATTAAGAAAATAATGAAAAAATACCTACAGCCACTACTACGGGAGGAAGGATGACTCACTGAAAGATCATTTCTGATTCAGCAGCTATAGCACCTATTCCACAGCAAAAAAACAAAAAACAAAACCTAGTGAGAAACTTCAAATAAACACAAAAAGAAGAATATGGTGCAAATCTTTGCAAGATACTATTCTGCAAACCATGCAAGCGTGTATCACAGGATGCTACAGTTACCCAGATGAGAAAGATAGATATTCAGCTTCAAGCATCACGTTCATGGTACTGCTGGTACTCACGTCCTGATTAACAACTTGCAGCAACTAGAGACACTAGCAGTGGCTGTTAAACATGCCGCCGTTGCTTTCTGAGAACATGCAAAGTCACACCTGCCTCTCCTTCCTAGGGAGTGGGGGAACTAACAAGCAGAAGCCCAGCTTTGTGTAACTCAGCGCACTCCCTCCTCTACCCCTCCGATGGACTGAGATGGGGAGAACATGCCCCGGATAGGACTTTCTGAATGGTAGGAGCAATCAGTCCACATAACCCCACCTCTCTCTTCTCTTGAACTCCTACTACTTAGAAGCAGCTGATGGGACCCCAAGTTGGTATCTTTCAGTTCTGTACTCTTAGAACTGGAGGAAGAGGGAGCTTTTCGGAGGCGGTGGTGCTGGGAAGGGGAGAGAGGCAAGGTTGAAGGTTCACCTAGAATACCTACTAGCTCTGCGCTAGCCATGGGAATGGATAAGACCAAGGCTAGAGTACGGTATATACTGGCAACTAGCTTGATCATGTTGTATGGGCTTTTATCCAGGGGCAGCTCAAGGCAATCTGCTGCCTGAGGTGAAGGATGAGATCCGCCCCCCCCCCCCCGTAGAGGGAGGCGGGGATTTTTCAAAACTCCAATCAGGGACCGAACCAAACCAAAAAGCCGATTAGATTATATGGAGGAAATGCAAGACGTTTGCACACCAAGGAACTAAAAGAGCGAGAACCACAGCACAGTTTATAAAACTAAATTATAATGCATTTTTATTTTATTTTATTTATTTACGTTCTCTTATATACCGCACTGTTCTGCATCGGTGTGGTTTACATTGAACAAACTGAAATTACATTGAACAGGGCATTATAACTTGGAGATAACTATTTTACAGGGAACATGGGCTTGCCCAAGACCACAAGGAGCACCTGTGGGACTAGAAACCTCCAGTCCTTCCGGCCCAAGGTTGCTGTACTCTAGTGGGATTTGAACCCCTGACCTTCTGGCCTGAAGTACCTTGCCCCAACCACTAGGCCACTCCTCCACTCCACTCCACTCCACTCCACTTTGTTGCTATAAAACTGTTATGGTTCTTGCTTTTGCTTTTTCAACATATATTTTGCATCCACAGAACCCCATTCAACAGTGGGTGCAGAGCAGAACCAGGACATTCACCCACAGAACTCAATATCTTAAATAAAATAAACAAAGTCTGATTCTGATCATCTCACTAACAACAAACATTCTCCAGTACCAGGCATATTGTGAACTAATACAAAACCCTACAACAAAATCACTGAGTATCTATAGAGTAAATCTACCATACCATACTATATCAGCAGCAAATTCCAAAACTCACATAAGGAACCCATCTAAAAAAAGCATCACTGTAAATACTACAGTGGGCCCTGGAACATCCATACACCTACTTGAAAAGCTGAACAAGTCAAATTACTACAGTACAGTATAGATCTTTATGTAGAAACTTCATGTTAACAGAACACCTGGTCTCAGTCACACACTCAGAACACAGACCCTCATCAAGTACAGAATAAGAGACCACAATCTAAAGTAAAAATAAAAATATGTAGACAAAATTTAAACTGAAACCCCAAGAAGCAAGACTCCGCATGCAATGCAACATCAGATAAATAAGAGATGCAGTTTCCCCATACTATGTAAAATATAAAGATAGCACAAAGTCCAATCACTAAAATGAAATAAAATTATTTTTTCTACCTTTGTTGTCTGACCATTTTATTCTCTGATCATGCTGGTCCCGATCTGAGGCTTCTGCTTTCCTGTCTTCTCTTAGCTCTCTTTCTGTGGTCTATGGTCCATCTGCCATTTCTTATCTCTTCTTTTGTTTTCTTCATTTCTTTCCATCAGCCTATTTCCAATCCCAGTAACCCTCCCCAGTATCAGCCCCCTTTCCAGTCCTCCCCCTCCCAGTACTTTCCAATGTCAACCGCCTTGCATTCCCAGGACTGCCTCTGGCGTCAATTCCCTTCCAGTTCTCCTTTCCCACTGTCCAGCCCCTTCTAGTCCAAATACCATCGCAGGTATCAGCTCACGTCCACTCTCGGTGCCACTTCCCCCCCCCCAGTCAGCTCCCTTTCAGTCACCCTACTTTCTGTCCATCCCCCTTCCAGTGCCATTCGCACATGTCAGCTCTCTTCCAGCCTCCTCCCCATTACTCAGCCACCTACCACTCCCATCCCCAAGTGTCAGCTCTCTTCCATTCCCCCTTCAGTATATCCCAGGTGTCAGCTCCTTTCCAGCCCCCTCCTTCCCCCGTGTCAGCTCCCTTCCTACCCTTACTTCCCCTGGCAGACCCTCTCAGTATCTGCTCCCTTCCAGTCCTATTCTCCGCCCCCCCCCCCGCATCAACCCATTTGTATCCCTAGTCCCTAGTTTTCTTCCAGGGACAGCAGCGCTCTCCTCCCCCATCCACCCATTTTCTGTCCTATCCCCCTTATCAGCCCACTCCAGTCCTAACCCAATCAGCCCATTACCAGTGCTAGCTCATTTCCAGTGCTAGCCCCCCATCAGCCCATTACAGTCCTACCCCCCCAATCAGCCCATTTTCTGTCCTAGCCCCCCCATCAGCCTGTTTCCAGTAGTAGCCCATTTCCAGTCCTAATCCCACCTGATCAGCCCATTTCCAGTCCCAGCCTATTTACAGTCCTATCCCCTTTATCAGCCCACTCCAGTCCTAGCCCTCCAATCAGCACATTACCAGTCCTAGCTCATTTCCAGTGCTAGCCCCCAATCAGCCCATTACCAGTCCTAATCTCCCCTAATCAGCCTCTTTCCAGTAGTAGCCCATTTCCAGTCCTAACTGCACCGATCAGCCCATTACCAGTCCTAGCACCCTGATCAGCCTATTTCCATTCTTAACCCCCATCAGTCCATTTCCAGTCCTAACCCCTCCTGATCAGCCCATTACTATTTCCAGTGCTACCCCCCACCCCCCTCCCCCCTCCAGTCCAGCCCCAGACCTTTTCAGCTGATATGCAGTCTAAGACGCCCAGGGGAAGAGTCCTGCCATTGTTTTCCTGACGCCGGCTCAGTTTTGCAAAGCCGCGAAGAGAGAGCATTTCCCTTCTTTCCTGTGGCTCTGTTAAAGTTGAGCCCGCTGAGGTTGATGGTAAACAGGCATTTCCTGTCTCTGTGAGACAGGAAATGCCTGTTTACCATCAACGTCAGTGGGCTCAACTTTAAACAGAGCCACGGGAAAGAAGGGATACGCTCTCCCTTCACGGCTCTGCAAAGCTGAGCTGGCACTGGGAAAACAATGGCAGGGCTCTTCTGGGGCAGTGGAGGGCCGCAGGGCACTTGATTCTGCTGCTGCAGTGGCTTCTCCAGCTGTTTTTTTTGTTGTTCAAATTTTGAAAGCCGAATGAGGTGGCCTTTTTTGGGGGCATTTTTTGCCACCCCCAAAACGTTGCCGCCTGAGGCCACTGCCTCACTCGGCCTTATTATAGAGCCACCCCTGCTCTTATCTGTGCTTGTTTATGTCTCCAGCTTTTTATAATTTAATTGTTAAGTCTGGACCTCGGCTTTTCTTCCAACTATTTACTTTTAAAAACATAGCCACCTCAGTTCTGCTCTTATCTGAGCATCACCTGCTAACCTACACCCTTAAACCAGCCCCCCATCTTGGTCTTGCCTGATCTCCACCACCATGTTTAGGAATCTTCACACTACTGACCCTTCAGCTCTCTCCACTGCTGTCTTATCACTTTCCTTCACTATCTTTATTCAGTTTCTTGATATACCGCTAACGCCCAAGCACTAGAGCGGTTTACAAACAATCAGTCAGGCTGCAGCAGAAAATAGGAAAAGAAAAAAAATGCCATTAAATGCAGGAAAGGAAAGAGAGTTGCATTAAGAGAGAGGGCAGAACATAGTAGAAAGGGTAAGAGATGGGTCAGGGAAGGTGGAGGTCAAAGGCAATGCAGAAGAGATGGGTTTTTAACATTGCTTTGAATCTGGAGAATAAGAGCTCTAGGCGGAAGGCTGATGGAAAGGAGATCCACAGAAGAGGGCTGAGGAAGAAGAAAACAGTGTGTTGGGTGGATTCTAGGTAGGACTGTGATACAGAGGGGAGAAACAGACGGTTGGAGTGGATGAGATGGAGCGAGTGGTGGGGAGTGGTGGGGAGTGTGAAGATGGACCAGATCGGAGAGTTACTGCGAGGTGTGTGTGTGAATAGCGCTATGGACCAAAATGAGAATCTTGTACTGTTTCGGGTATTTAATGGGAAGGCATATGAGGAGGGGAGTGATGTGATCATACCGGGTAGAATGGGTAAGAATCCAGACGGCAGGGTTCTGAAGGAGCTGCAGTCAGTGAAGTTGATATTGGAGGAGCACAACGAGGGTGACATTACAACAGTCAAGTCGTGTCATTATGAGAGAAAGATGACGTATACTCAAGGCTGAGGTGGAGAGGAATGGACTGCCAACTCCAGACTTTGTTCATTCCATCTTGCTGCTCCATAAGCCTGGAACAAACTACCTGAGTCGTGCATCGGGCTCCTTCTCCGGCCCTATTTAAGTCCAGGCTGAAGACCCACCTCTGAGGCTGCTTTTGGATCCTGATGCTCCTCATTTTCTTGTCCACTACTTATGTATATCTTGCCATACTCTAGTCCCCAGTTTTGTGATGTTTTTTCATCTTGATTAGATTATAAGCTCTGATGAGCAGGGACTGGGTCTTACATCTTTATGTATAGCGCTGTGTACACCTTGTAGTGCTATACAAATAACAAGTAGTAATAGTAGTATAAAAAAAAGGAACAAAAATAAATCTCTAATAAGCTCATAAAAAAATCTGAGGCCTTGAGAGCGGTGTCCATTTAGTAAGGCTGGAATTAAGGAGGGGGAGAGACATGTCCACTACAGCTAGCCATAACATGGCACAAGAATGTTGCCCTTCCTAGGCTAGCGTTGTATATGTAGGTGTGAGGTGGAGAAGGTTATGATTTCAATACCAGGAGAGCCAGCAGGAATTGGAGGTATGGAGCAAGGGTGGGAGATGCAAGACCACAAGGATGAGGATCTATGCTGGGCGGGAACACCTCTGGCAAACTTCGCAACCTCCTAACACATGCATGCAAGGCCAGTGCTAGAGTCTCTGGTGCCCCCCTCCCTCATTAGTAATAATGGTAGACTGCACCCCCTCCTTTCCCAAAATGCTGTTGTAAATATTGTAACAAGAATTGCAGTGAAGGGTCAAATGCACAGCTGGAATAAAAATAAATACTGTGGAGTAAATATTTAACATCATATGAGCAGGCTGCGACAGTCTAAGGCAGGGGTGGCCAACTCCGATCCTGGTGCACCACAATCCAGCCTGGTTTTCAGGATGTCCCTAATGAATATTCATGAGATATGAAGTTGGCCACCCCTGGTTTAAAGGTTAATGTGATCAAAGCAAACAATATCTATCTATTTATTTATTTATTTAACCAACCAAAAAAATGTCTACCAAGGTTACAACCACTTAGCGTTTTGTGCCTCTTATCTCGCCTGTTATTGTTGCTACAGATTCTACCACCACCCTTCATATGTATGGTTGCAAAGCTCTTTTATAAATGTGACAGAAAAGGAGGAGGTGATAAAAGCAATTAGTGTAGTTATTTAAAAGAAAAAAAAAAAAAAAAGGTTTGGACAAGTTCCTAGAGAAAAAAATCAATAGACTATGATTAAGACACACCTGGGGAAAGCCAGTGCTATCCCTCGGTGTAAGCAGAATGAAAGCTAAAATGAACTCTATGAGGCAGGACTCAATCCCGGAGCTGATGTCAGCAGTCCCGACAGTCAACGGTGAGAACCAGCACTTGGCTGGACTTTGAGATTTCTTTGAGAGCGCTGCTTCGCTGCTGCCTGTTGGAGCTGCTGCAACTGTGAAACACGCAGAGACTTTGTTGGCACTGCAGCAAGGCAGGATGAAAGTGGAAGAATCATTCTGTAGAGCCAGCAGTGGTGCTCCTGCAGTGGACTGGTAGTGATGCTAACCACAAGCTTCAGGCCCTGTGCTGCAGCGCACACATGTCTGACTCTGACCAACCAAAGCTTCCCCACTCCCTCTGTTCTCTGTGGCTGGCTGCCGGACTGAAACAAAGGTAAATACCACCCTGGCAGCACACTACGAGAGGGAAGGTAGGAGGTATGAAATGTTTGGTACCCTGTAGCAAAAGCTTAAACAAGATGAGAAGTGCACACTTTACAGAGCAAAGCCTTTGACACCGTTCCACACAGGCAACTTATAAATAAATTGAGCACCTTAGGGATGGACCATAAAGTGACTGACTGGGTTAGAAACTGGTGGAGTGGGAGGCAACAAAGGGTACAGGTAAATGGAGCTCACTCTGAGATGTGTGCCATAGGGATCTGTCCTTGGTCCAATCCTTTTTAACATTTTTGTAAGTGATATTATGGAAGGGTTGTCTGGTAAGGTTTGCCTCTTTGTGGATGATACCAAAATCTGCAATAGACACCCATGAAGGTGTAGATAAAATGAGGAGGGATCCAAAAAAGCTTGAAGAATGGTCACGAATTTGGCAGCTGAGATTTAATCAGAGGGGAACAGCAGAAGTTGTCTACCTGCGGAAGAATATCTTCTTTTTCTTCCCTTCTTGTCCTGTAGCTGAGATTTAATGTCAAAAAATGCAGGGTCGTGCATTTGGGCTGCAAAAATCCCAGGATGCAGTACAGTATAGGGGGTGAAGTACTTCTGTCCACAAAAGAAGAGCAGGACCCAGGGATGATTATTTCTGATGATCTTGCTAAACAGATAGAAAAGGCGATGGTGAAAGGCAGGATGTTTAGATGCAGAAGGAGAGGAATGGTCAGGAAGAGGAAGGAGGTGATGGTATTTATCTATAAGTCTTGGCGAGACCTCATTTAGAGTACTGTGTGCAATTCTCAAAACCACACCTTCAAAAGGATTTAAATAGGATGGAGTCAGTGCAGAGGGTAGCTACCAAAATGGTCAGCTGGCTTTGTCATAAGGCATATGGGGAAAGATTTAAAGATCTCAATATCTATACTTTGGAGGAAAGACAGGAAAGAGGAAATACGATAGAGATGTTTAAATACCCCCATGGCATAAATGCACACGAGGAGACCCTCTTTGAATTGAAAGAAAGTTCTTCAACAAGGGGCCATAGGAAGAAGATGAAAGTGGATAGCTATGCTCGGGAGTAATTTGCAGAAATATTTCTTTACAGAAAAGGAGTAGCAAATGCATACAATAGTCTCCCAGTAGAGACAAGGACTATATCTGAATTCAAGAAAGCACAAGACGAACACATAAGATCTCTAAAGGGGGAAAACAAGGACTATAGTGGTTGGTATGGAAGGGAAGGGAAACTGGACAGGTCATATGGTCTTTATCTGCTGCCCTGTTTCTATGTTTCTAGAATGACACAGTAGCACATTACCCTCACTCATAGGATCAGACATTTGGGGGACTTCATCTGTGTGTGTCAAAGGAAGTGTTGGAGGGTGCACGCATGTGAATTTTTGTGTGTCATAGAGACTGCCGGAGACTACACGAGCATGTATGTATGCACCATGGGGCCTGTAAGGTGCTACATACATGTGCGTGTGTGTATGTCATGTGGCCTGTTGGGGGCTACGTGAATGTCTGCATCATGAAGAGTGTCAGGGGCTACACCCATGTGTGTGTGCAGGGTAGTGTATGTTAAGATCTGTTGAGGGTGTGCAAACGGCACACTTACAGTATGACAAAGATTCATTTCCGTTTTAGTTGCAAAATCATAGATATCGGGAGGGGGGGAGAGTATGGAAGAAGCGTTCAAAGAGATGTTAAAATGTCTCTCCTTATGGTAGCAGGGGCAGTATGAGGAATCTTTATAACTGGTGTTATGTGTATATATGTCTCTCTCTTCAGACAGTGGGTGGGTGGGTGTGTGTGCACGCTGCGCTGGTCAGGTGCCTTTGTGTGGTGCAAGGGTGGGGTACCTCTGTGCAGTTTGGGGGGGGGGGGAGAAGGGTGCCTTTACCTTCGGGGGGGGGGGGCTGCATCCTTCAGCATATATTCATTGTGCTCTTTTCTCTCCTCTCTTCAACCTCCAACCCCTTTGCAGTCTTCCACCTCTCCCTCCAGACTCTCTCCTGCTGCCTTTTCCCCACTCTGTTCTTTTCCCAACCTCTGTCCCTTTCTTCTTCCCCCTTCTCCGCCATTTGTACCCCTCCTCCAACTTTATTTCCTCAAAGCATTGCCCGTTTACATGTTCCTTACATCCTGTGTGTCTTTGATCCCAGCAGCAGTCTTGCCGCGAGTCTCTCTCCTCACTGGCCCGCGGAGCCGCCTGTCCCATGCGCATAGAGCAACGCTACAGGCCGCAGCTCTCTTTAGCTCTTTGACCCGCGGAGCCGCCTGTCCCATGCGCATAGAGCAGCGCTACAGGCCGCAGCTCTCTTTAGCTCTTTGACCCGCGGAGCCGCCTGTCCCATGCGCATAGAGCAGCGCTACAGGCCGCAGCTCTCTTTAGCTCTTTGACCCGCGGAACAGGCCGCTCCTGCGGGCGCGCACACACACTACTGCTGGCCGCGATCTTCAGCCCGTGCGAGCCGCCTGTCCCCCTGCAGCGCTGCTCTATGCCTGCGGGATCACGACTTGTGTCTCTTTTGCTCTTCAGCCCACGGGGCAGGCTGGGGCACACACACTACTACTAGCCGTGATTTTGGCACCTCTTAGCACTAGTGTCCGCCTGCCATGCTTACCTAGTAGCGCTGGCCCTGCTTGTGTGTGTAATGGTTGCACATCATGGAAGCAAAGCTCAATGCTCCGGCTATGATCAATAACTCCCCATCCCAGCTACGATGCCCTGGAGGTGTCGAGGAGAAATTCTCTCTAAGTCACAGCGATGCTATTTTCTTGAGTTTTGTCAACAGAAGATACATCTCTCTTCTGCCTGCTCTTTGGTTTGGCTAATCAGCCAATCCCTCGTATGAAGGCTCTGCCTGAATCCGAGGACTGCACCAGACCCCATCGTGTCTTTGGTGGATCCTCCTCCACCGTTCTCCAGATATTGGGCAGCATGCCCCAAAAGGTGAGGGGGAAGGGGGCTCTCTTTAGAGTGGTCTGATGTCCTCCCATGATGTCAGTGATTTCCAGATCTCCCTCTTGGCCCTGAAACATTTACCTGGACTCCAATCTCAGCTTGTTTTATCTGACAACAACCTCTTGGACGTCTCACTCCTGCCTTAAAAACTTAACATGGCCAAGACTGAAGAGCTTATGCAGTATGTCCTTTCTGAACACATTACCAAAACCACGATCACACTCGGGTTAGAATAGCACCAGTCAGGAGCGAGGTGTATAACCAAGACATTTTATTTACAGAAGATTACAAGAGCCACTACCCGACATGGGGGAGGGGGGTGCCGAAACCAGTGCCAAACATGGCCGTATCAAGTCGTGGCTCTTGTATATCTTCTGCAAATAAAATATCTTGGTTATACACCTCGCTCTTGACTGGTGCACGTCCATCTCTTGACACCTTCTGCTTGGACTACTGAACTCTCCTCCTCATAGGTCTGCCTCTGAGCTATGATTGCTCCAGAACTCAATTCCACATCTTATCTTCCTCCAGTCACTGCAGCCATGTTGCTCCTCTTCCCGCCCTTCACATTGATCCCCTGTCTGCTTCCACAAAAGCTACTGGTGATAGCAGTGGACTGACACAGGGAAGTCAGCGTTCAAACGCATGTGATCTAACTCAAGTCACTTAACCCTCCACAGCCTTAGCTACCAGTTAGACTGTAAGCCTAACGTGTGTGTGTGTAAAGCTAACTCACCTTGAGCTTGAATTGGAAAAGGCAAGTAAACAGATCTAAAATCCAAGTGAATTCATTTTGTAGTACCACACTACTTCCCCTAAATCCCTTCTCTTGACCCTTGTTCTTTGGTTAAGCTGCTCCATTCTCTTCCATTGCTGACTCCAATCCTATGCTGCTTTGCAGCATCTCAGGAAGCCAGTTCCAAGTAAATCTCGCTCATCTGTTCAAATCATACTTAAAGCTCCAACTTGTGTTTTTCTTCCTAACAAAATTAGTCTAAAACACAAGGTGCAATTTATACTAATTGCTATGCTTTTAAACCCCCAAAAACGGACTCTTCCTATCAGTTTCTGGGGGTTTAAAAGCATAGCAATTAGTATAAATTTGTCTTGCTTGATTGTAAACTCCATGGAGGTGGGAATACCTCTTCTGTGCTTATTACTAAACATCTCTATAGAGTTACCAGGCATAAATAAGGGGAACCTGCTGAGATCAGAATGAAAAAGGATTCAGGGCAACAATACAAAAACTCCAGGTTAAGATTAGCAGAGCAAGAGGATCAAGGAAGTTTATTAATAACACAGAAAGCAGCATGTGGACGGCAACTAACCTGATTTATCACGTCCAAGGTTTCCAATGGAATACACCTGCGACTGAAATTTGTCCACCCTCTAGATTAGAAGAAGTCGTCATTTGCAATCTGCCTTTGTACTAGCCAGAAACGCAGAATAACCTCTCAGGCCTGGCACAAGGCAGTAGAGAGCAGCTGCAGTTAAGACAAACTCAGGAACTTATTGGTGTGCACTTAAACAGGAAAAATAGGTAGTTTGCAAATAGTCCATTTACCCACTTCTTGTCTTTGGAAATCTCCCTCATTATGTATATATTTAGAAAACAAAAGTTTCATATTTAAAAGTATCATGTCCATATATGTGCTTTTCAGATTGTTCTGGGAAGGATAGTGTTCAGATGATTATGATTATGTTTAATTATCAAAACCTTGGCTGGGGGATGGGGAATGCTAGGTTTCTAAAAGTTAATTGCAAGGCTGAAGGTTCATCTGAAGCCTCTAATACCCTTGGCACCTGTCCTGCCCCGCCCCAGGCTCATTGACATTACAGTCACCTCCCATCCTCTTTTACAACATGAGACACTAAAAAAGATCCTCCATTCTTTCATTGACATATGTTCTTCTGCAAGGTTCTCTTTTATTTGTTTTTGTTATAATCTGCTGTTCTATGTATTGATATTGCCTGCAGCATAAAGCAGGATTTTCCCCCCTGAACTAGAGAAATATTAACTTGTCAAATAATTAACAGCAGATTTCAAATTTTGCTCCAAGTCTCACACATTGTTCAGATAAGGCTGTAGTAACATAGAAACATAGAAATATGACGACAGAAAAAGACCACATGGCCTATCTAGTCTGTCCTTCCATAACAACTACAACAGTCCACTTTTTGCCTTTAGAGATCCTCTGTGTTGGTCCCATGCTTTCTTGAATTCAGTTACTGTCCTCATCTCTACCACCTCCACTGGGAGACTATTCCACGGATCCACTACTCTTTCCATAAAGAAATATTTCCGCATATCACTCCTGAATCTATCTCCCTTCACCCTCATCCCATGTCCCCTCGTAGCAGAACTTGCTTTCAATTGAAAGAGGCTCTCTCCCTGAACATTTATGTAGAGTTATCAAGTTCCAAGAGTGAGATTTTTTTGCCAGTTCTGGTTTTAAATTTGATTGCAGTGCAGTCTGGGATTTGTAGGCTCTGATTTTATCCATTAGAATCAGTGCTGCAGGTCCCATAATGCAACAGGATGAGACTGTCAGACATCTAAGACTGGTTGAAAATCTCACTCCTGGAACTGGGTAAGTTGGCAATTCTGCTGCAGGAGGCGGCAGTCTCTCATTCTGATCATAGCTGAATGAGATGTGCAACATCTCTGCTGGTACCGTTCTTTCCCTCCCCTGCGGCTCAGTGATAGTACATTCTTGGGGTGCCACTCTGAAATTTATTTTATATTACTGTAAATCACTCTCATGTATATCAAGATTTTAATAAACTTGGCACTATAATATTCATCTTCCAAGTGTGTAGTTATATATTGGAAGATGGATATTGTATTTTCTAGGTACTCAAAATTAAGAAAAAAAAAAGAGTCAGACTATATTACAGATCCCACTTTCCAGAGGTGTCATCTTAACCAGATCAAACCTGATGAATGGATCTAGTTCTGGTTTTGACCCAGGGAATCTATATAACCATTTTTTTTTCAAATGGCTACACATGCTATAGAGACAAAAGCAAGATGGATATGGGTGGGAGAGTATCCCTACAAACTGTTTAGGGATTCCCAGCTGAGTCCATATATTTACCCCAACAGACTGATTTCAGTTCTTTCACCACAGTTGCTTCTCCGTGCTAAGCTTATGGGGACGTCAGAAGGTTACACGACACAAGGGTCAGTCTGCAGGCAAAAAGTGCGGACAGCTGGTGAACCCCACTTTGATGTACTCCATACATAGCATAAGGAATGGAGAGCCCTCAATCCCCTATAGCAGGCATGTCCAACAGGTAGATCGCGGAGGGGTCAGAGGTAGCTCGCCAGCCCCACTTGGCTCCATCTCTCCAGCAGCTCACCCCGTCGCTAGGAGAGAGCTCGTGCCGGCAGGTCATCTGCCGAGGGCTTGCTGCTGCTGCTGATCCTTTGCCTGTCTTTTTTCCTTGCCTGCGAGAATCTTGCCTGCGGGTGTATTTGGGGCGCTTGTTTTCCTGCCAATAGTTTGTGGGTACCCCAGGGGGCTGCCGCCTGCGCCCTGCGATGAGACGCCACAGGCCCGGCATTATACCTGGTCTCCTGCCGGGGCGGGGGCAGGAATGGGTGATTCTGAGAGGCAGAAGACCAGGTATAATGCCGGGCCTGTGGCGTCTCATCGCAGGGCGCAGGCGGCAGCCCCCTGGGGTACCCACAAACTATTGGCAGGAAAACAAGTGCCCCAAATACTCCCGCAGGCAGGGAAAAAAGACAGGCAAAGGATCAGCAGTGGCAGCAAGTCCTCGGCAGATGACCTGCCGGCACGAGCTCTCTCCTAGCGACGGGGCGAGCTGCTGGAGAGATGGAGCCAAGTGGGGCTGGCGATCTACCTCTGACCCCTCCGCGATCTACAGGTACATCGCGATCTACCTGTTGGACATGCCTGCTATAGGGGATTGAGGGCTCTCCATTCCTTATGCTATGTATGGACTACATCAAAGTGGGGTTCACCAGCTGTCCGCACCTTTTGCCTGCAGACTGACCCTTGTGTTGTGTAACCTTCTGACCTTTACCTGAATACACTTACCGTATTAGTTGTGTCGTGTGCTGGTCATTGGTCGCTTTATAGTTCGCTTTCATTGAACGTTTTCGGGCAGACACAACAAAGTGTCAAGAATTTGGTGATTTTGGCGGGCTTTTCCAATTTTGTTCTACTTTGCCTATGCCTTGCCTTCGAATTGGTTCAAACCACTACGACTTTTGCTTGCCTCTGCAATTTTATTTTGCCTAGCCTTTGCGTTGATTCTACAGTGCAATTTTATTTCGCCTTGCCTTTGCGTTGATTCTACACTGTGTGCAGAATTTATTAAATTGCGTGTGGTGGTATTTGAACATGTTTGGCGGTATTTGATTTTATCTGGTTTTCTGGACAGGTGTGAGTTTTTTTGATGATTGTTTGGTGGTATTTGATTATTGGTGCCAGTTTGATGCATTTTTATTTTTACTTTTAGAACTGTATGTGGCTTTTGTATCTCCAGTCCTTGTATTGCACATCATCCAGAGGTCTTCAGTTCCTGTTGATCTTTAATATTTTGGGACAGTGACAATTTTGGACCAGATTCAGCCAGTGTTTATACTAACTTAGCAGATTTGGCCTTCTTACATCCAGCCACCCCAGTATAACGAAGATGAATGTTCCAAAGAAGAGCAAAACCTACCTCTTTCATGATGAATGGGAAATGGACTACTTCATCATGGTGAAAGACAAGTGTTGTCTAATTTGTAACACCCCAGTATCCTTGCCCAAAAAGGGTAATCTGGAACGTCATTATAAGGCTCTGCATAGCAATAAGTTTGATGCTGATTTTCCATTCAAAAGTGAAATTCGTAAACTGAAGCTCAAAGAACTTAAATCAAAATTGGCTACTCAGCAACAGTTGATGGCGAAGCCAAGGTCACATTCGGTCAATGCAACCATAGCATCCTTCAAGGTCAGCAACCTGATTGCAAAGAAATGCAAACCTTTCACTGAAGGGGAATTTGTAAAAGATTGTTTTCTTGAAGCAGCTGACAATCTTTTTGAAGGTTTTAAAAATAAGAAAGCGATCATAGCTGCTATTCAAGATGTACAATTGTGAAGAAACACTGTCGTGCGGCGAATAGAAAAGAGGTGTGGAGACACAACTGAACAATTGTTGGAAGATGTTTCAAATTGTGTTGCTTTCTCACTCCAACTGGATGAATCTACAGACATAAGAGACATAGCCAAGTTACTAGTCTTTATCTGGATGGTTTTTGAAGACTTCAGTGTTAAATAAAGAAGAACTACTTGGAATGATATCTTTAAAAGGGAGAACTACCGGTCAGGAAATATTCAGTTCTTTCCATTCTTTTGTGACAAAGTGTAATCTTCCATTGCATAGACTTGTTTCCATCACTACTGATGGAGCAAGAGCAATGACAGGTGAGGTTAACGGTTTCATAGCCCTCTGTAGACAGCACGACTTCCAGATTTCCTTTCTTACCACTGCATCATTCACCAGCAAGTTTTGGCAAGCAAGAGACTCAATACAAAGACTGTCATGGATATCACTTTCAAAATTGTAAATTCAGTTCGTGGAAGATCATTTCAAAGATGGCTTTTCAATCTTACTCTTGATGAAGGGGCAGCGGAAATCATTTTGCACACAGATGTAATGTGGCTAAGTAGGCACAAATTTCTGCAAAGATTTCGTGATTTGCTGAATGAAATAAGAAGTTTTTTGAAGGAGAGGGGAGATGACCAAGCAGAGTTGGAAGATGAGGAGTAGTTATGTGATCTGCCATTTCTCGCTGACTTTACAGGCGAACTAAGTGATATGAACCTTGAACTACAAGGTAAAAAACAAATGCATTGGCGAGATGATGAGTAGTTTCATCCTACAAGAGCAAATTTGAGCTAATGATGACTGACCTTGAAAACAACACTTTTGATCATTTTCTTAATACACGGGACCATCTGGAACAATATCCAAATTTTGTTTTTCAGAACGAGAAATATATGACAGAAATCCGTTCTGTTATCCAGGAATTCGAAAATAGATTCTGTGACTTCCAAAAAAATTGGAACAGTTGTGGAGTACTTGTCATACCCATTCAAAGTAGATGTGGACATTAAAGAAACTGCAGCTGCTATCAGTAAAAATTACTCATTGAACAAGCCATCTCTTGAAAACAAAATATTAACCCTTAAAAATGGCATTTTTCTCAAGACCTGTGCTGAGCAAGAATCGTTTTGGAAGCTAGTGCCTAGAGACAAAGTTCCCAACTTGATGATGCAATGAAGCTGTACACTCCTGTTTCGGTTCAACTTATTTGTGTGAATCTGCGTTTTCCCATCTGAAAATGACAGAGTACACAACGTTCCAACATGACAGATGAACATCTCCAGGATTCCCTGAGACTGGCCCTCACGCAATATTCACCCAACTTCAAAAAGCTGGTGGATGAAATGCAGGCTCAGACGTCTCACTAATGAGCAACAGTGAAATATTAAAGATTGTGCAAGATAAGCCTGGATCAATACGCGACCTAAATTTAACACAAATTAATCAATAAAAGTTAAAGAAAGTTATTACTCAATAAAACTTTAAGAAAAAATGTACTTTCCATTTCCCCTGGCAGTTCTTACTGGATCTTCGTTTCTCTGTGTTGTTTTTGCTTAATTTGCTTAACAGCTGATCACATCCAAGTAAATGACAGAAGGTTCATTAAAAATGGGGGGGGGGGGGGAATCCTCCAACTTTATTGGGTTAAAATTTAATTTGAAACTAATTTGAAACTTAATTTTCATGGTGGTAGATCACCAGCACTTTTGGCCGGAAAAAGTAGATCACGACCTGTTCGAAGTTGGACATGTCTGCCCTATAGGGTCTCTCAGCACCTTCCCTTCCCTCGTCTTCCACTTCAAAATCAAACAAAATGCATATAGATATTAAACCAGATTCTACATTGTTAAATGCAAACTTTCAGGAGGATATATATTCATAAAAAAAAATAAAGCATTGAAATATTGACCCCAGGTATATGATGGCAAAACGACTATGCTATCAACAACCAGAGTCTCACGGTAAAATGAGAAATCAGGTCAAAGTTAGTAGCCTGAACAATTTGTCCCAGCAGAACATGACTGCACCAACTGGAAAGACTTAATAAAACCCCAACCAACCCCGAGTTATCTCACTCAGCGCTGCTCCTTCTGCGGAATCTCCTGTTATGACATCACAGACCCGCACAAATCCTACCCGGCTGGGTTCTGATAAACCAGGGGGGAAACTTCAAAAGCCGTCCTACACTCCCCTCCCCCAGGTTCTGCTTATCAACCCTTAAAGCCACTCACCCACTTTCCCTCCTTCCGTTCTATGGAGGCAATCAGGGGGAGGGCGGCTTTCTAACACCCCCCTGAAATAAGTGGGATTTTCAGAGGTGGGTAAACAAAGGGCGTTTTCTTTCTGTGCATTCTGCCAGAAAAATGAGATGTGGCCACTTACAAGGTCACTCCTAATACTGAGGAGATGAAATTAAGCCATGTGGATTATAAAGAGCTGCTCTGGCAATGTCTGAGCCACGCAACTGCCTTGAGGAAGTGAAAAACACCAGTCCAGCATCTTCTTGCTCGCCACTGCTTAAGGAGTCCCATGTGCGCTCTGTGTTTCAGGCTCTCTGAAATGAACATGCAGAAATATATTTGCACACCGTGGAGGCCTACTCACCCAGTGGGGAAACCCTGGAAACCAGATAGCATTTGCGGCCCTGATTTGGGTTTCATTAGCATTTAGTTTAAACAGTGGCATTAAGAGTACTAATCCCAGCTCTGTTTCTGATTGTGGAAACGAGCTTGCCTCTCTTTACCCAGCTGTAGCGTTTTTTTTTTTATTTAGGTCTGTACAACATGCAGTGCTCAATCATCACAAATATAGGGAGCGAGTAGTGGGTACAGCAGTGTAGAGTGATACCATACTAGATCGGGGAGTGGGTGGGGGTGTCTGTGCCCCTGCCCAGAATAGAAGGAACGTCCTGGTATCTAGTCCCCGCTCCAGCTCTTAAGGACTTAGCCTATCCAGATGGGTTACTCTTGCACATACCTTACTAGGAATGAACCTGGCTCTTAAATTATGATAGGGTGGGTCTGAGCTCATTCTTACAGGTCTGGATGTGGGTCTCCACCTCAGTTTCTTTTGCACATGGCTTGGAAGGAACCTCACTCTTTGAGCAGGATATCTTGGGTAGATGTTAATCACTCTAATTTACTATTTCTCTTTTCAAAGCCTGTATTCTGCCAAAGAAACCCGCCTGCTGGAGTTCACAGGGTGAAATATGTATGGCCAACATATTAAAAGTACATGCAGAAATTCCATCTCCTTCCTATGATTTTCACGCTGATGAGCCAATTCAATAAAGTGCTCTATGCTTCCACGCAACGGTTTACTCAAGATTTTCCCACTCCAGTCTTACTCCCAATGCAGAACTCAATTTCAGTTGACAAGTTACCCAGTTCCTTTTAAGCCAGCCCTGAATTTGTGATAAACTCGTCCTATTGCATTATGGGACCTGCAGCACTGATTTTAATGGGTCAAATTAGGGGCTACACCTACCATGCTTCATTACCATGCAAATTTACAACCAGAACTGCCAAAAAAAATCTCACACCTGGAATTGGGTAACTTGGCTATGCTGCAATCTACAGAGGGAAACGTTTGAGCAAAATCACTGCACTAAACAGAGCAGAATGCGCAAGCAGAGTGCACACAAACAACTGGAATATGGCACTGCCCCTACTGTAAAGAAATCATACTGTAATGTTGCCGTTTTTTACTCTTCCCCTTATGCTGACTGGTTAAGCCAATACAGGGCTAGCAGACAGATGCAGTCAGAAGCAAAGCATCATCTGAGGTGAAGGGTCACACTTCACCTCAGATAACGCAAGTAGGCCCAGACCCTCCCGATCCCCCCAAGCACTCCCCATTGCAAATCCCCACATAGGAGCCACTACTTTTCAAGATGACAGCACCAAGGCATTACTCTTGCCTCCCATTTGAGGTATGGGGGGGGGGGGGGAGGACTTGGGGCCCACCGGGACCACCTTTGATATTTGGGAGGGGGGGGAGCTACTTGTGCAACCAGAGATGTTGGGTTCAGGGCTGTACCGATTGTGAAATGCGACTTGCACATTGGGCGTGCGCCCCCTCCTCCCCACTGCATCTCCATCTAGCCACTTTATGGGGGCAGGAGAGAAGAGGCAAGCCCGATGGGACCAGGAGGGACCGGACCTGCTTAGAGTGCCGCGAGAAGGCTTAAGGGGTGCGTTTCACCTGTCTGCCGTTGCCTGCCGCTGCTGAGAGAAGAAAAAGTGGCGGCGGCAGGCAACGGCAGACAGCTGAAATGCGCCCCTTAAGCCTTTGCGCCCTGTGTGGCCGCACCGCTCGCACAGGGCTAGGTACAGTCCTGGTTGGGTTATCAGAGGGGAAGTGCTACACTTACCTCAGATGACCCTTAGTATTTGCATTATGACAAAGGAAGCATTCTTCTGGAGGTCATAGGATATAAGATGTGCATGTGAGTGTCACTATGTGGGCTTTAACATGTCTTTCTTAACATCTTTTTGCAGGATGACAGCAGGCATCATTACCATATGCGTAGTCAGCACTAGGCATGCTAATTAGCATTAATACAGAAATTTGAATACAGCAATGGAATGTTAAAGCCCTTTTATGCCTCACAATACCCCATGTGCGCACTCTCTTTTTATTGAAGTCAAATGGAAAAACTACAACATAGGAGAAGGTTTATTGCACACTGCGCTGGGCTTTCTACTTCCTCTTCTTTTCACAGGAAAAGGTATTAAGGACATGTAAAGCAACAGCAGCAGCTGATAACACTTCCTGCTGCCTGAACATGCAACACCTTGGAAAACTCGGCTTTCAAAACAACCAACAGGATCAGGGAGGAAAAAAAAAGAAGAAAAGTCCAGAGGCTACGTGGACCTCCTTTCTCAAACCACTGTAAAACTGCTGGCGCGCGAGAACTTGCTGGAAATGCAGATCATCAAACCTTTCTAGCCTGTCGCCTTCTTTTATTCAGTTTTGAGAAGAAAATAGTATCATTTATACAAAAGAGTTCTTAATATACAAGTCTGCTTTTTTTGTTTGTTTTTGTGTGTGTTTTGTTTTAAACTTTTTTTTTAAATATAGAAAATAACAGGAAAACAGCTCCGAGTTTTGTTTTCCTCCCCTCCAGTTCACTACACCAGCGTATAGGATTTGGAATATGCTCCAGGCCCTGGCTTTGGTGCTCTTCCTAAGCCAGAACTATTCATTTCTAATAAGGAGTCTCTAGAACCTCCCATTTTGGTGTGTGTGGCTAGACGCTGCTCAGCATTGGTGGGAGTAGTGGGATCCACAGCAGTGTTAGTGGCAGTAGTGGTGATGGAGGCAGTGGAATGTGCTGGGCCTGGCCTGCTGAGAGTTCGCTGAGGTAATGTGGTTGTGACTGTGCTTGGGTGGGGCACACCTAGGGTTTTACTCCCAGGGTCCAGCGTCAGGTGCCGAGTTTGGGCATGATAAGCTCTGGCCAGGTTCCGGATGGAGGCTTCTCGTGGTGGCACAACAGGACAGGAGTCAGGGAGTTCAGCCTTGTGGAACACTGCATCAGATTTCATGTACAGTGGAACACTGGAGTAATCACCTGTAAACAAATTAGAATCACAGTAAGTAAAAAAATAGCTGAAGCAGATGTTACAACCGTTTGTTGGCTTGTACTTTGCAAATCAAATAACAAATAAAATATTAAAATTCAGTGTTATTGAACTGCTTTATTATGCTGTATATTATCCTGAGTTCTTTAGAAACAGGGTTATATAGAAATGCCCAATCAAAATGAAATAGTGGCTAGTTCTTTCAAAATCCACCGGATTGTTGTGGAGTGTTCTGGAAATATTCCAAGTTTTGTACACAGTACTCTGAGGCATTAGCGGTGGTGGGGTGGGGTGGGGGGGGGAGTCTCAGAGGTGCTGCAAGGCAGTAGTGAGGTATATATGGAGGACTGTCGTGGCAGGAAGGACTGAGGCACATTGCTTAAGCTGTGGTTGTGTGTGTGGGGAGGGAGGGAGGGAGGGAGGGGGGAGGGAGGGGGGGTGTCTCAGTACTGCAGTAGCAAGAGCAAGGCCAGTGCAACGGTATTAGGAGTCCTAGGTGACCTTTCAGCCCTGCATCCCCTAGGCAGGCCCTCCATCCTGACGCCTCCCACCCCCCCCCCCCCCACTGCTTCTAGTTTCAGAGGGGGATGGAAACGGCACATTGCCGGAGTGCTAGGAAGTGCTGCGTCATGGTTGAGGCTACAGGCCCGGGAGAGGGGCAGCAGCGGGTGCCTGCAGAGGACTGTACCCTAGGCAACCACCTAGTTTGCCTAACAGTAGTGCCAGCCCTGCTTCTGTCAAATTACCTTTAAAATGTCTAGTCCCCCCTCCCCCCCCACCAGTCCAACACCATCCCCTCTCAGCGTTATCTTGTAAAAATACATAAACTGGACATCATGGGTCCAATATTTGAAAGACATTTACACGGTTTACAGCCCAGTGATACCATGTAAATGCCTTAAATGTGAATATTCGATGGACCCTACTCGGTTAGTGCTATCAAATAACCCCGTCTATGCCGCCTACGAGTCCTGATGCGATCCGGTTAGCATCGGAGCATGATGGGGGCCATTCCAGGGCGGGGGCTGAAGAATGGCAGCAACTGGGTAGTGGCAATATTGGACTGTTACCCGGTTAACGCTCCATGGCTAAGCCTTTGGCTCGTCTAATCTCAGCCATGGATGATAATCGGGGAACGGTCCAATATCACCACTACCCGTTAGGCCGTGCGGTGGTTTCCCCAGGGCACCCAAACTGGATGTCCAATGCCATTGGAGCAGCATTGAATATCTGGGGTTAGGGGTGAGCGGGCAGGGCTATGCCCCAACATGACACACAGCTCGCCCAACTCAAAATCAGGCTTCATCATTTTATATTTTAAACTTTATTTCATAAGTCTGCATGCATAAACGAGGGTAAATTGGCTATTTGAAATGTGCCTCCCCAGCCCATGAATAAAAGTGTGCACCAAGGCTTTTTGAGTTTGTGTGACTGTATCTGAATTCCAGACAGTAAGGGACAAGCCCAGACGATCGCTAAAGGGAAAAAAGGGGCTACAGTAGTGGGTATGGAAGGACAGACTGGATCGGCCTGACGGTCTTTATCTGCCATCATGTTTCTAAGCCAGTTCTGAATGAGGGCACTGCAGGGCAGGAGGGGGAGGTATCTGCGGAGACGTGTGTTTGGGACTTAATTCTGCAATGGGAGAGAGCTTTAGGGAAGGACTGGGATACATTGGCAGGAGTGGTTGTATGGGGAGGGTCCTGGCCCTCTTCCCCTTTCACCTGTTTGGCTGCCATGAAATCTCTATCACATGTAGAGAGTAGGGGCAATTGTCCAGCATGTTTGGCTAAATTTAGGGAGTCCACCATATACTTTGGACTCTATATTTCATGATCTGTCTAGAAATAACGAATTGCTAAACAGGGCAGGAATTATTTCTAGGGAAAGGGCTGAGCAATAACCTCCCACCCCAAAATTCCAGACCCTGTTTCCCTCTCTCATCCCCATGAGCTTCCAACCCAGTTCCCCCCCCCTCCCTCATTCCCCAAATTCCATATCCCACTTGTGCCTGCAGTACCCACTTTTGTTGGCCCGGTGGGGGATGGGCACTGCCACGTTCTTGCAGTGGTCACTGTCCTGGGGTTTGGGGGGCGAGGCTGTGAACCTGCAGATGCCCGGCTCGGATGGCGTGCTCATGGATGTCATGCTATCGGCATTCTCATTTGTCCCTGTGGTCATCTGGTCTGAGGAGCTGTCCGAAATGAAGCACTCTGTGATCTCAAACTTGGCATGCTGCAGCTGCTCCTCGAGCCTGGCATGTTCGTAGGCCCGGGCCAGCTCTTCATAGGTAGAGGAGGCGCTCTCTGTTGACACCATGCTGTTCCGACCCTTGTCTGCAGGAGAATGAGAGGCGCTTTAGTGGCGACAGGGGGAGGCATTTCTGTACAATCGCCTGTACACATTTAGCCAATTAGAAGGCTGATTTCTAAAAGTTTGCATGGGCCTGCAAACTGATCTTCAAAGAGACACTCCCTTCAATGTTTCCTTTAGGAAATGCCACAGCAGCGGGTGACGTAGAGATCCTTTAATCCCACGTAATTTCTGGGGGCAAAGTATGTACAGCTAAGAATGTACAGGAAATTCACAAATGAAACCCCGGCATGTAGTTCATTGGGCCTGGCCTAAGCCTGCCCCGGCACCACATACGAAAAGCGTGTGCATTGCTCAACAGCATGTGTTTGATTTACTACATCGACAACAGGCATTCCCATGGTGCATTTAGGGCAAGAAAGCAAAAGCAGATGCACAGACTACCTTTTCAAAAAACGTTGAACGTACTTTCTAAGCAGAATTTTTTTAATGCAAATGAACATGTATAATTTTGCTTTGAAAACTTTTGCAAAGCCTCCAGCTAAAAACATATGTCTTTATCCCAATGCAGACGCTTTGGGCAGCATTTTTGCAGACATTTACATGGATAACTGCCCTAGTTACCCATGTAAATGCCTTCTCTGGGATTTTGCAAAGGCATCTAGAGGGGTAGTGCCTTTGGAAAATCCCAAAGAAGGCCCTAACGCACCCAGATACTATGCGGGTAACATTGGGGCGTGTTGGGGGTGCTCTGGGGCAGAGCAAGGGTGGAGGAAAGAGCTAAATGGTTAGCAGCGATTTTCAATGCTACCCGCTTTGCCCTCTGCGTCTTAAAGATAGGTGAGGAAAAAGCTCACCTAAGCGGGTAACAGTGAAAATTGCTGCTACCCGTTTAGCCTTGGCAGCTCCAGGCACAACCAGCCAAACCTGGATTTTCACTTCCGTCACCGCGGAAGTGAAAATCCGGATTAAGGGGGTTGGCAGGCAGGCTATGTGCCGATGCAGCACATGGCCTGCTTGGATGAAAATCGGGCCCTTTGAGCATTGTCCCCTTCAAGCCCTCTTATATAGTGCAGAGATGTTCTCGTCTAGGGAACTATACCAGGGCAGATCAGATATTAGTGAGTTTGTCTATTGCACTATAATTGGGGAGTGGCAGTACCTGTGTCTTGAGATAGGCTAGCACTGTAACTGTCACTCTCTGTCACAGTGATTCCATGCTGGGACCCTACAGCCCTCCAGTCTGAGGTCACAGTGCGTGCAGGGGTTGAGGCCTGGCATTTAGTCAGCGTCCATTGACTAGAGTAACGGTTCCTGGTGCTATGAGTTGACTTGACACTCTTCCTGGAAACAGGATCTAGAAGGAAAGATTTCAAGAAGGAATTAGGCTCCCCTGAGTCTGGCGCTTCCTGCCTACCTATATATGCTTCTAAACATCGGTTCCCAAGGCACACTAATAAGCCCAGACAGAGAGCCAAGCGCACACACAGTCCGACAGTGGTACACTTTTATGCAGGTACAGACATTTAACCTTCCTAAGTCAGCCATATTGGACTACACCGATTTTTAGCTACCGGCAAGTACACATTTCAGGGGCCATTTCAAGATCACGGCTGGGAACTACACATAAATATTTCAATTTCAAAAGTGTATGTACATAGTAGGTATGCTACTCCTGGGGATTTTATGGCCTCTTGACATTGCTGGAGGTGTCTGTGTACACTTTTAATCACACATCAAGCCAATGGTCAAACACACACCATTCACATAGGTACCTTGCCATGTGGCTGAAAAGTGCATGCATTGCATCACCATGTATTTCTGTACCGAATATTTACCCCATAGTCATATACATGCATGCAGAAACTGGTATACACAAACACAGGCTCCTACACGCACATATTCAGCCACACAGAGACGAGCTTACAGATAGACCCAGGCATACGTGCAAAACCATGCACTCAGTTGCACAGAGGTACAATACAAGCACCTTCACATGGACATACATCGAGGGAAAGAACAATGCACCAGCAGCACCCAGAGACCCACATCGCCCGGGATACGTACTGGTTCCGGGTCGAATGTCAGACATGTCTATGAGAGGTCCTGTGTTCTGGATCAGTGCGGGGTGATGCAATGAGACCCCAGTGCAGAAGCTCTGCGGATTGACAGTTGGACTGAATTCACTGTCTGTCACAGGGATGGTGGCTTTATCGTCCCCTGCAGGGAGGAGAGAGCAGGAGATCAGCATGCAGTCTACGTTTCACGCACATGTCACGTGTTCATTTGTTCACCAAGTCCAAGTCCATTCCCAGGGGTTTTTTTTCTTTTAAAGAAATTCCACATTCCCAACCTTTTATAACCTCGAGTTCACTTTGACTGCAACACTGATACCCTCCCTGAATGCCTTATGGTACATTTATAGGGAGTCCCAGCTCACACAGCACTAAGAACGCTGGGTGTGGGAGTCCCAGCTTATACTCTGTCAAGGACCTGTAAACTACATATCCCAGAATCCCTGGTGAAGGGCGAGAGGAAAGACAATAATGGAGGCCTGAGAAGATAAGACAAGCTGTCCCAGCTCACAAAGAAGCAGGGGGAGGACTCGAACTCATGTTAAAGTAGTTTTAGCCACACTAACAAGTGCTGTCCCCATAGGGTTGCCAACTGGCTCCAGATGCACCCGACAGCCTTGATCCAGTCCTGGGTTTACCCCACTGCATGCAAGGACTTGTAGTTTTCCATTTTCTATGGAGTGCAATGGAGAAATCAGAACTAAATGTCCCTGTATGCAATGGGGTAAATCCAGGACTGGATCAAGCCTGTCGGGCGCATCTGGAGTCAGTTGGCAACCCTATGTCCCCATTTGCTGTCCTCACTGTGAGCTACAACTTTCTCCCCACAAATAACACTAGCACAAACCCAGTTGTTTGACGCCCTCTTTATCTTCAATGAGCAGCTGGACGCGGGGGATATCTATGTGTAGCCGGGGCCCCTGCGGGGGTCCTTTCACCGGCGTATCAAAACTGCGATTGTTCTTGCTGTAGAGAAGAGAGAGAGAGAGGCGTGAACACAATACAAGGCCCTGGCATTAAAAATGACACCACCACATGTATGACACAGTCTGGGAGCAGCGCCATGCTAGCACACGTCCAAGAGGAAAGGAAGGACTGCTTTTTGGGTTGCAGATTATACACTCCTGGCATTGTTCAGTCCCCATGAAAGGGAGCAATTAATAGCACCAACTATAGCCAGTGTCAGCGCAGGCAGCAGCCCTTGTTAGTCTAGTGCCGAGACCTGCCTCACTCCCCTGCAACAGCTCCTGCTGTCCTACCCAGACTCTCTCTTTCTGTTGCCCTTGGCAAGAGATTCATAGGACACACAGACTGATTACCTGATCAGCATCTCGGCCAAGCTCTTTGCATCTGCCGCAGAAACAAAGAGAAAAGTATGTCACAGACAGCACATCGTCAAGGCAAATAGGCTTAAAGAGCAAGCGAGGCCCAGGATGCAACTGAGCGCATTCAGGCTCCTTCTCTTGCTGTGGAGTGCTGGGCTGGAGACCACGGAGGACTCTCATGCCATTTCACCAGCCATCTGCGACAGCTCATTGCTGTGCCCACCACACTAGGCAGCGTCTGCACGGCTATCAAAAGGTCCTGCTGGTGCTAAAAGATTCGACAGGACCAGGATCTGAAGCTTCTGCTTACGTTGCTGCTTCCACATCACATGGGAACCCACTTAATCCTCCCACTAGAAATGCTGTAGTACTGCAGAGTTAAATTGGAAGCCAGGAGAATAGTGTGCGTTTTGGTGGTTAGGTGCAGAATCGTTGGTGCAGTACATGAGGCTAAATATGGTCAGCATAGCTAATTAGAGAAGTCACAACCCAGCTGCCCATAGCTAGTGCAGATCTTATTACAGGTGCAGATACTAGAGCGGAAATCAGTGGAACATCTTCACTAGATATCGGCACAGCTGGAAGGAGAGGAGGTCGCAGCTTTGGCTGCACTCTGCCTGCTCAGATATGTTGGGAGGGGCCCCCAGCTCACCTCTTAGCCTCTTCAGCCGCTTCTCCTTCCTCTTCTTACGGATGAAAAAGAGCAGCCCAGCTCCCAGAGTGGCCAGGATGACAGGGCAGGCGATGGTGAAAAGTTTCTTCACATCGTCCCCTTCGCCCTGGGCCGATTTAATGGGTGGAATCGTACCTGCAGGTCAAAGAACAGGTGCATGGATGCTATGGGAACAAGAGCTTCCAACAGTGGTTGTACATACAATGCATTCTCCTCCCCTACAGGCAACACCCTGGATCACCTTCTATATACCCTGCAGAACCTTGTCATCTGTCTCTATGACCTGCAGCCAGACAATCCGCCGAATCCAGATCTTCTTAACCAAACTGCAGTTATTGATGCCTAACTGCAATGAAAGCAAACTAGACCCAGGACTTAAGAGCCATTCTATTACATTACAGACCCCTCCTGCCTCTAAGTCAGAACATGACAAAGGTCCAAGAACACTCAAGCTTCTTTGCCTCAATGGAGGGGGATGGGGAGCTGGTGTTCACCTCCCTCTAGTTTGCTTATGGGAGGAAGAGGGTCAACGCAGGAAAAACCAGACCTGGATTTAAATATAGATAACATAAGCGCTAAATAGCTGGGTGGGTGGAAAAGAAGCATACTCCCGCTGGCTTTCGGGCCATATGCTTGTGGAGCTATGGCACGCTAACTCCTCCCTCGCCCACCTACACTCTCAGCTATGATTTAATGCTAAAAAATGTAGAGCCGTGCATTTGGGCTGCTAAAAAACAAAGGAGTGGTACAGTATAGGACGTGAAGTTCTGAGCACAAAAGAAGAGCAGGATCTGGGCGTAATCATCTCGGATGATTGGAAAATAGATAAGGTAACAGAAAGATCCTTGGGCACATAAGGAGAATGGTGAGATCTCATATGGGACATTATGGGCCCTGTATACTAAAAATCTCCCATTATGTGTCTATAGGAAAAATGCTTAGTAAACAGGGCGCTATCTGCAAAGCTGGAGAGCACACCTTCAAAAGCTTATAAAGCAGATGGAGTCAATCAGAAGGCAGCTACTAGAATGGTCAACGACCTTTATCATGAAGCAATGAGAACAGATCTAAATATATATAATTTGGAAGAAAGGTGGGGTAGGAGACATTTAAATATCTTCAAAACAGGTCTCTGTCAGTGGACAGAAAGCTCTGTGGAATGAGAGGACACAGAATGAGTGCAAAATGGGATGGACGTGGGAGTAATTTAAGGAAATATTTCTTTCCAGAAAGGGTGCTGAATGCATGTAAGAGCTTCTCAGTGGAGGTGAAGCCAAGAAGGCATGGGAAAAGCACTGAGGAGCTCCGAAGGAGAGGAAGGGTCTCTGAGGATAAGTAATTGCTGCAGATGGGCAGACTGGCTAATCTGTCATGGGCTTTATACACTGTCACTTTTAATGTTTTTGAGCGAGACCCCCTCCTCTGCTATGCTAAAATCCAACCCTGGGTAAACTCATTTCTCTCCTCTCTGATCTTTAAAGGAGTCTCTTCTCCACTCACTCTGTGGACAGTGTTAGATGCTGTCAATAGAAATGGCGAGCCTGGCGATCCCTTCCCAACGCGCACACACACACACACACACACACACACACACATGCCAAGCCCTAGAAACTAGCTTGGGGGCATTGCCAAATGCCACAATGCATTTCTGGAGCTGCAGGGAGATGCGAGCTGCATAAATACATGGAGGGTGGCAGGCCATGCCTGAAAAGCTGCTTGCTACATTTACTGGCCATTTCTCATTTTTCTCTGCCAAATTTTGTTAATAATTCTTGCACCTGTGATATCACAATTGATTGTGCAGAGGGACTATGAAGCTTTCATTATCAGATGCAAATTCCACAGTTTCTCCACTGATCCACTATCATGGTAGATTCTCCATAAAATCAGATATATTTATCTCTTCTCACCAAATGTCCCTATTTTAAACTCAAAACTAATTTTACAGACCCCTATTAATAATAAATATTACACTGCAACAGGCAAATGCTTTTACTGCACTGTGTTAAGGTTTAATCAGCTGCAGAATTCCTGAGGGAGAATCTAAGAAGTTTCAGCAGACAACGGGCATGTCTAATCATGGGTAGAAAGGATAAGCTGAGATGCGAAAGCTTTTAGATCCAGCTAAAGCATGCACCCTCTGGAAGACTATGCATACTTTCAGCTGAAAAGAAGAAAACAGTTTTCAGTCACTTTATCTAGGTAAAATGCTTTTTACCCAAATAAATTCCTTTGAAATACTTTCTGATGTCTTTTTCCTATCTCCCTGTCCTTAAGGTACGCATAATAAAGTCTTTGGCTGTGAAGGTTGCACCATTTTGGTTGTTCTCCTCTGAATTGCCTCTATCCTGTCTATGCGTTTCTGGAGATGTGACTTTCAGGACTGGTTATAATATTCCATGGGTGGTGAAGTCTTGGGTTCAGGGGGATACAGTGTAACAACGAAAAGGCAACGTTCCTCTAAACCAGGTGTTCTCAACCTAGTCCTTGGGACACACCGAGCCAGTCAGGGTTTTGGGATAACCACAATGAATATGCATGAGAGAGATTTGTATATGATGAAGGAAGTGCGTGCAAACCTGACTGGCTAGGTGTGTCCCGAGGACTGGGTTGAGAACCCCGGCTCTAAGCCAACACTTACTGCCATCGTAGTCCAGTGTGGGAAACTTGGCAGTCTCGTTTCCACAGCCAGCACTGTTGCAGGCTCTCATCTTCAGCTCATACCAGGTTGCCTCGCGCAGCTCCGTCAGGGAGATCTCGCTAAAGTTGCTAGTCTTCAGGCTCTGCCACACCCAGTTGCCCTTGGGGCGATATTCCAAGATGATGGTGGTGATAGGACAACCTCCACTGCTCCAGCCCTGCAGGTTCAGCCTGGCATGTGTGGAGTTAATATGTGTGAAGAGGGGTTGGTCCTTGCTGAAGGAGGGCTCTGTGGAGAAGGTCACCAGAAGACAATGAAGGCTACACTTCCTGAAAGGCACAGAGGAATCTATGCAAGCAGGACAATGGAGAGAATGAGTGAAAAGGGCCAACATTACAATATTTTAATACAGAGGTCCCCAGTCTTTTTGATTGTGTGGACCTTTTCTTAACCTCTTCAGGGACCCCCAGTACATCCCCACTACTCTTCTTAAAGCCTTTGCCATAGCACCAAGCCTGTCCCCATTATCCTTCTTTATCTCTCTTCTCCTTCCTGTCTCCACCAGTGTCTCTCTCTCTCCCTCCAGCAAGTCCCCAGCAGTCTCAGTCTTTCTTTCTCCATCTCCGTCCAGCTAGTTCCCTCCAGTTTCTCTTCCCCCAGCCAATCTCCACCAGCCTCTCTCTCTTTTTTACTCTTTCTATGGACTGCAGACTCCCTGGAATGGTCTCTTGGGGATCCACAGAGCACAGGTTGGAACCACTGCTGTACAAGAACAAGCTGATATGAATCAGCTGAGTTTGTGGGTCTATTTAGTCATTCGTCCATTCGTTCAGTATTTGATATACCTCTATTCGAGCTCATGTAAAACACAGGCATATGACAGCAGAGACAAAGGACAATTCATTCTAGATACATAAAGTACATTTACAGGAAAGATAGAGAATAGGACGACATTAAATACCAACAGAGTCAGAGATGGCGAATGGGCTTGCCACAGAAGGTGGACACCCGCAGGCAGACAGCCCAAGGGGGGAGAGATGGGGTACAAACATGTCATAGAAGGTGGACACTTGCAGGCAGATGAGCCACTGGGTAAACAAAGGCAGTAGGGGGAAGTACCTCGTCCATGGGTTTTTGCTTCAATGATCTCACTGATCCTGCCGGCACCCACACTGTTCTTCGCTGCAAGCTTAACTTTGTACCACGTGCCACACTTGAGGTTATCCAACTTAAAGGAGCGTTCGGTAGCGCCAATGAACACATCCTTCCATTCCTCGCTGTTGTCTGCTGAAAACTGCAGCACGAAACCTGCTCCAGAACCAGGAGAGAGGGAAGAAACTGTTAGAGGATCAAGACATAGACCATGAGACAGAGGGTAGAGATTATTACAGAGGGAAGACACAAAGAGGGAAGCGCAGATACTGAGGGGCAGAAGAATGTCTCTCTCTCGTCAGTATATCTCCAGTTTTCTCTGTGCAATCATGGCTTATGACATTTAAACTTGGAGCATCTGCAGCTGGTCAAATCAAGAAATGAGAGCCCCAAGCCAGTCCCTGGAGGAGGCATCTGTGTGTCAGGGCCCCTGTAGAGGCTCATGGAGATGGCGTCCCTATGCCTCAGCTACAATTTCCCAGTTTAGAACTTTACAGTGAAATGTTGTCAGATTGCCACCAGTAGGGGTCGCCACTGCTACAGAAAATGAAATGGTTGCAGGACAGAAATACTGAAGCAGCTACAAAATAATTTTAAAAGATTAATTATATATATTTTGACATGAAATATTAAAAAGGCCCCTATTAAATAACCATGAAATGTGATTTCCTGGTGCCCTTTTGTTTTGAAGGATGGGAAAGGAATACTCTGCAAATCTGTACGTCCGTCTGGATAAAGTGTTTGCCCCCTTTCTCACAACAGCCGCTGTCTTCAAGTCCCCCTCACACCTTTTTAAACGGGCTTGAGGAGAGGACACAGAGAACTGAATTCTATCTGCTTCGGGCTCTCTCCTCCCTCCCTCGCCTCCCCAGGGCCAACTTGTGCAAGGAGACCTCATTTCCAATTCAAATCCATCTCTAACTCCCTTGTGGATTACATTAACCATGTATTTCTCCTTAATTTCATGCATATGGATGGAGATGGGCCCAGTTTTGCATTATTAAACTGTATTCTGGAATCCTAATCAGATGTAGTGCTGTGAATGGCGCTGCACTGCCCATCTTATCCACACTATCTATCCAGCCCTCCCCAGCTATATTATCTTAGTCACATCTACCTTATCTAGTCATCCACCCCCATCACCCACAAAATAAAACTGTGTGTATATCATGCTTCCTTCTGCTATAATGTACGCGCGTGTGTATGCCGGAGATTGCCGATTAGAATATGGAACCAAAAGGACCACCTCCACAAACTCACTTCCTGGATCTGACAAACTGCTCCTTATTCCTGGGAGAAGCTCAGTTTATTTACAGCCTGGTATTTATGGATGATGGTGAAGGATTTAGGGGAGGGTTGACTGAAACTATGTTAGCTCTTACCTGTCAGGAATTTGATATCTCATGTTTTAGACCGTATTATTGCTATTGCCTCGATTTGTAAGTTGCTTTGATTTATTTGGAAAAGCGACATATTCATGTTTTAAATAAACGCGAGCTGCATGCACTGTTAGGAAGAGCAGAGCTTTCTATTGTACAACTGTGTAAGAGAACCAGAAGACTCCATATCTTTAGGGATGTTCTCTGTGGTTTCTTACCCTAAACCAAGATGGGATTTGTAGATCTGTGTTTGTAATTCATAACATAAATCTGCAACTTCACTTTCAAAATAAGGCAGCTTCACTCCCCACTATGAAGTCACCAGGGAAAATCCTTGGGAAATGTCTTGGGGAGGGAGGAGCTTGGGGAGGTGGGAGGGCACTTGGATTCCTCTTCAGGTAGGGGACTGATACTGCTAGAGATTAGGGGGGTGGGAAGATATAGAGTATGGTTGGAAGGGATCTGAGGGGGTTGGAGGATGCATCGGGTGCTGATGGAAGGCATTGGGGGGGCAGGAGATGTATCAAGAGCTAATGGAAGCATCTGGCGGGGGGGGGGGGGACGACTAATTGTAGAATGTATCAGGTGATGATGGAAGGGGTCAAGGGCTTGGAGGGTGCATTGGGGATGGTTGCCCTTACAGATTTTGGTGGGTTGGCAGGAAGATCAGGAATGGTGATGCTTATTGTAAGGGGTGATGCTTGGGCTCTGTACATTTACTGCATGGGGCTGCAGTAACGCATCAGCAGGGCACACCGATGCATTCACTGTGCTATCTGCCAATGCATTTACCATGCAATAACTGCAGAACAGATACTGGGCACACCCCCAACTGTTATCGCACAGGTTTTGAACATAAGAACATAAGATATGCCATACTGTGTCAGACCAAGGTCCATCAAGACCAGTATCCTGTTTCCAACAGTGGCCAATCCTGGTCACAAGTACCTGGCAGATTCCCAAAAAGGCACACAGGTTTCATAATACTTGTCCCAGGGTAAGCAGTGGATTTGCTGGGTCCTCTAAAATGGTTTATGGACCTTTTCTCCAGGAACGTGTCCAAATCTTTCTTAAACCCAGCTGCTCTAACATCTTCCGGTAACGAATTCCAGAGCTTGATTACACATTGAGTGAAAAAATATTTTCTCTTATTACTCTTAAATGGGTTAGATTCTAGCTTCTTTGTGTGTCCCCTAGTCTTTCTACTTTTTGATAGTGTAAACAACCCATCTATGTTTACACATTCCATTCCATTCCATTCATTAATTTATAGACCTCTATCATATCTACCCTCGGTTATCTCTTTTCCAAGATGAAAAGCCCTAACCTTTTAAGCCTTTCCTCATAGGGGTATCCTTCCATCCCCTTTACCATTTTGGTGGCTCTTCTCTTTACCTTTTCTAATTCTGCTATATCTTTTTTAAGATATGGCGACCAGACTTGCGCACAATAGTCAAGGTGCGGAATGATACAGAGGCATTATAATATCCTTGCACTTACCACGTGTTCATTTTGGCAGCTAATGCACAGTAAATGCAAAACCTTACTACACTTTAGTAAAAGGACCCTAAATCGAACAAATTGTACAGTGCTCAGGATAAGAATTGCCCAGGCGTGCCCGACCACACATAGAGAGTACCTTGTGCAATGAAAGAATGGCTTTCGAATGATCAGTTGGTTGGTGCACCTTTGAGTAGACGTCCCCAAGTGAATGTGAAGGAGTTCAAGTTAATTCAGCGGTGATCATGTGACTTTCTGCAATCCATCACAGCTGCTACCGTATTAGAATGTGCAGCAAGGACATGCTGTATGTGAAAACTGAAGCTGCCCCTTTAAATCCAGATCCCCTTCACTCCCACCTACTGCACCAAGGCAAATGCCTTCAGCTTTAGATCAACTGGCCACGCCCAAGGTGCTCACCAGCTGTTCTGTATGAGCGACGTGCTTCCATCTTCTCATAAACTCTGTGACGGCTGTATTTATATGTGCATGTGTTCTGATATAGAATGGCCAAGTTACCCAGTTCCAGGAGGGAAATTCTATTGCCGGTTCTATTGCGCCCGTTCCCAGACAAGGGAACAAGTGTAGAACACAAATCATAATACAACAAGTTATTTAAATAGTATACATTCAACAATAAAGCAAATTTAGATCAGTCCTAGATTTTTTGACAACCCCATGCTGATGTCTTATGGGACCCACAGCACTGATTTCACTGAGTAGAATCAGAGGCTATAAAATATCAGATTTGGGATTTAAGTTCAAAATCAGCACTGGCCAAAACGTCTCTCTCAGCTCTCTCTTTTTGGGGTCAATTTTCAGCCACCTTATTCATTCAAGCACTGACACTGCAGCCACATATGTATGGTGCTTACCAATGGTGAAAGTGTTTCTGATGTTGTAGTGGGAGATCATTTTGCATCCAGTGATCACCAGATGGTGTGGTTCAGTATTAGGACTAGGGCTGTTAGAATCCATTCAAAGGTGAGGATCTTAGACTTTAGGAAGACTAACTTTGCCAAGATGGGCCAATACCTCAGGGAGTCGTTAGTGGGATGGGAACAGCTGGGGGATGTAGAAAAACAGTGGGAAAAACTGAAAGGGGATATTTTAAGGGCAACCAACCTTTTTGTTAAAATGGTAAATAAAGATAAAAGGAAAAGGAGACTGCTATGGTTTTCAAAAGAAGTAGCTGAAAAAGTGAAGAAAAAAGAGGGAGGCCTTCATGAAATACAAGAGATCACAGAGAAAGGAAGACAGGCATCTGTATTTGGAAAAACTTAGAGAAGCTAGCAAAGTAGTCAGGAAGGCAAAGATTCAAAAGGAGGAGGAAATAGCCAAAGCAATAAAATGGGGGGATAAGACATTTTTCAGATATATTAGTGAGAAGAGGAAGGGCAAAAGTGGTATTGTCAGACTCAAGGGTGCAGGGGAGGAATATCTAGAAGCTGATAAGGATAAAGCGGAATTGCTTAACAAATATTTCTGTTCTGTGTTCACGGATGAAGAACCAGGAGCAGGACCTCAGAAAACACCCACAAACAGGAACAGAAGAGAGGGACATCTTGAACAATTTTCAGAAGACTGTGTTCGTGAGAAACTAGCTCAACTTAAAGTAGACAAAGCGATGGGACCGGATGGGATACACCCTAGAATACTGAAGGAACTTGGGAACGTTCTAGCAGCTCCACTGACTGACCTTTTCAATGCCTTGTTGGAGTCGGGAGTGGTGCCAAAGGACTGGAGAGAGGCTCATGTGGTGCCTTTAGACAAAAGCGGAAGTAAGGATGTGGTTGAAAACTACAGGCCAGTTAGTTTAACTTCGGTGGTGAGTAAATTATTGGAAACGCTGCTGAAAGAGAAAATAGTGAGGTTTCTGGAGTCCAGCGGATTACAGGATCCAAGGCAGCATGGATTCACCAGAGGCAGGTCTTGTCAGACAAATCTGATTGATTTCTTTGACTGGGTGACCAGGGAGTTGGACCGAGGGAGAGCCCTAGATGTGGTGTATTTAGATTTCAGTAAAACCTTTGGCACTGTTCCTCACAGGTGACTTATAAACAAACTGAGCACCCTAGGGATGGACCCTAAAGTTACTGCTTGGGTTAGAAATTGGTTGGGTGGGAGGCGACAAAGAGTACAAGTAAATGGAGCTCACTCTGAGGAGAAGGATGTTATCAGTGGTGTGCCCCAGGGATCTGTCCTTGGTCCGATTCTTTTTAACATCTTTGTTAGTGATATAACGGAAGGTCTGTCAGGTAAGGTTTGCCTCTTTGCAGATGATACCAAAATCTGCAATAGAGTAGACACCCAGGAAGGGGTAGATAACATGAGGGGGGATCTAGCTAAGCTTGAAGAATGGTCTAGAATTTGGCAGCTGGGATTTAAATGTTAAAAAATGTAAGGTCATGCATTTGGGCTGCAGCAATCCAAGGGAGCAATACAGTATAGGGGGTGAAGTACTTTTGTCCACTAAAGAAGAGCGGGAACTAGGCGTGGTTGTGTCTGATGATTTTAAAGTAGCTAAACAGGTAGAAAAGGCGACGGCAAAAGCTAGAAGGATGCTTGGGTGCATACGGAGAGGAATGGCTAGCAGAAAAAAGGAGGTGATAATGCCTCTGTATAAGTCTTTGGTGCGACCTCATTTGGAGTATAGTGTGCAATTCTGGAGACCGCACCTTCAAAAAAATGTGAACCGGATGGAGTCGGTGCAGAGGGTGGCTAGTAAAATGGTTAGTGGTCTTCATTATAAGGCATATGAGGACAGACTGAAGGATCTTAATATGTACACCTTAGAGGAAAGGCAGGATAGAGGTGATATGATTGAGATGTTTAAATACCTCCGTGGCATAAATGTTCAGGGAGAAAGCCTCTTTCAATTGAAAGCAAGTTCTGCTACGAGGGGACATGGGATGAGGGTGAAGGGAGATAGATTCAGGAGTGATGTGCGGAAATATTTCTTTACAGAAAGAGTGGTGGATCCATGGAATAGTCTCCCAGTGGAGGTGGTAGAGATGAGGACAGTAACTGAATTCAAAAAAGCATGGGACCAACACAGAGGATCTCTAAAGGTAAAAAGGGGACTGTTGTAGTTGTTGATCTGGAAGGACAGACTAGATAGGCCACGTGGTCTTTTTCTGTCATCATGTTTCTATGTAAAGTGCTACTGCTACTACTTATAGAAGATCATAAGTGTCGTCATACTAGGTCAGACCAAGGTCCATCATTTGTATAGTGCTACAAGGCATATGCAGCACTGTGCAGAGGCATGTAGGAGACAGTCCCTTCTCATAAGAGCTTACAGTCTAGTCAAGACAGAGGACTAGGATATATCTAGGGGAGTGACAAGGAGGTGAACAGGAGACTAAGGGGATGAGGATCCACAAGCAGTCTCAAGGAGGTGCGTTTTTAGCCTGGATTTGAACAGGGCCAGAGATGGAGCCTGATGTACTGACTCAGCTGGTTTGCTGCAGGCATAAGGAGCAGCAAGGTAGAAACACTGAGGTTTGGAGTGGGCAGTGGAAGAGAAGGGCACAGATAGAAGGGACGTGCTGGAGCGGTGGCCATGCTGACCCATTTCCTCCCACAGTTTCCAGTACCATCTTTACGCTGATGACTCTCAGATCTACCTCTCTGTGCCTGAAATCTCTCCAGGAATCCAGGCCCAGATGTCTGCCTGCCTGCTGCCTGGATGTCTCACTGTCATCGGAAATTGAACATGGCCAAAACTGAGCTCCTTATCTTTCCCCCTAAACCCACCTCCCCTCTTCCTCCTTTCTCTATTTCTGTGGATGACACTACTCTCCTCCCTGTTTCCTCAGCTCGCAACCTTGGGATCATCTTTGACTCTACTCTTTCTCTGCACACATCCAACAGATAGCTAATACCTGGCGCTTCTTTCTCTATAACATCAGCAAAATTCATCCCCTTCCTTTTTACTCACACTACTAAGTCCCTCATCCACTCACTGGTCAACTCCCACCTTGAGTATTGCAACCTGCTCCTCACAGGTCTCCCCTAAGAACATGCCATACTGGGTCATGCCAAGGTCCATCAAGCCCAGTATCCCGTTTCCAAAAGTGGCCAATCTAGGTCATACATACCTAGCAGTTTCCCCAAAAGACGCAGGTTCCACAATGCTGGTATTGGGTCAAGCATTGATATCCTGGGTCCCTTTTAATAATGGTTTGTGGACCTTTCCTCCAGGAACTTGTCCAAACCTTTTTTAAACCCAGCTACACTAACAGCCTTTACTACATCCTCCGGTAACAAATTCCAGAGTTTGATTACACGTTGAGTGAAAAAAATATTTTCTGTTCTTAGTCTTAAATGCGTTACCCTGTAGCTGCATTGCATGTCCCCTAGTCTTTCTATATTCTGATGAATCATTTCTCTCTTTCAATATGTTCAAAATTCAACTGCATGGCTTATCTTCCGCCAGTGTTGCTATGCTCATGTAACCCCTCTTCTGAAGTCACTTCGCTGGCTCCCTATCCGTTTCTGCTTCCAGTTCAAAGTCTCCTACTGACCTACAAGCGCATTCATTCTGCGGCTCCTCACCACCTTTCCTCTCTTATCTCACTCTACACCCCTCCTTGGTAACTCCGCTCCTCTGGCAGATCCCTTTTATCTGTGCCCTTCTCTGCCACTGACAACTCCAGACTTCCTTCATTCCATCTCACTGCTCCATACGCCTGGAACAAACTACCTGAGTCTGTGCATCGGGCTCCTTCTCTAGCTCTATTTAAATCCAGGCTAAAACCCCACCTCTTTGAAACTGCTTTTGGATCCTGATACTCCTCACTCTCTTGTTCACTACGTATGTGTATCTTGCCATACTCCAGAGTCCCCAGTTTCACTATGTGTTTTGTCTTGATTAGATTGTAAGCTCTGATGAGCAGGGACAGTGTCTTACATCTATATATACAGCGCTGTGTACACCTTGTAGTGCTATACAATTGATTATTATTATTAGTAGTAGTAGCAGCAATAGTCTTTAGTTTAGTCCTGCTATTTGTCCTAAATTAAATGGATAAGTTATTGACTTAGTGGCCCACTATTGCTGCTAAATGGATCATTTTTAGGACTGTCTCTGCTCCACCCCTAACCCACTCCAGAATAGAAATAGCATCTGGCCATTTAGCAATTTAGATGGTCCAATACTATCTGTATAATGTTTGAAAATATAAGGATTAGCTAGCCATTGGCAAATGCATAATTTGCTTTGAATATTGGCAGATTATAATATATATCAATCACACACTCCCACCCCCAGAACAGATCCAGACGCTTCGCTCTGGCCTGATCCCATTATTGGGAGGATTGTTGCAAGGCTGTAAAAGTAAAGACAGAATTAATTCACTCACATGGGATTAAGAGAGTAAGGAGGCAGACTGTGTCCTAAATGAATAAACCTGTTACTCTCATATCACTGCTACACCTCAGGGCCACACTTTAAGCTTAATGGGAAGAGACCCCAATACAAAAGCTTGCAAGCAATCCTGGAAACCCGCAGAGACAAAAAGTAATATGTACACAGACAGAAAGACAGACACACACAGGGGCTCAGTCATATAACTACACACTTGCACCAAGCCACACATGTACATGCATAGAACACATCAGTAAACAGACCGGCATGAGTTGTGGCAGTGCGGTAGGCGTTGGGGCGACACAAAGCTTGGAATCCAGCAGTACATCAGGATAGTGTTAATCAGACTGTGTTGCAAGTGTGAGCTGGGCACAGGCATGTAGTCTCATAGCAGCGGCATGAGCTCAGCAAACAAGATGTGGGAAAAAATCAGAGTGCCCAGGGGCACAGGAGAAACGAGGGTGGCCTTTTGCTTCCTTTCAGCAATGCAGTGAAGCCCCTGCCTCCGCAGCTGCAAATAACCGTCAGTGCTGTGGCTTGCTTATTTAATATTTCTAACCACTTTGCAGCAAATTTCACACAGGAGTGTGCTGGCGGCCGAGGTGTGTATAGCTGGGGAAATGGATTTATAATTAAATTCTTGCTCTTCATTATGGGCCCTTGGGCGACTCTGTTGCTTTCCCTCCTCGCTCCGATCTCCAGACCTGACTCTGCCATTCCTAACAGGAATCCCAAAGAGAAAGGGAGCGAGGAGGAACCATAACAAGGAGGCTGATGGTATATGCCTCAGGGGAGGGGGAATTCATTACTTTAAAGTGGAGTTTCTGAAGGAGAGGAATACACACGAGGGGTTGTACAATTAGCACATGCTGGTGAGACAGCCTGACTGAAGAAAGATTTCAGGTGTTGAGTTGAGCCTCCTGCACTTTCCCCATATTTGGAAGATCATTTAAAAACACATGCCCTGGTCAGTTTTCTTGTTTCATAGAACTAAAAGCATGTGAGGGCAAATTCAAGCGTGCCAAGCACTAAGGGATGGCATCAAACTTCACTGGTGGGTTTTCAATAAACAGTTCATTGGAAAAAAAAAAAAGTTCAGCCCTAAGGAGTTTCCTGACCAATTAAATAGCTGTCGCCTTCATTTTGAAAACAAAAACAAAACAAAAAACTGGCTTCATTTCTATTAATCTTTTTTTTCCCTTTCGGGGAATCTTGGTCCTACAGTATGAGCTTCTAAAGGGGTGTGAAGGATTCTGCTGAGACATCACCCTCTTCCAGAGAAAGAGCAGCAGGATGTACGTCCTGCCACCTCAACGCACATGCAGGATTCACATATGTCTAATACCTTCATATGCATGTAAACATGGGCCATCACACATATACATATGATGAGTGTAAATGACTAATAAGAATTGTCCTAATGGGACAAACCAAAGATCCATCAAACCCAACATCCTGTGGCCAATTCAGGTTACAAGTACCTGGAAGGATCTCAGAGCTAACAGTGTACCATGCGATAACTTAACGAAGGCCTGGAGCGGTGAGCAAGATTCAAGTTCCAATTCCACCTCTCTTAATGCTTGCTACAGCTGCTGCCCTTCCTCCCTTAAGCTGCCTTTTGACAATTTGCAGGATTGCCGCTTCCACAGTGGGCTGCTCACAGTTCTCGTACCTCTGATAGAACTGCCTCCATTGTCACCAGGGATCCAGGTCAGTGTGATGGATGAGGCTGAAGTTTGAGACACGGTTAGACGTGGTTGATCGGGAGGCACTAGGTGAAAATGACAGGCAGAGACAGTGAGAGTAGTTCTCAGCCACCAAGTGGTCACTAGAAGATCAAAGAAACTGAATACCACAGCAGCCCAAACCTCCCGTGTGTCCTGGGTTTGAAACCAGTGGTCATTTTAACTTTGCTTATCTGAGCCCTCAGCAGAATGATCTTAAGCACTGTTCCCGCCACACTGAGCGGGAGTCTTCTGGGCACACTGCCGCCTGTAGGGGAAGGTGCTACAATATCACGCTTTTAGTAGCGTGGCCTGCCCCTCGTACTATGAAAGTGATATCACAGCGCCTCCCCTCTACCAGCATCTGCGTGGCTGCGGGACTCCCGCGCAGCTTGGCGGGAAGTTGGAGCTGAGCATCACACAATTGCCGGATCATCATCTTGTTCCTCGGCAGGTTCATTGTGAATCCTGCACAGCAAATGTCACAAGCGTGATGTCCCATTGCAGCTGTTCATGTATTCATACCCTTTCCACTGCCTGGTTTTATGCACTCAGAGCTTCATGTTAGTCTGCTCCTAATGAACGTAATATAAATACCGGCCTGGGAGCTAGTACAATCTCTGGGGCTTACTGCACAGTAATGTGGGCGAGTGCTTTCGGGGAAGACAGCAGAGCTGATAGGCTATTGGTCTTGACCAGAGTCTGATCGGGACGCAGCATGCCCTACACAAGTTTGTACTTTGCAGTCAGAGATAATAAAATTACAGCAAGAGGTGGGGATCTCATCTTTGCCACCTTGTGGAACCTCCCCCCCCCCCGCACCCCTGTTCCAGTAAAATGCCCATATTCAGAAGAGTTGGCCTTCAAGAAGAAAACCCCTGTAAAACTGTTTTCACCAGAACCTGTCTCTCGTGTTTTCTGGGGGGCAATTTTCAATTGTCTGCCACTAATTTTTCCCTTTGAGCTTTGCATCAGTTTTCAACAGGAGTTTAAAGACAGGCAGCCCATATGTACTGTCTCTTTGAAAACGGTTTTGGGAAAGACGCATCCACAGAGATTTGCACCTGCTTTTCCTCTGCAGGTACTTTTTACCTGCAGATTAAATGTGCAGAGCCTTGAAAATGCAAAAACCTCACACGCTGTTACCGCCCCAACCTAATCCTGCCCTCTTTTACCTAAAGTATAGACGTTCTTGACCTCTGTGTGTACCTTTACCCACTATAGACTGGGCAATTTTCAGCCACTCAATGGCTTCTGAACATTGCTATCAGAGCCCATGATCAGTGATAAGCTTCTTAGCTCTAAAGTCAGGAAAATGAGAAGGAGGGCGTTTTTATAAGAACAGCTCAGAGCCCTGTTAACATAGGGATCAGGATTCAGCTGCATTTATTTAAGTGCTGGCACTAGTACTCAGATTAACATATATATTCAGTGCCACTATACTATACAGAGTATCAGTTCTGTCCGTCCTTCCCATCTACTAATCCCGTCCTCTGCCTTAGAGATCCTCTCTGCTTGTTGCATGTTTTCTTGAAGTCAGATGCAATCCTCATCTCCACTACCTCTTCTGGCAGGCTCTTCCACTCCTTTTTGGTGAAGAAACATTTTTTTAGATTACCGAGTCTATTCCCTTTCTCCTTCCAGAGCTTCCTTTCAGCTGAAAGAAACCCACCTCTTGTGCATTCATGACATGCAGATATAATCAGCAGCCCTGAATATATGTATAAATGTGGTCATCGCAGGCCTAAGTTAACTAAGTAACCTATCTAGATAGTGGATGAATATCGCTGCTACGCAGATAACTTTAGCCTCAAATCTAGCCCCATATTGTACAGATAGTATAGGGCTGTTCAGTTGGATTTTCAGCCTAATACTATCTATACAATCTGTAAAAAAATATACGGATAGAAAAGTTATAGGTTCACTGGCCATCAGTGAACCTAAAACGTAGGACCCAATTTTCAAAGCTGCTGATATTCCAACGCCATGAGTGTGTGTGTGTGTGTGGGGGGGGGGGGGGGGGGTCAGCCATGCTGCTTAAATATCTGGATAGGAATTGCCACTGAAGATCTAGGCTGAGCAGCGCTAACCAGGTGAGTGTTGGCACGTCCTCGGTCAGCACGTTTCAGCAGGCGCTTATCTAGACTGCAACGTAGTGGCTTTTCATGCGGCCTAAGTTGTCCAGACAAGGGCCACTGAAGATCATGCTAACTGGAGAAGGGTCAACACTAACAGGACCGTGCCAGGGCAGTCTGCACTCTCCCGATACTGCTGCTGAATATCGTGGTATCCACCCCTCCCCCATTGGTCAGTCGGCGAAGGGCTTTGCATATCAGCCCATCAGTTTTAATATCAGCCTAATGCAGTATAAAGTAGTCCTAGAACCTACTCTCAAATCAACGCTACATATTGCAGCTAAAGTCTCCACTCTTATGAAAAGAGTTTAAAGCCATTGACTGGGGTTAAGCACATTTTCCCCAGGTAAACTGGTGTGGCTGAAAATGAGCCCCCTCTTACTAGCTAAGAGTATGTGCAGGTTTCCTTAGCACAATGCTTTTAATTGGGTTAAAAATGGACAAGGTTGTTGCATTTAGATCAGGGAAGCAAGCAAGGTGCACAGTTGGCATTTTGAAAGATAAGTACGCTATCTTACCGCTCTCCGCTGCCCACAGTAATAGCAGGTGTAAAGCATGTGGCCACTTCTAGCACATACACTCTATGCCGGCTCACGTTGCAGAACTACCTACTGTACATTCTTTTCAACCAAATTACTCAGAGTATCCTCCTTAATCTCATAAGGTATCCACAGTAGACAAGGGCCTCCTAACACCTTGCTGGGGTGGAGGGAAGAGTGTGCCCTAGCACCATCCTGGGACATTGTATCAATAAGGACACACTCATATTCTGCAAACAAAAGGAAGAAAACTAATGGGACACCCCCCCCCCCCCCAAAATCAACAGCCAGAAAAAACAGCAGGGGTAACACAACTTCTCACACTGCAAAAGAATCTTTTATTACTTGTATGCCCGACACGGATTTGTTTCAGCAAGAAATGCCTGTGTCTGAAGCACAAGTATCATAAAGATCAACAAATACAAGACTTCTAAAAATACTACTAGTGTGGACGTAGCTGTCACATTCAGCTTGCATCAAACTTGATGTGAGAGACACGGCCACACTGGTGCTTGATGGGAGAGACACGGCCATGCTGGTGCTTGAGGGGAGAGACACGGCCACGCTGGTGCTTGACGGGAGAGACACGGCCACGCTGGTGCCTGATGGGAGAGACACGGCCACGCTGGTGCTTGATGCGAGAGACACGGCTACGCTGGTAGTATTTTTATAAATCTTGTTTTTGTTTTTTCTCTATGATACATGTGCCCCTGATGCAGGGGTTTCTTGCCGAAAAACGGCCATGTTGGGCATAATAAAGGATTCTTTTACTGTGTTGGAAGTTGTGTTATTCCTACTGTTTTTTTCTGGGCTATTTTGGCCTGTTCCCATTCTGGGAGAGCATCATATTTGGCAACAGCCTGCTGCCTTTACCTTGAATCAGTAGGTTGACGATGATGGTGTCAAAGCCCCAGGTGTTGGTGGCAGTGCAAGTGTAATACCCAGAATCCTCTGCCTTCACGGAGCGCAGGACCAGGGTACCATTTTGTTGGATCAATCTGTGCCCATCCATGGCAATGGGGATGGCGGAGTCCTCACTGGAGGATGCAGAAATTAGAAACAAGTCATGGACAAATTCCTAAGAAACACTACTGCTGTAAGGTCTTGGGAATGAGAAGCATTTTTAAGCCACCCGCAGACTGCACCAGGAAAAATATCATCACTTCTATGTTGCTAGAAATCTCCAGGCATATTCAATGAATGCAATATGAATATCCCATAAATCCCTTAGGAATGATCCAGAAATCCTCAAAGAATGCTCCATGACTGCTCAGCAAATAGGCAAGAGAGGTTATACCCATCCCGTTCTTTCCTAGAAGCTTCTTACACTCAAAACCGGAAGCTTCTAGTTGGTAGATGTCATATGACTCATTTACCTGTCCTTGGTCCATTTAACTGCAGGTGCTGGTTCTCCTACAGAACTGCAGGGCAGTCGAACATCCCTCATCCAAGGGGTGGTTACAGTTCCCCCAAATGATATAATTTTTGCAGGGGCTGTAGAACACAAGAGAGAAAATCGCTGTCAGTACATCTGTGTGCTGAGGGTGCCACAGAGAGGAGCCTACTGTCAGCACGTCTCACTGCTGGGTGTGCGCATGGCCACAAAGAGTTTGGAAGGAAAGATGAAAAAGGGAAGGGGCGACTGCAGGAGTAAGACAGAGAGATGGGCATGAAACGTGGGCGTCCAGCGTTCCTAATACTGTGCTCTAGCCAACACTACATAGGATCTGCTGGAAGATAGATATAACCGTCCAAGAAGGTTGCTTCCTCATCTTCTCAGCAAGGTCGTTACCTCCTGCTGCCACATCTTTGACCTCCAAGGGCTTGTCACGCCCCGCCCTCTTTTTGTCTGAAACAATTATCAAGTGAGGTAAAGAGATGGTCAGACTGTCTTCTGACAGTAACAGATGTGACACCAGCCTCATGGTCGCCAACCATCCTGCTTCAGGAGAGGACGCTCACATTTTTCCCTATTTAAAGAAAATCCATTTCTTTTCTTCTGCCCTACAAAACTATTCATCCAATCCAGTCCACTAGGGCCTGGCAGCTGCTGCAAGATGAGCCTCTGCTATTTCAGTCAGCTGGGCCTGGGTCCCTGTCGGTGGGCTCGTTCCCTCCTCCCCCGTGCCAGTACTCTAGCAATGTGTAAGCATGCAGGTGAGAGGGGGTCTTAGCACTGCTGCAACAGGTAAAAGAGAAGGGAAGGGAAGGGGGGGGGGGAGAAGAGGTCTCAGGAGTACTATCCACAGATTCTCTCTGTGTACATATCCCCTCTTTACTCTCGTCAATTCAGCACACAAATCCTGCAAGTAAACCGAGCCCGTGTCATCCTCATATACCAGTTCTATGATCCCTGCAGAAAGCCCTCGCTCACTTTAAAGGTTCCCTTCCTCTGACAAATCTGATGATAGGTTAACTATGTGATATATTATGTTTATGTTTATTGAATTTGATATACCGCTCAGACCCAAAGGTATTAGAGCGGTTTACAATATTACTTCATTTAGGGAAACAAGAAAAGAACGCCATTTATAAGATAGGACAGAGTAGAGGACAGAAACAGTCTACAGATAAGAGGAGGAGAAGGACAACGGAGCAGCACGTTACCCTGATACATAGGTAGGACATCAGTAGATCAACAAGGACTCCAGATACAGATGCCACGGACCAACGCCTAAGGGCCACGCCATATTGAAACTATGTGACTGTTATTTTAGTCTTGTAGTTACCTACACTGGACATCCCTTCAGATTCAGGGAGGTAGTACAGCTGCTCTATAAAAAATGAAAGGGGGCCACAAGGATCAACACAAATGTGGCCTCAGAGCCAGGCTGGCCTCCTAGTCCATCTGAGGTTCTGCAAACCAGTTTCCACCTAGTAGCAGGAAATCCTGAATTTTGGACAGATGCAGCTGAGAGGAAAACACCTTCAAGGTACAGGAAGACAGTCAGGGTCTGCTCAGACTCCTCCTGCAGCCAGGCCCAGAAGGCATGGAGGAGCTTAGATAGTGTGTGTGGGGGAAGGGGGTGAGGGGCGTTGGGTTTATGATTATATTTGTATTCTATGAATGTTTCTGCTTAGTGCCGTTATATTAGCCATTTTGCATTTGTTGTGCTTTGATTTTCCTTTTGTGTCGTATTGCTCTTTTATGTGGTTGTATATGTGACTTTTGTTTTTAATTTAGCTCACATCTTTTCAATAGTAGCTCAGGGCAAGTTGCATTTAGGTACAGTCCCCAGGGGACTTATAATCTAAAGGGCTGATAGCCCATGGGCGGATGATCCGGGCAAGGGCGCCGAGCAAGAGATGCGGTGGCATTATCCAGATAGTACCGCTGAATATCTCCACCAAGAGCCCCGATGCTATCTGTTTAGGGCAGCAGTGGTCCCTAGGTGGTACCGCTGCTATCCAGGTAAGTGGCAACTATATCTGCTTAGCAGCGATTTTCAGGTTGCATGAAAATTAGGCCCAAGTTGCAAAGTGTCGGCTGAAAATCACTGTTATCCAGGTATGACGGCTGGAAGCACTCAGCACCACTACTCTCTGGATACTGCTGCTACATATCCCACCGATATTTAAGTGCTGTGGCGGACTCCCGTGGCATTGGAGGGTGAAGTGACTTGTACAAGTTCACAAAGAGCTTCAGTGGGAGAAGCAGTATTTGAACCCGGGCTTCCCTGGTTCTCAACCCACTGCTTTAATCAGTAGGCTATGCTTGGTTTTTTTAGATATGGCAGTGAATCAGAAGTGTCTTTACATTGAGCGAGTATAAAACCGAAATAAGCAAACTCATAAAACCTATTATGGAACAGAGGCATTTCTGTGGTCACGTCAGAAAGGCCTTCAGTCACGAGCAGAAAGAGATGACAGCTCTACCTTATAGTCAAACCGCAAAGCACTTCCAGTGTACTCAGAAAAATGAAGCTATAATGAAAAAGCACTCAGTAAGCAATCTGTAATGAGGTCCCCTCTGTGAGAGACGTGAGAGTCTTACACACATCACCCCCCTCCCTACAAACAGTTTGCCAACAGTTGGTACTCTCCTCTCCCTACCATCTCCTCGTGAGATCATAAAGCAGTGGATCCCAATCTAGTCTCATTTAATGCCCCCAACTTGTTCTGTGGTTCCTTAAACGAAAGTATGGGACCCCTCTAAAAAGTCTGGATTGTATCCATACACCATGTTCCGACTGCTGCTTTCTTGTCTATGATGGATAGGTCTGTTTAACTAAGCCCCTGTACCCTCTTGGGATGTGGCACAGGTCCTCTGAAATACTCCAGTAGGTCCAGCTAACGTTGGATAGGAAACCTGTCACTGTCACCCTGAACTTTGTAGCTCTACAGGGAACCAAGTGTTGTCCTCAGCAAAAAGGGTGCAAGGTGGAAAGCAGGGTCCAGCGAGACCCGCAGGGAGTATAGAGAAGGTCGCGGCAAACCTACCTTTTCCTGCAGGCTCAATAGTGACTCTCTCACTGATGTTGCCGCGGCCTGCGGATGTCACAGCAGCCACCCAGAATGTGTACTTCTGCCCACGTGTTAGGTGGGCAATACGGTAGAAGAGCAGCTCTGGACTCGTCTCATACTCACTGGGAGCCTGCACAAAGGGAAAATGATCAATCCTGGGCACAGAGAGTATCATTTTCAGGTCAGCAGCCACTGCATACGTTATCTGTTTAAAGTTAAGCGGACTTTCAGTGGTGCTATCTGTCCAAGTGGCACTGCTAAAAATCTATGTATAACTGGTAAATGGATAATATATTATAAGAGGTCCCCTGGATGGGGAGGGCAAGCAAGTGCTCGAGTTTATTTTCTAAGGCAGGGGTGTCCAAGTCCAGCACAGGAGGACCACCATCCAGCCTGGTTTTTAGGACGCCTCTAATGAACATTCATGAGATATATTTGCATACAATGGGGGCAGCACATGCAAATACATTCATGAATATTCGTTGGGGATATCCTGAAACCAGGCTGGACTAAGGACATATAGGAGCCTATGAGATTATTTTGGGAGCACCTCCGCATGTGATAGCAGCATTTACAGGTGGAGATTGGTATACATGGGTAAATGAGATTTTATAAAGTTGCTGTTTACATGTGCAGATCCATACCATGTAAAAGTTTCAAGGGGGCGTGGTTGGATCTGTGGATTGGGCATGGCCTAGGTGGCTTAAGAGTTGCGTGTGTATTCCCTATTTTACAAAAGGCATGTGCACATAACTCGTGTGCCAAAACATTTCTCCATCAGAATTTACGCTTGCTCTGAGGCAAAAACAGATTTTTCAAAAGTGCTGATTTTGCCCAGGGCTTTTCACGAGAGATTAAGAGAATCATTCGCCTCCATCCCCAATATTTCTTTCCACTGCCGACATGAAAATTAGCAAAAATTGCAGACTCAGTACTTAATTGGTGGCACTTATAGGGGTAAGTTTGCAAAATGACCCAGTTGAAAAATGGCAACTTCCACGTGGAAGCCGCTGTCCTGGTTATGGTCAGTTTTCGCATGTGCAGATTGGTAAAGTGACTCGTCCCGCTGTTCATGGGGGCAAATCCACGTTTGGCAGAGCCTTTTGTAGAATACTGCAGGAATTGAGCACCTCTTAGTTTCCCCATCTCATTTCCAGGCTCAAAGTGCTATGCAAAATAGAAAGAGAAACAGGAAAGCAGAAAAATCCACATGGCCTATCTCGTCTGTCCTTCCATATCAACAACTACAACAGTCCCCTTTTTTCCTTTAGAGATCCTCTGTGTTTGTCCCATGCTTTTTTGAATTTAGATACTGTCCTCATCTCTACCACCTCCACCGGGAGACTATTCCACGGATCCACCACTCTTTCCGTATAGAAATATTTCCGCATATCACTCCTTAGGCTATCCCCTTTCACCCTCTTCCTATGTTCCCTCATAGCAGAGCTTGCCTTCAATTGAAAGAGACCCTCCTATTTATGCCACAGAGTTATTTAAATGTCTCTATCATATCGTCCCTATCCCGTCTTTCCATTAAAGTATACATATTAAGATCTTTAAGTCTATCCTCATATGCTTTATAACGAAGACAACTAACCATTTTAATGGCCACCTTTTGCACTGACTCCATCCTGTTTATATCCTTTTGAAAGTGCGGTCTCCAGAATTGCACACTATACTCCAAATGAGGTCACACCAAAGACTTACACAGAGGCACTATCGCCTCTTTTCTTCTGCTAGCCATTCCTCTCCGTATGCACCCAAGCAACCTTCTAGCTTTTGCCGTCGCCTTTTCTATCTGTTTAGCTACTTTAAGGTCATCAGACACAACCACGCCGAGGTCCCGCTCTTCTTTAATGGACAGAAGTACTTTGCCCCCTACACCATACCACTCCCTTGGATTTTTGCAGCCCAAATGCATGACCCTGCATTTTTTAACATTATATTTCAGCTGCCAAATTCTAGACCATTCTTCAAGCTTAGCTAGATCCCTCCTCATGTTATCTACACCTTCCTGGGTGTCTGCTCTTGCAGATTTTGGTATCATCCGCAAACAAGCAAATGAGCCTTCATGTGTCTTTATAAAATACTAGGAGCAAACTGGCAGAACTTGTGGCTAGACTGAAGCTGTGGAGATCTACGCCAGCTATTTACAGATTATACATGTAAGGCCCATAGCCCTCCCCGCCGACCTCTAACCCGGATATTCAATGCTGTGGCAATAGCATCGAATATCCAGTGATTGCCGCAGGAACAGGAAGCCACTGAGGCTGACCGGGCAGCAGCGATATTGGCTGCTGCCGTTAGCGATCAGCACTTTAAATATAGGCGACGGTTTTCCTCACCCATCTTTAAGGCGCCGATTGCTAACTGGACAGCATGCAATATCTCTTCTGCCTGGTTAGCGCCATTCCCTGCCTCCACTCCGCCCTGGAACACCCCTCCAACATGCCTTGATGCTAACCAGATACCATCGGGGCGCGTAGGGGACATAGACAGGAATATTCAATGCCACTAACCATGTGGGCGCCATTGAATGTGCCCATCTAAGGCATTTACATGGTTTACTAGGTTGTAAACTGTGTAAATCCTTTCGAATATCCGGCCCGTAATTTATAAAAAAAACTCTTAAGCAAATGGTGACTCCTCCCACACTTGGATCAGACTCCAGCGAACACATCTACATATACTGTAGGTTCCATAAAAGGACACGCCTTCTTGTCACCGCGTCCACTTTTACATGCATCACACGTCGCCTAGGTGAGAGGCCAACTAGGCGTCTATTTTGGAGTAGCTGCAAATGGGCATGCAAAGGCATGTATTTTATCAACACACATGTTGCCCATGCGGCTCCTAACATATGCTCCTCAACATGCCTAATCTCGTGTCATGAAGAAGTATGCACCTCCTTGTTATCCTGCATCCTTTTACAGGAGGGTAATTTTATAAGATGCCTCTTACTCGTGTACCTTGACATATCTGTACAAAACGTCTTTTAAAAACGATCCCCTGAATGTTGTACCTGCTATCTGTGAGCAGCGCTTGCATGAATATGCTCAATACTGCTACTTTCACGCTGAACGTCTGCCTAGCAGCGCAACACCCTCTAGCTTACGCCCCTTTTAAAACACAGGGCTTTAGGTGTTTAGCAATTTATACTGCCAAAGTTCTGATACAGCTTTACCTTTACTTTCTACCTACCAGATAAAAAATTGTTGCACGATCTGTTACCATGGGCCAAAACTGCCTGCTCAATCCCGCACTAGCAGCTTGTGCGGCTTAGTAAATATGTCCCTAAGAATCTTCACCAATGTTGCTCGAGCAACACAGGACAAAAAGAAATCGTTTCTGGCGAGCAGACAAGAAACCGTGGCTCTTGGAGCAACTTTCCTTCTCCTATATCCATGTAAATGCATTGTAAAATATTTAAAAGTGAGGTATATGCTTTTTGTCCCTAAGCAGTTGTGTTCAGTTTCAAATATAAAAAAACTATCTACCCCAGTTTCTTTCCCTCAGCTGCTGGGGGTGCAAGCGCTTGAATAACGGCTATGACTTTTGCAGGACTGCGCTTATTGCTACAATTTTTCTTTTTTTTTTCTTGTTTTCCTTTATTAACTTAACTCCATGTTGGATGAAAATAAATATTTTCCTTTTTCTTGTGTGTTCTTAGATGGAAAGGTGTCTAGCTGTATAGATTTTCTTTGTTCATACTTCATGTTACGACGATCAAGTGTATATATAATTTGTTAAAATGAGACATATTAAAAAACAACAGTCAAAGTTATCTGACACCCACACATGCAGTACCAGAATCAGAGAACAGTAATGAACGGAATAGCTATTCTTCCTCGCAGTCTTGGTTGCAGATTTGGTAATAATCTGGAGTAAATTCTAGAAACTTTAGGCCTGGGGTATCAAACATAGGGCCCATGGGCTATTTCCAGTCTGCAAGGGTCTTTCATCTGGCCTCACCATGAGGCAAACAAGGCAGTTGCCTAGAGCGACACTTTTTACGGGGTGCAAAGAGCAGAGCATTCAAAGATTCTGACAGCCAGGGTGTGTGTGAAGCTTAATGCTTGCCTAGGATGCCAACACATTGAACCAGCTCAGAGGCCGGCCCTCAATGAGGGATGTCACTGGGCAAGGTTTTAAAGAGCGCTGCAATGCTCAGTCAGCAGTCAAGTCATCAGAAGGGCTGAGAATGAGGATCCCAAATGAGGATCCCAAGGAGATTTCTGCAATCCTTCAGTTGAGAACCTATTCCCCAGGCATAGTCTCTGCTCCCCCTATCGCAGCTGAAAAGTGGTCACAGCCTTTTGCTATATCGCTTCATCTTTCCCCACCCCATGTGGGCATGAGGAGGAGCAGGAGTAGAGCAGCTCCATTTTGCCCTAGGCTTGGCATTTTTGCAATGAGCTTTCTTTCTTATCGTCCTTATTCCTGTTGGAGCTATCGTTGCCCAAAGAGCAGTTCTATGGGGTGAGCATGCATAGGGCAGTCTACAGAGTAGCGAGAGCAAAACCATCCCACAGTATGTACTGCTCAAACATATTTGAGCAGGCCACACAGGCAGCATTTCTGAAATTCATGTGCTGACGCTGCTACTGTCATGCATTACAAGATGAGCATTGCTGGCCTGCAGATTTTAAAGATCCTGCCTCCATGCTGGCCTGCTCTAATGCGCTCGAGCAGTACATACGGCGGGACGACTCTACTCTGCTGATGGCCTGGTGCTTCTCTGAAGATGAAATAACACAAGAAACGGAGTCTGTGCCTGCAGCCAGGGAGCTTGCTGAAGACGGAGGGTGTTGCCACCACCCAAAAGCCTGGAAGGAATCTGGAGGAGCAGACAACAGTGCCTTAAATCTCAGCTGCCCCACTCCAATAGCATCTGAGGATGTCTTGAGGCATACATAAAGGGCCTGATATTGAGTTAGGAAGGCTGTGTGCCCCTTCAGTGCATAGCCCTCCCCGCCGACCCCTAACTCCAGATATTCAATGCTGGGGTCATATGAAATATTGCTGCTGCCGGGTTAACAATTGTTGCCACTTCCACTCCTCCCTGGACACACCCTGACGCTAACCACTTAGTATCAAGGCGTGTAAGGCAGAAGAGAGGGGATATTCAGCGATACTAACTGTATTAGTGCCATTGAATATTCCGGATAGCAGCATTTACAGTTTACAGGGCTGCAAGCTGTATAAATGCCTTTCAAATATCAGGCTCAAGGTCTTTAAGTCTCTCCTAATCTGTCTTCTGGTACAGACCCTACACCATTATGGACACCTTCCTCTGAACCACTTCAAGTCTTTTCATATCATAGTGAGATACTGCCTCTAAAACAGAACACAGTACTCTAGGTGAGGCCTTACAAAATTGTGTCTTATGGAGTTAATGTTATGGCAGGATAACTATGTGTAAAGTCCAAAAAGGTGCCTATTTCATAAAGGCAATATACGCCCCTATCAGCTTTTATAAAATAGGCGTCCTGAACCAGCCCTGATAGTTCACAACTTCAAATGCATGAATTTACACTTGCTCTAAAAAAGCTGCAATTGTGCGCATACACCCTACACATCTACTCATTTTATAACATATATGCATATCTCCCAACTCCACTCCGCCCATACTACACCTAATGAATGCCTGCACACAGATTGCATAAAAACAGGCACGCGCATGCTCCATGCATCTCATTTTCACATGTGAATACCACCAAACAGTTTGTTAGAGCCCTGTAGATCTGCAGGATTTCACTGGAAGCTCCCTTGCAGGCACTGCTTGGATTTACGAGAGAGATGCTGGGAATGCGAGGGCAATGCCGGGGAGTGCGGCATGCATGTGGGCTGGCTCAGAGGCTCAGTGACCATGCTGCACACTGCTATTCAGAAGGCCCCTAGTTTGATCCTTGACTCAAGTCTTCCACTGTCTGCACCAACTGGGGGCTGCTGCCAAGGCAGCATTTACAGCCCCTGGGTGGGAAAGGAGTTGTCATCGTTGTTTAAAGATGGCATCCATGATGGCAGGGTTCCAGGAGGAGCTCTGGTCATTGACCCCTGGCCCAGGATCACTACAATGACCATACTATGGGGGAAGGGGCCGAAGGAATATAAAATGGAGTAGTTGCTAATGAAGGTTTATAGTGCCAGATTCCCACCTTAGTTCCAAGTCAGTTGATTGTGTGAAGGAGAAGACGCCAAGTACAATTGCTGGACTGAAATAAATAACATATGCAAGCTGTATAGGAGAAGGGTACAGGTCACTTTCTATTGGTTCATCTGACAGCCAAACAGGGTCCAGCCAGGGCCTAGCAGTTGAGGAGCATAAATCTCAAAAGTTGCTGCCTCTGAGAGGAGCCTGGGACTGCCATTATCGGAGAACAGCAGTCCCCCACATCCCCGCTGTTTCTACTAGAAAATGATTAAGCCAATGGTGAGTGCTAGGTCTAAAAAAGGTTTGGATGAGTTCCTGGAGGAAAAGTCCATAAACCATTATTAAAGTGGACCAGGGAAATCCACTGCTTACCCCTGGGACAAGCAGCATGGAATCTGTGTACCTTTTTGGAAACCTGACAGGTACTTGTGACCTGAATTGGCCACTGTTGGAAACAGGATACTGGCTCGATAGACCCTTGGTCTGACCCAGTATGACATATGCTATGTTCTAGTCAAACAAGCATTTTGGGCCTCCATAATAATATAAACACATCTGAAAACTCCCATAAATGGGGCCAAGATGTTCGGACTGCAGAGTAATAACCACTGATTAATGGACTCCTCCTACCAATGGAAAGACAATGCCCAGGGCGTAGGGAGGACAGACAGACCTCTGCCGGCAGCACTGACTCTGACTTCTCTTCATTCTGCCAGCAACTGATTTACTAGGGCAAAAATTGGGCTTTGGAACATTGAATTACACATCAGAGAGGACTTTCCTAAAACATTTGGGCAATGGGCACATGTCTAGTTTGACCATGACTTAATCCTGCTATGGTTTCTAGAGGAAATACTTCACTTCTCACCTCAGCATGGACAGAGGTCTCCATCTGGGGAAAGGGGTGCATTACCTCCCAAATACCCTTAAAAAGTACTGCAAAGCCATTTATAAATGTAACATAACATCTAGGCTGCTTCAGAAGATCCATGGAGCTTTTGCCAACAAGACACTTTTTACTAACCCCCTCCTCACCTCTGTGCTCTGGATGCACCAGGGAGGGCAAGCTAGGGCAGAGAAATAGAAGGGCATTAACGGTAAGAGGGCATCTCCATGAGGGAAGACGGTAACAGAGCAGGAAGGACCTTCCCTGAAACGAACAGTCCTTCTATCCCAGATAATGTTTGGGGTAGCGCTGGTTTTCTTCTCCTTTTTTCCCGGTTTGTGATGTCACAGAGAGAGGCAGCTGCAGCTGGTATGTTACTTTCTGCAGAGAGCCCTCTGGTACAATCCACTCTAGTGACATTGCACCCTCAAGCCATCTATAAGCAAGAGTTGGGGTCCGAGACCCAGCCCCACATCTTCTAGCAGAACTCCTCAGTAGCGGCATCTCTCAAAGCGCAGGGCATAGAACGAATGATTCCAATAATTCCACAATTATGAAACCATCTCTCCTGACTGAAATGCAGCAGGAAGCAAGCTTGCTAACTTTTACAATATAACTGAAGGGTTTTTTTTTATATTCCCTTCATAATGACTTTCTGTTAGCCAATATCCAGTTTCAAGTGTGGATGAATGCATTTTTACATTTTTATGTTTGATGTTCTATTGTGAATTATTAGGTTTTATTGTAATTTTAGTTTTGTATGTTACATTTTATTGCATGAAATGATCTGAATGAGCTTTGGTTTTAAAAAGTGTTGAAAACCAAAACAAATAATACAATGACAGACACTGATTTAGTGCCAGTAGACTATAATATAAAGTGGGAAATGAACTATGTCAATGAAACAGGATGAATTTCGGCAGCCAGAACTGGCCTGGAATGCCCCTTCTTTCTGCTCTTTCCCCACCTTTTTACCAACTGGGGTAGGATGCTATTGTGTCCTCAGTACTAACGTAGCACAAGCCCAGCTCAGTTTAAATGACAGGCCCTGCCAACAGGGGCCACTGGTCCTCCAAAAGCTTCCTAACAATGTCAATGTTAGTGCTTAATATGGTGTTTTCATCCAAAACATTATACCAACACACTGAATGGATATTACCCAAACCCCTTCAAGCCTGCACTGCCTTAAAATGATCATTAATACCCCTCCTCTCCTGATTTCAAGAGGAGGGGGGAGAGGGTAAAACCCCACAGAAAACAGACCTTGCTGTGCAACACTTTTGTGTTTTTAAGCAAATGACAGTTTTGACAAGTGGCCAAGGCAATGATATTGGATCCCAGCGGTTGTACCAGCTGCCTGGGTGAAAAGATGCAGTTGCCTTGGAAACGAGCAGCTCAGATATTGAAATAAAGCCGAGATGGAGTATTTGATAGGCAAGGTGCGCCTGGCAACCCCCTTCCACAAAACAAGGACACCTAAGATTTGCTTATATGTTTAAGAGAGGGTTTAAAAAGGACTCATCAGTTCCTCAAATGTGGCGGGGAACATCACGTGTATTGGCACGGATGCTGAAGGACTGGAGGAGGGCAGGCATGAGTTGGCTTCATGCACAGTCCTAGATGCCAAGGAGGGAGGAAAAAGCAACCCAGACTTGTCTCTTTTCCTAAACTACTCTTCACTCCAAACAAAAGTGATATATATAATGAGGACAACAGAAAGATAACATCCAGCGAGACAGGCTATCTCCAGTATTATGACCTGTATGACAAGATGAAAGTACCTACATAGTCCCAGTACACAATCCTCACTGTACACAGGGTTGTAAAAGTGCACACATTGCATGCAAAACTGCTGGTCTCATTAGGCAGGTCGTCCTTTTTTTGTACCGTGATAATTTCAGATTCCGCTGCTCACTGTGTTGGGGATGCGTGGGGATAGAGGAAGGGCGTACAGAGGCCTGTATGTGGCCTCTCAGCAGAGACCTGAAATTCTAAATAGATTTTTCCAGAAAAGGACTGTAGTAAAGAAAGGACCCTTGTCATTGTACTTCTCAATCCTGGTGGCAGACCGAAAAACCATTTACTGGGCCAAAGTTGGACATGTCCAATGACATATGTGAGTTTTAGAGAGCACGGTATCTGGAAACCTCTTGCACATCATCACTTGTATGCCAAAAGCACTTAGAGCACTATAGACACTATTCCTCTTCGGAGCGGTGATAGAAAGCTTGCACTGGCTGTCCACAAAGCCTGGGGCATCGCTATGGCACTATAAACACAATACCAGCTTGTGTTGAGCAGTCACCATACTTTATTAGGAGACTTTCAGAAATTGCAGTTTAAAGACTTTCAAACATCCCACGTCATCAGAACTGCTGACCAGTAACCTCTGTGATAAAAGGAACAGGTCTGGTTTTGACTTCTCTCTCCCCCTGTGTCTAAGAACTTGTAGCTTTTGCTTGCAGAAACTGGACTATAATTTCATGGATGCAGTGGGGCCGAAGTAGGATATTGTACCTCTTTATTTTGCTTTCATTATTTAACAAGATGAGGTGACAGCCAAATCTGACTCAAAGCAATTCCCCCTCCTTCCACCCTTCCCAGCTGTACCTTAACTCCACCAAGCAGATGTCTCACCTTCCAACATTAATCGCAAAGCCCAGGTAGGAAAGCGCTGTCCTCTCTCCCGCCCCCTCCCACCCCATGTCATTAATTGCACATATGCGGAAGACACAGTCTTCGCAATCCCAGCATTCATTCTCTTGTTGTGAACACAGTGAGCTCACACAGCTTATGCCTAACAGAACCAGAGTTTAAGTTTTATTACATATTGATGGCCCTCCCTAAATCTTCCCATTACGATCCACTTACCGGTTGTCCTGAGCCCAGACTGGAACAGAAGATGGTGTACTTTCGGATGATACCATTCAGTTTGGTAGGGGGAAGCCAGGACACTACCACACTGCTAGCGGAAGAAGGGACAGCTTTAATTCCAGCAGGAGGGCCTGGAACTAGAGGAGAATTAGCATTAAGACAAAGCAGGCTGGCATCTAGGGAAATGCAGGCTTAAACGTGACAGCAGATAGGTGCCCATGCCCTAATTCCCATTTAGTTGGGCTGTTTCATGCATTGTGCATGGGAGATGCCCATGAAGCAATGTGGGAAAAAGGGGGAAAATGGAGCAAAACGGACACAAACATCAAAATGAAATAAATGCAGGGAAAATAATAATTCCATGGCTAATACTGAGGAACAGTTTACAGGGCAGGGCATCCCTACTGCTCCTCCTTATCTTCCTGTGATGTTTGCAGTAAAGAGAATCAGCAGTATTCGGGCTCAGGGATCAACAGTAATGGTGGTGGGGAGTGGTCTCAGAGAGAGTGCTCTGGGATCTGCAGTAATGGTGCTGGGGAGTGGTCTCAGAGAGAGTGCTCTGGCATCTGCAGTAATGGTGCTGGGGAGTGGTCTTAGACTGAGCTCAGAGAAGAGCAGTAATATGGAGGGCAGAGGTCACAGAGAGAGCTCTGGGATCAGCAGTAATACAGCTGGGGAGAGGTCACAAAGAGAGCTCAGAGATCACCAGTAATAGTGCTGAGGAGAGGTCTGAGAGAGCTCAAGGATTAGCAGTAATAGTGCTGGGGAGAGGTCTCAGAGAGAGGTGAGGGATCAGCAGTAATAGTGATGAGGAGAGATCTCAGAGAGATCAGCAGTATGGTGCCGGGGAGAGGTCCCAGAGAGATCTCAGGGATCAGCAGTAATAGTGCTGGGGAGAGGTCAGAGAGAGCTCAGGGATCAGCAGCAAGAGAGCTGGGAAGAGGTCTCAGAGAGATCTCAGGGATCAGTAGTAATTGTGCTGGGGGGAGGTTCCAGAGAGAGCTCAGAGATCAGCAGTAATAGTGGTCAGGAGAGGTCTCAGAGAGAGCTCATGGATCATCAGTAGCAGTGCTGGGGAGAGGTCTCAGATAGATCTCAGGGATCAGTAGTAATAGTGCTGGGGGGAGGTCCCAGAGAGAGCTCAGAGATCAGCAGTAATAGTGGTCAGGAGAGGTCTCAGAGAGAGCTCAGAGATCAGTAGTAATAGTGCTGGGGGGAGGTCTCAGAAAGATCTCAGGGACAGGGCCGGATTTACGTATACGCCATGTACGCCATGGCGTAGGGCCCACAGCCGGCAGGGGCCCACAAAAAAAGAACCAGTTTTTTTTTTTTAAACTCAATTAAAAAAAAAAACCTGGTGGCTGCCGCCGCGGGGCCCCCTCTGCTGCCGCGGGGGCCCCGTCTACAAGCTGGTCGGGTCGGGTCCGGTCGGGTCTCTCTCCCTCCCTCCCTCACTGCAGGCTGCGAGAGACGCGAAGATAGAGCGTCTCCTCGCGTCTGTGTTAAGCCCGCAGGGGCTGATGGGATTTCCCATCAGCCCCTGCGGGCTTAACACAGACGCGAGGAGACGCTCTCCCTTCGCGTCTCTCGCAGCCTGCAGCGAGGGAGGGAGAGAGACCCGACCCGACCCGACCGGACCGGACCGGACCGGACCCGACCAGCTTGTAGACGGGGCCCCCGCGGCAGCAGAGGGGGCCCCGCGGCGGCAGCCACCAGGTTTTGTTTTAAAATTAAATTTTACTTTAGGCCGGGGGGGGGGGGGGGTAGGACGGGTAAGGGGCTATGGGGGGGGTAGGAAGGGTAATGGGCGATGGGGGGGGAGGACGGGTAAAGCGCTATTGGGGGGGCTGGGGCTGGAAATGGACTGGGGGGGTAGGGCTGGTAATGGGCTATTGGGGGCTGGGGCTGGAGCTGGGCTGGGCTGGGGGGGTTAAGGCTAGAGGTGGGCTGATGGGGTTAGGACTGGTAATGGACTGTGGGCTGTTGGGGGGGCTTAGAACTGGCAATGGGCTTTGGGGGGGGTTAAGACTGGTAATGGGCTGTGGGCTGATGGGGGCTGTCTGGTAATGGGCTATGGGGGGGGCTAGGACTGGAAATGGGCTGGGGGGTTAAGACTGGAGGTGGGCTGATGGGGATAGGACTGGTAATGGGCTGTTGGGGGGGGTTAGAACTGGTAATGGGCTTTGGGGGGGTTAAGACTGGTAATGGGCTGTGGGCTGATGGGGGTTGTCTGGTAATGGGCTATGGGGGGCTAGGACTGGAAATGGGCTGGGGGGTTAAAACTGGAGTTGGGATGATGGGGTTAGGACTGGTAATGGGCTGTGGGCTGATGGGGGGGGTAGGACTGGCAATGGGCTATGGGGGGCTGACTGGAAATGGGTTGATGGGGTTAGGACTGGAAGTGGGCTGATGGGGGGTTAGGACTGGTAATGGGTTATAGGGGGGGCTTAAACTGAAAATGGGGTGATGGGGGGTTAAGGACTGAAAATGGGGTGATGGGGGGTTAAGGACTGTAAGTGGGGTGATGGGGGGGCTAGGACTGGTATTGGGTTGGGGGGTTGCTAGGACTGGAAATGGGCTGATGGATGGCTAGGACTGGAAATGGGCTGATGCAGGGACTAGAAGGGAATGGATGCTGGGTGAGGCTGGAACTAGAAGGGAGCTGATGTTGGGGGAGGATTAGAATGGGATGGGGCTGGAAGAGTAAAATGGAGAAGGGAAAAATATTTTGTGTGGGAGGGATAAAAAATCTACAATTGGCCGGGTATTGGGAGAGTAAGTGGGGATTGAGGATGGAGGGGTAAAATTTGAGTGGATGAAATAGGAATGAGGAAAGAGCAAAAGGAGAAAGATTAGTATGTTAAAGCAGATGTAGAGAGAGAATGGAAAAAAATCTAGAAGAGAGAAGAAAGGACAAATGGACAGCAGATGATGGAGAGTTAGCAGAAGACATGAAGAAACCAGAAGAAAGTGGCTGGAGCAATTGCAGCTGAAAAAAATGCACAAAAGGTAGAAAAATATCTCTTTATTTTGAATTTATTAATTGGAATATGTCAGCTCTGGTAAATGTGCATCATTAACGTCTGCGCTTTGTTTAGTACAAGAGCAAATTAATGTATAGTTTTATTTCTACAGTGTTGTACATTCCAAGTTTGGCTTTTGGGATTCCCAGTTTAATTATTGTCTTCCTATTTCTAAATTGTGATTACTTGTTTGGTGATGGTCTATGTTCTGCATGTGTAACTGAGCTGAGGTGTTCTGTTTATATAATTCCTATTTGACATTGCCACTTGTTCTCTTTCCCCAGTAGGTCATGTATTGTTGTTCTCTGAAATGTATTGGTTTAATATTTGCATGTGTTGCCTTTTGATAGGTAGGGTATGGTGCTTTGTGAGTCCTGGTAGTGCTGTTAGGATACGGCGGGTTTACTATGGGCAGTGTTTGTAGTAGTTCCTAATGTGTCTGGCAGTTGGCACTGGATTATAGTAATGTAGAAATCTTTTAGTCTTTCTTTATCCATACACTCATTAAGAGGCACGTTTACTAAAAGTTAGTATATGGTAACATTATGCAAATATTTATGCAAATGAGGCCCCTTACGCAAATGAGGTCCGCACCCCCCTTGGGCCGCCCCTGCAGGGGGCCCACAATTTTTGTTGGCGTAGGGCCTCACTCAAGGTAAATCCGGCCCTGCTCAGGGATCAGTAGTAATAGTGCTGGGGAGAGGTCTCAGAGAGATCTCAGGGATCAGTAGTAATAGTGCTGGGGGGAGGTCTCAGAAAGATCTCAGGGATCAGTAGTAATAGTGCTGGGGAGAGGTCAGAGAGAGCTCAGAGATCAGCAGTAATAGTGCTGGGGGGAGGTCCCAGAGAGAGCTCAGAGATCAGCAGTAATAGTGCTGGGGGGAGGTCCCAGAGAGAGGTCAGAGATCAGCAGTAATAGTGCTGGGGTGGAGGTCTCAGAGAGATCTCAGGGATCAGTAGTAATTGTGCTGGGGAGAGGTCAGAGAGAGCTTAGGGGTCAGCAGCAAGAGAGCTGGGAAGAGGTCTCAGAGAGATCTCAGGGATCAGCAGTAATAGTGGTCAGGAGAGGTCTCAGAGGGATCTCAGGGATCAGCAGTAGCAGTGCTGGGGAGAGGTCAGAGAGATCTCAGGGATCAGCAGTAATAGTGCTGGGGAGAGGTCCCAGAGAGAGCTCAGAGATCAGCAGTAATAGTGCTAGAGAGAGGTCCCAGAGAGAGCTCAGAGATCAGCAGTAAAAGTGCTGGGGGAGGTCCCAGAGAGAGCTCAGAGATCAGCAGTAACAGTGCTGGGGGGTGGTCCCAGAGAGAGCTCAGAGATCAGCAGTAGCAGTGCTGGGCAGTAGCAGTGCTGGGGAGAGGTCAGAGAGAGCTCAGAGATCAGCAGTAATAGTGCTGGGGGGAGGTCCCAGAGAGAGCTCAGAGATCATCAGTAGCAGTGCTGGGGAGAGGTCAGAGAGAGCTCAGAGATCAGCAGTAATAGTGCTGAGGAGGGGTCAGAGATATCTCAGGGATCAGCAGTAATAGTGCTGGGGGAGGTCTGAGAGAGAGGTCAGAGATCAGCAGTAATAGTGCTGGGGGGAGGTCCCAGAGAGAGCTCAGAGATCAGCAGTAATAGTGCTGAGGGGAGGTCCCAGAGAGAGCTCAGAGATCAGCAGTAATAGTGCTGGGGGGAGGTCCCACAGAGATCTCAGGGATCAGCAGTAATAGTGCTTGGGGGAGGTCCCAGAGAGATCTCAGGGATCAGCAGTAAAAGTGCTGGGGGAATTCTCAGAGAGATCTCAGGGATCAGAAGTAATAGTGCTGGGGGGAGGTCTCAGAGAGATCTCAGGGATCAGCAGTAATAGTGCTGGGGGGAGGTCTCAGAGAGATCTCAGAGATCAGCAGTAATAGTGCTGGGGGAGGTCTCAGAGAGATCTCAGGGATCAGCAGTAATAGTGCTGGGGGGAGGTCCCAGAGAGAGCTCAGGGATCAGCAGTAATAGTGCTGGGGGGAGGTCTCAGAGAGATCTCAGGGATCAGCAGTAATAGTGCTGGGGGGAGGTCTCAGAGAGATCTCAGGGATCAGCAGTAATAGTGCTGGGGGGAGGTCTCAGAGAGATCTCAGGGATCAGCAGTAATAGTGTTGGGGGGAGGTCTCAGAGAGATCTCAGAGATCAGCAGTAATAGTGCTGGGGGGAGGTCTCAGAGAGATCTCAGGGATCAGCAGTAATAGTGCTGGGGGGAGGTCTCAGAGAGATCTCAGAGATCAGCAGTAATAGTGCTGGGGGGAGGTCTCAGAGAGATCTCAGGGATCAGCAGTAATAGTGCTGGGGAGAGGTCAGAGAGAGCTCAGAGATCAGCAGTAATAGTGCTAGAGAGGTCCCAGAGAGAGCTCAGAGATCAGCAGTAATAGTGCTAGAGAGAGGTCCCAGAGAGAGCTCAGAGATCAGCAGTAATAGTGCTGGGGAGAGGTCAGAGAGAGCTCAGAGATCAGCAGTAATAGTGCTGGGGGGAGGTCCCAGAGAGAGCTCAGAGATCAGCAGTAATAGTGCTGGGGGGAGGTCTCAGAGATCTCAGAGATCAGCAGTAATAGTGCTGGGGGGAGGTCTCAGAGAGATCTCAGGGATCAGCAGTAATAGTGCTGGGGGGAGGTCTCAGAGAGATCTCAGGGATCAGCAGTAATAGTGCTGGGGGGAGGTCTCAGAGAGATCTCAGAGATCAGCAGTAATAGTGCTGGGGGGAGGTCTCAGAGAGATCTCAGGGATCAGCAGTAATAGTGCTGGGGGGAGGTCTCAGAGAGATCTCAGAGATCATCAGTAATAGTGCTGGGGGGAGGTCTCAGAGAGATCTCAGGGATCAGCAGTAATAGTGCTGGGGAGAGGTCAGAGAGAGCTCAGAGATCAGCAGTAATAGTGCTGGGGGGAGGTCCCAGAGAGAGCTCAGAGATCAGCAGTAATAGTGCTGGGGAGAGCTCAGAGAGAGCTCAGAGATCAGCAGTAATAGTGCTGGGGGGAGGTCCCAGAGAGAGCTCAGAGATCAGCAGTAATAGTGCTAGAGAGAGATCCCAGAGAGAGCTCAGAGATCAGCAGTAATAGTGCTGGGGAGAGGTCAGAGAGAGCTCAGAGATCAGCAGTAATAGTGCTGGGGGGAGGTCCCAGAGAGAGCTCAGAGATCAGCAGTAATAGTGCTAGAGAGAGGTCCCAGAGAGAGCTCAGAGATCAGCAGTAATAGTGCTGGGGAGAGGTCAGAGAGAGCTCAGAGATCAGCAGTAATAGTGCTGGGGGGAGGTCCCAGAGAGAGCTCAGAGATCAGCAGTAATAGTGCTGGGGGGAGGTCTCAGAGAGATCTCAGAGATCAGCAGTAATAGTGCTGGGGGGAGGTCTCAGAGAGATCTCAGGGATCAGCAGTAATAGTGCTGGGGGGAGGTCTCAGAGAGATCTCAGGGATCAGCAGTAATAGTGCTGGGGGGAGGTCTCAGAGAGATCTCAGAGATCAGCAGTAATAGTGCTGGGGGGAGGTCTCAGAGAGATCTCATGGATCAGCAGTAATAGTGCTGGGGAGAGGTCAGAGAGAGCTCAGAGATCAGCAGTAATAGTGCTGGGGGGAGGTCCCAGAGAGAGCTCAGAGATCAGCAGTAATAGTGCTAGAGGGAGGTCCCAGAGAGAGCTCAGAGATCAGCAGTAATAGTTCTAGGGAGAGGTCCCAGAGAGAGCTCAGAGATCAGCAGTAATAGTGCTGGGGAGAGGTCAGAGAGAGCTCAGAGCTCAGCAGTAATAGTGCTGGGGGGAGGTCCCAGAGAGAGCTCAGAGATCAGCAGTAGTAGTGCTAGAGAGAGGTCCCAGAGAGAGCTCAGAGATCAGCAGTAATAGTGCTGGGGAGAGGTCAGAGAGAGCTCAGAGATCAGCAGTACTAGTGCTGGTGGGAGGTCCCAGAGAGAGCTCAGAGATCAGCAGTAATAGTGCTAGAGAGAGGTCCCAGAGAGAGCTCAGAGATCAGCAGTAATAGTGCTAGAGAGAGGTCCCAGAGAGAGCTCAGAGATCAGCAGTAATAGTGCTGGGGAGAGGTCAGAGAGAGCTCAGAGATCAGCAGTAATAGTGCTGAGGAGGGGTCAGAGATATCTCAGGGATCAGCAGTAATAGTGCTGGGGGAGGTCCCAGAGAGAGCTCAGAGATCAGCAGTAATAGTGGTCAGGAGAGGTCTCAGAGAGAGCTCAGGGATCAGCAGTAATAGTGCTGGGTGGAGGTCTCAGAGAGATCTCAGGGATCAGCAGTAATAGTGCTGGAGAGAGGTCTTGGAGAGATCTCAGGGATCAGCAGTAATAGTGGTCAGGAGAGGTCTCAGAGAGAGCTCAGAGATCATCAGTAGCAGTGCTGGGGAGAGGTCAGAGAGAGCTCAGAGATCAGCAGTAGCAGTGCTGGGGGGAGGTCTCAGAGCATTTGGGGTTCAGCAATAGAGGACAATGGCCAATACACAGACTCCATCCAGGGGTATTTAAGCACCCTGCCCCAAGAAACCAGGCCCCAGCCTGGTCTGGTTCCCTTTCTCTCTTGGGAAATTCTCATGGTATAGAAAGCAGCCTCCATCTGACTTTCAGATATTCAGTATTGCAGTAGATTCTTGGGGGGGACTTTAGATTCCTTTATAACAGGAGACAGCCACTATCTCAGCATCTCATAGGGTTAAGGAGCTAACCTGGGTAACCAGAGTCCTGGAATGTAGAGGGTTAATTATTTAGCTCCAGCCTTTAATGAGCATTTAATCCCTAGACCTGCCTGACAGTTTAGCCTGAAGCTGCCGTATGTGGTTTTTTTTTCCTGCACCTGCTGTTCTACGGGACTGTGAGACCTGCCTCTATTTCCCCAGAACCTTTTCCCCCCATGCAGTATACTAAAGTAGGGCTAGTTATATTTAAAACACATTACACGACAGTGTAAACAGAAACCCTAAAGAATCCCTGCTGGGGTATGGATGAATGTCTGAAGATCTCACCAGCCGGAAGACAATGCCCTCCACTGGACTCTCAGGGCCCGAAATTCAAAAGGCATTTACACAGTTTAAAACCCAGTAAACCATGTAAATGCCTTTGCTGGGGCTATTCAAGGGCACCTACACGGTTAGTGCCATCGAATATCCCCAGCTGGGTCCCCTACGTGCCCCAGTTATCCAGTTAGCACTAGGGCGTGTTGGGGGTGGTCCGGAGCAGAGCAGAGGCGGAGACTGGTGCTAACTGTGCAGCAGCGATATTGGCTGCTGCCCGGTTAGCGATCGGCACCCTAAAGATAGGCGAGGGTTATCTTTAAGGCGCTGATTGCTAACCACGCAACAGCCAATATCGTTGCTGCATGTTTAGCTTCGGCTGCTACCGACTTTGGCGACAATCACCGGATAGTCAATGCCGGCACCTCGGCATTGAATGTCCGGTTTGGAGGTCGACAGGAAAGGCTATGTGCCCATTGGCACACAGCCCTTCAAAGATCCGGGCAGTTCAATGTTGGGCCCTCAATGTCCCTCTCCTCCCTACATATCAGCCATGGCAATATATTTTAATACATGAACGTGTTAGGGATTTGCATGTTGTGTTTCTACAGCACAAAAAGACTCTCTCTCACCCCATCTCTGAGAGATATGAATAAAGGAGAAGCAGGAGAGGCAACAGCGGCACATGGGCCCCCTGCAGCCGGTGCTCCTGCGGCTCACAGGGGATTACACCTGCCTTGCTGTGATTCCATTATCCTTCCGTTCTTAGAAAACGAGCACCGTGAGACGGAGGGGGAGGAGGAGACATAGTCAACTGTGCCCAGAAGAAAAGGAACATGAAACAAGCTCCGGTTGGGCTGTAGGAGGAAACAAGAAGCCCTGGCTGAGTGAAGAAGGGCCAACATGTGCCACAGAAACTGTACCCAAGTTCTCTGCCCACCATCCTTTCCGATATGAGAGCATCATGGCAATTCTAGGGGTAGTTACTTCCCTACAGTCACTTTAGGCTGTTACCTCAGAGGAGCACTGAAAATTAGTGCTGAGGTGGGCGATGGGGAATCACTGCTACAGATCACAAAAATGTGGCAGAAAGACTTAACTAAGTCTAAAGACTGAGTCTGTGTATTTGCCATTATGCCCCTTCACCCTGTGTCCTTGGGCACCCAAGAAACCAGAACACATATAGCATACAAAGAGGTCATGGGGGCAGGGGGTGGTTAGGACTCCTTGGCTTTGCATATGTTGTACATGGTAGCAGTATATAAATGTTTTTAAAGAAATAAATATTGTATATCTGCTATACTCTGGAAATTGGGCTAATGCTGCATAGAAACAGGACTCATATTTCATTAAAACTCTGCTGGGACGGGGCGCAGTGAGGGAAGGATAAGGAAGGGTATTCCTTGACTTTGCATGTGCCATGGACCTGAGCTAGTACAACTGGGAAGTCCAGTAATTCAGTCTGATTCGGGTACATGCAAGGCTGCTAACCCCAGTCTATTTCAAACCTGCAGAACTAACCTCATTGTACAATAGTGGTATCCAGTGGGAACCAAGAGAACAGGGTTTGATTCCCACTGGCACTCCTTGTGGCCTTGGGCAAGTTACTTAACTCTCCATTGCCTCAGAAGAATCCAAGTTATCAATGTCTCTGTTTAATGTACATACCCAGTTTAAGTTACAATGTAAACCGCTTTGACTAAAATGATAAAGCGGTATAAAAAAAACAAACAACTTATTAAATAAATAAATAAATCCAGTTTTCTCCAGTGACAGCAGGCAAAATGTAGTCATGAACCTAGGTGACACCCCTTGGGCAGCAGCCTCTTGGACACGTTACTAGCTAATTTATGTTTAAAAATGTTCTCCCACCCTGCACCCTACTGCACTCATGCCTGTAACGTCTTTCTTCAGTTGTATCCACTCACTGGGCTGGCCACAGATTCATGGTGCAGAAACAAAAAAAGATAAAAAAGGGAAAACTTAAAAGACTTTAAATGATGCAAAGGAATCCTGCGGCATCAATGGAATCCTTAACTACTCAGACCCCAACAGACCCATTTGAGATACTCGCAGGGGAGAGACCAAAAAGATTTATCGCAAAGCAACATCCCCCCCCCAAAAAAACAACCAAAGTGCAACGTAGAACAACAAAGCTCCCTGTGGACAATGGGCAGATTGTTTGTTAGGAATTGCCCCAGGTTTTCCTTAAATCAAGGATGTTAAGACTCATAGGCTTTATAGAGCAACAAGTCTGTTCAGATTTTGGTCAATGAGGATGATGCAGATGAAAAAGTCTGTATCATCGGCAATAGATGGGATGTGGATGGGGGAAGGGGACAGGAGAAGCATTTCCAGCCTCCCAAGACCTGGACTAGGCTGTCCAAGCATTTCTCAAGAGTACAGGGGAGGGTGAAGAAGAGAAGGCATTTCATCTGTGACTTCAACTTATTTCTTAATCCATCCTCTCACCTAGCATTTAAATTGGTCAGTCGTGCATAGGAACCATGGTTAACAACTGCCATAGAAAGAGACTATGATGCCACAAATGAAGCATTATGACTTCACAAGTAGAAGAGGTGATGTTATGTTTCAGAAAGCCCTTGGCCAGGATGTCCCTGAGCCTGGGACTGGTGCTCTCTGCTGTGAACGGCACAAAGATTATTTCCTGGGTGCTGAATTTGGGCAATTCATTGGGCTCAGTATCCATGGACCAGAAGGGAAGGAAGCATAGATACAAACCCTTCATGAATTTCTGTCAGCAGCAAAGATCAGGAACCCATCCCTTCCAGGACGTGCAAGGGAAGGGGAGAGGAAAGGATTGGGTAGCAGATGTGGACATGTAGGCACACTACTTCTCCTCCCTGGATATACTCACTGTCCTCCTTGGTCTGCAAGTAAAGGATACTGCTGCGCACTCCATCCCCAGCCTGAGTGTATGCCAGCACTTGTACGCTGTAGTTGGTGAATTTCTCCAGGCCTTTTAACTCCACACGTTCCCGCGTGGTGGTCAGATTCTGCATCTCACCCCATTCTGTCAAAAGAAGGGCGAGTTTAAACTTCCGAGACCTACAAGCCCAGAAAACCTTCCTGAAGCACACACTCCCTTCACCCACAGGGCACAAACCCTAAACTGCTTCTCTTAGGAAAACAACGTCTACTCTTCAACCCAATGTTTGCATCCATTGCCGCTCCTTGAGGTCTTGGGCTAGTCACTTAACTCTTCATTGCCTCAGGTACAAACTCAGATTGTAAGGCCTCTGAGGACAAAAGTACCTGAATGCATAGCCATAGTCCTTGCATTCTCTCTCCCATATACACGGGCCCCATGCACCCTCTTCTGGTAACACAATCGTCATGTGCTCCCCCCAGTTGCTCTCTAGAGAGATGTCTACTGGAAGCTGAGCACTCTGCATGGGAAGTTGCAGAAATGTAGATGTGGGGGCTGCTCTCTCCATTCCTCACCATGGAACTCACCACCATCCGAATAGAGGGACCAGTAGATAACACGGTATCCTTTCAACACGCCATTCAGGGTGCTGCGTGGAGGTTCAGACCAGGAGATGATAGCTACGTCAGAGGTGATAGAGAGCGTCTTCACGTTCTCAGGGGGCTGACTGGGCACTGTGGAAAGAATGGAAACATCCTTAAGTCTGTGTGAAGCACACATAGCCGCCCTGTACACTCCCACCTCACATATACAAGCCAGATAACCACACACACAGTAGACACAAACACACTGCCCTACTGACAATCCCAGGCAACAATCCGCAAGCAACTCTTGCGGAGGACAGTTCTCAAGCCCTATAAACCAGGAAGAGCTGAAGCACATCAATGCAGTTTTTCCTCGGACCTCCAAGAGACACATGTGAGGCATCTACTTGTGCAAGTACAGCTAAAAGGAAGAGCAAAAATGTTCCAATATTTTCTGTCTACAAAAAAAAGAAATTGAAGTATGGAGGCAAAACAGGTGTTTTCTTCACTTTAAAAAATTCATTTCCTGGGCATAAATAAGTGAACTGTAAATGTTTAATGATTCCTTGGTATAGTCTAAGAGGAGAAACAAATTTCCATAAGTTACTAGAAGGTAATTAGATCTCTCGGCCCCCATAAGAAGCAACTTTAATTTTTATGAGCGTTTACCAGAGGATATATCATTATAATGATCCCCTTTAAAGGACTGTTATTGTTTCATATTACTTAGGTGTAAAAATATAAGCAGCATGTAATTAGGGCCTGATGATAATAAACTAATACACATTGTCAGTCTGAGCAAAATGAAGGTAATATAATTATGGGAAAGACACCATTGCTTTACCAGGGGTCCCTGAATGCTACTCCAGGGGTGCTGCAACCACCAGGAAACGAGCCTGCTTTGACAGGCTAATGAGCAGTTTAATTAAGTATGAAAAACTGCTGCAGAACGCCACTGAGAAACTTCCTGGTTATTCCATTCTTTTTCCTAAAAGGATGTGGGGGCGACAGGGACTTGCTCCTGGATCAAGATCTAACCCAGGCCCGAGGGAAGACAGCAGACTCAGAGCTTAGCGCAGCTTCTCACCTGTGTTTGTAAGTTAGTAACACAGGGCCCGATATTCAATGGCATTTACATGGCTTAAAACCCTGTAAACCGTGTAAATGCCGCTATACTGAGATATTCATTGGCATTGGTTAGTGCCGATGAATATCCCCCGGTTCCGCCGCTACACACCCTGATGCAATCCGCATAGAATCATGGCATTTCATGGGCGTTCCAGGGTGGAGCGGAGGCAGCGGCACAGTTGCTAACCAAGCAGTGGTGATATTGAGCCGCGGCCTGGTCAGCGACCCATGGGTAAAGATAGGCACAGGAAAACCTTGACAATCTTTGCCTGTGGGAGCTAACTGTTCAGTGGCTCAATATCGCTGCTGCCCAGTTAGCTTCAATGCCATGTGGAGCATTTCGGCACATTGCAGAAGACTCAGATATTCAATTCTGATGCCCGAATACAGCCCCGGATTGAATATCTGGTGTTAAAGTTCAGTGGCTATCACAACTTAATATCGAGCCCATAGTATATGACGGCAGATAAAGACCCGTATGGTCCACCTAGTCTGCCCAGTAAGGTGACTAGAGTGGATGTACCTGCTGCTCCATGCAGGACACCCCCCTCTATGCCTATGTTTTTGGTTGTACCTGCCACTCCATGCAGGCCCGCCCCCTCCATATCTGTGTTTAGGGTTGTACCTGCCGTTCTATGCAGGCCAGCCCCCAAAAGCACCAGCTGTCTCCCTCCTTCAGCTTCAAGCAGGCTTGGGATGTCCTTGTAGCACAGGGACAAAGACCAATTGCCCTGACTCTACTCCCTCCCTTTCCCCACCCCAGACAAGCACTCCAGATCTGATTAAGAGTACCAAGATTTCCTATCGAATTATGAACTTACCTAGCTAGGCGTTCTTTCCTTGCAGATTGGAGATGTTAATTATGCTTTACTGCTGTTTTTTTGCCATGTGCAATTTTGAACTATACAAAATTAGTTTACTATTATTTTCTTTGATCCTTACGAGTGCACACATAGGGGCTAGTATAATAAGCCATGTGTTAGAACAATACATGGAGAACAGTGTATTGAAATTAATGCACGAGTTGGGGGAGGGGTGGACAAAATTTGTGTTAACAAGACGTCCACACACCATGCACATTACCACAATAAAATGTGGTTTGCTGCAAAGTCAGCCCTTGAATTGGAGAACCATTATGCAGCCCTGGAAGTGGAGGAGGTGAAAGTATCCCTGGAAAGGGAAGAACCAGAGCTCAAGTACCCCAAAGTTGCAGAATCAGTGACCACAAGGAAGCGAAGGGTAGTGGTGGTTGGTGATTCTCTTCTGAGGGGTACTGAGGCGTCCATCTGCTGACCAGACTTGATATCCAGAGAGGTATGCTGTCTGCCTGGTGCCAAAATCCAAGATGTTACGGAGAGTTTGCCGAGACTCATCAAGCCCACTGACTATTACCCAATGATGCTAATCCATGTCATAACAAATGATACTGCCAGGTATCCCTCTGAGCGTATCAAAAGTGACTTCATGGCTCTGGGACAGAGAGTGAAGCAATTAGGTGCACAGGTGGTGTTCTCTTCAATCCTCCCTGTTGAGGGTAAAGGCCAAGGCAGAGAGGCTGACATCCTGGAGATGAATGCATGGCTGCGTGGATGGTGTCATCGAGAGCGTTTTGGTTTCCTAGACCATGGGATGCTATTCCAAGGGTTGCAGAGTAGAGATGGCATCCATCTGTCCATGAAAGGTCAACCATCTTCAGTAGTAGACTGGCTAATCTACTGAAGAGGGCTTTAAACTAGATTCATTGGGGTGGGTGAAAAAAGCCCCCAGGTAAGTGAAAGCCCCCAGGTAGATGATACATTAAATACCTTTATGGAAATGGGTAACAGGGGTAACATATGGAAAGCAGTGTGTATAAATGCCCGTAGCATGGGAAATAAGATCCCTGATGTTGAAGCTTTGGTGGGAGTGGCTGACTTGGATTTAGTGTCAGTTACAGAAACATGATTCACAGAAAATCATGATGTAACAATACCAGGCTATACTTTATTTAGAAAGGATAGGGTAGGAAGAAGGGGAGGCACTATATGTAAAAACTACTTAAAAAGGAGAGAGGAGGCATTGTGGGTTAAACTAGAAAGAGGGAAAGAGAAATCTATTTGCATTGGCGTGATATACAGACCTCCCTCACAAGAGGAAGAGGTGGACAGAGAGTTAATTGAAGACATACGCAGCATTGCTAGGAAAGGGGAAGTGCTACTAATAGGGGATTTCAATATGCCAGATGTTGATTGGCACATTCCTGTTACAGTATCATCTAGAAGTAAAGAGATTCTGGATTCTCTAAAGGGAGAACTATTCAAGCAATTGGTAACAGACCCCACACGTGAAGGGGCCATAGTGGACTTGGTGCTTACCAATGGTGAAAGTATTTCTGATGTTATAGTGGGAGATCATTTTGCATCCAGAGATCACCAGATGGTGTGGTTCAGTATTAGGACTAGGGCTGTTAGAATCCATTCAAAGGTGAGGGTCGTAGACTTTAGGAAGACTAACTTTGCCAATATGGGCCAATACCTCAGGGAGTTGTTAGCGGGATGGGAACAGCTGGGGGATGTAGAAAAACATTGGGAAAAACTGAAAGGGGATATTTTAAGGGCAACCAACCTTTTTGTTAAAATGGTAAATAAAAGTAAAAGGAAAATAAGACCGCTATGACTTTCAAAAGAAGTAGCTAAAAAAGTGAAGAAAAAGAGGGAGGCCTTCATGAAATACAAGAGATCACAGAGAGAGGAAGATAGGCATCTATATTTGGAAAAACTTAGAGAAGCTAGCAAAGTAGTCAGGAAAGCAAAGATTCAAAAAGAGGAGGAAATAGCCAATGCAATAAAATGGGTGGATAAGACATTTTTCAGATATGTAGTGAGAAGAGGAAGGGCAAAAGTGGCATTGTCAGACTCAAGGGTGAAGGGAAGGAATATGTAGAAGCTGATAAGGATAAAGCGGAATTGCTTAACAAATATTTTTGTTCTGTGTTCACAGATGAAGAACCAGGAGCAGGACCTCAGAAAACACCCACAAACAGGAACAGAAGCGAGGGACATCTTGAACAATTTTCAGAAGACTGTGTTCGTGAGAAACTAGCTCAACTTAAAGTAGAGAAAGCGATGGGACCAGATGGGATACACCCTAGAATACTGAGGGAACTTGGGGACGTTCTAGCAGTTCCATTGACTGACCTTTTCAATGCCTCGTTGGAGTTGGGAGTGGTGCCAAAGGACTGGCGAGAGGCTCATGTGGTGCCTGCACACAAAAGTGGAAGTAAGGATGTGGTTGAAAACTACAGGCCGGTTAGTTTAACTTTGGTGGTGAGTAAATTATTGGAAACACTGCTGAAAGAGAAAATAGTGAGGTTCCTGGAGTCCAGCGGATTACAGGATCCGAGGCAGCATGGATTCACCAGAGGCAGGTCTTGTCAGACAAATCTGATTGATTTCTTTGACTGGGTGACCAGGGAGTTGGACAGAGGGAGAGCCCTAGATGTGGTGTATTTAGATTTCAGTAAAGCCTTTGACACTGTTCCTCACAGGCGACTTATAAACAAACTGAGCACCCTAGGGATGGACCCTAAAGTTACTGCTTGGGTTAGAAATTGGTTGGGTGGGAGGCGACAAAGAGTACAGGTAAATGGGCTCACTCTGAGGAGAAGGATGTTACCAGTGGTGTGCCCCAGGGATCTGTCCTTGGTCCGATTCTTTTTAACATCTTTGTTAGTGATATAGTGGAAGGGCTGTCGGGGAAGGTTTGCCTTTTTGCGGATGATACCAAAATCTGCCATAGAGTAGACACCCAGGAAGGTGTAGATAACATGAGGAAGAATCTAGCTAAGCTTGAAGAATGGTCTAGAATCTGGCAGCTGGGATGCAATGTTAAAAAATGTAAGGTCATGCATTTGGGCTGTAGCAATCCAAGTGAGCAATATAGTATAGGGGGTGAAGTACTTTTGTCCACTAAAGAAGAGCGGGACCTAGGCGTGGTTGTGTCTGATGATCTTAAAGTAGCTAAACAGGTAGAAAAGGTGATGGCAAAAGCTAGAAGGATGCTTGGGTGCATACGGAGAGGAATGGCTAGCAGAAAAAAGGAGGTGATAATGCCTCTGTATAAGTCTTTGGTGTGACTTCATTTGGAGTATAGTGTGCAATTCTGGAGACCGCACCTTCAAAAGGATGTGGACAGGATGGAGTCGGTGCAGAGGGTGGCTACTAAAATGGTTAGTGGTCTTCATTATAAAGCATATGAGGACAGACTGAAGGATCTTAATATGTACACCTTAGAGGAAAGGCGGGATAGAGGTGATATGATTGATATGTTTAAATACCTCTATGGCATAAATGTTCAGGTGGAGAGCCTCTTTCAATTGAAAGCAAGTTCTGCTATGAGGGGACATGGGATGAGGGTGAAGGGGGATAGATTCAGGAGTGATTTGTGGAAATATTTCTTTATGGAAAGAGTAGTGGATCCGTGGAATAGTCTCCCTGTGGAGGTGGTAGAGATGAGGACAGTAACTGAATTCAAAAAAGCATGGGACAAACACAGAGGATCTCTAGAGGTAAAAAGTGGACTGTTGTAGTTGTTGATATGGAAGGACAGACTAGATAGGCCATGTGGTCTTTTTCTGTCATCATATTTCTATGTTTCTATGTGTGAACAAAACGATCCCAGTTCGTCTCTGAGAGTTCAATTACCCGAGCCAAATCCTGGGACAACACACATAACTATGCCAAGCCACCTCACAGAGTTGCCAAGTTACCCAGTTCCAGGGGTGAGATTTTAAGTCAGTTCTGGATTTCTGACAAGCTCATCCTGATACACTATAGGATCTGCAATAATGATTCTAATGGGTAAAATCAGGGACCGCAAATTTTTTTTTTTTTTTTTTTTTAATTTATACTTTTCTTTTATACCGCTTTTTCCCAAGATCAAAGGCGGTTTACAAATAACATAATGAACAGTTTTACAATTAACATATTGAACATTGTTTTACATAGAACATAGTATTTTCTTTAAACTATGTACAATTAACTTTTCATGAACAATAACATGGAGCATATAATTATACATATGCTGAACTATTTACATCAGTCAAATATTTACATTAGTCAGTTATTAATCATGGATACCATATTGCACTGCAAAGCACATTTAAAACTAGAACTGGCCAAAAATCTCACTCCTGGAAATGGATAACTTAGCAACTCTGACCTCACCTGTGGCATAAATTCTGCCCAAGCTGACTCTGTGGTATGGGGGGGGGGGGGGCAGTGGCAGGAGATAAAGCACCATTTGCAGGTGCTTTTGGATTTAAGGAGGACCTCACTGTGGGGACCCCTTCCAAAACTGTCACGTGGAGGCCCTTAATTTGAACTTATGTCCCTGCACCTCTCTCCTGCCTTGCAGTACCCTTTTCTATTCCAGTATTGAAATCCCAGACCCAGCTCTGCTGGTGCATGTCACCCTTCCTCTGCAGCATTCCCTATCCCAGTAGACAGACCCACACAGAGCCCTGCCATGTACCTTATTCATGCCCTGCAGCAGGAAATGGGAGTCCAGGGCTCTGTGGCTCTTGAGTGTGCCTTGCTGCCCTTTCACAGCTGGTTTGTGATGTGTGAGAGCAGTGGCGACGGTACACGCTCCACTGATAAATGGCCAGCTAATACAGAATTGGAAGGCAGCTCCTGGAAGATTACAGGGTTCTGCACTCATTAAAGAATCATCATTGACTTGTAAATCCACTCTGACATCCCTTTCATTGGGCTACAAATCCACTATAATTTGGTCTCAAGATCTTCAGTGCACAGGCTCAGATCCTTTGTTCTTAGGAAGAAAGATGGTTGAGTCAAGAAAAAAATGAAATAAGGAAAGACTCCCCTCTGCCCCCCCCCCCACCCCAATCTGACAGCCAGGAACAAATTATAGTCTTTACAACCTCATACTCAGCTGTTCACCAAAAAATGACAGCTCTGCATGCCGGCTGAGATCTGGTGACAATTCCATGTTCCGGTCAGCTACGGGTGGATGGAGGGGGATGGTCGGAGGTTCTATGCCACACGCTCCATATATCCAGATTGGTTTTACAGAGAGATGAGAGAGAGAATGAATCTGAGGGAAAGGGAGGGGTGGGGGGGGGAAGGTACGTGAGGAGGAGAGACAAGGAAGAGAGAGTAGGAAAGTGCAATAATGAAGTGGGGGACTGAGACCAGGAGAGGTGAGGCAGGGACGACCTAGGTAAGAAAGCGAGAAAGGGGAGGCATTGAAGAAGGGGGATCAAGCAAGAGGATGAGTGAAAGGCAGTGGGGTGATGAAAGTAGACCGAAGAAAAAATGAAAAAGATAGAGGGCAAGAGACAAAAGAAGAAAACGATAGAGGTGTGGTGGGGCTGAAGGCAAAAGATAGTAGGAGAGAAAGGGAGAAAGACAGAGAAGAGGAGGAAAGATATACACTTGTTCTTCCTTTAGCACAAAAAGCAAGGATGTTACATGCTTACCGTCCTCTAGCGTGGTGGCATTGATCTCACTGGAGGAAGGGCCAGTCCCAGCTCGATTAAAGGCCTGTACCACTACTCCATATTGAGCAAATTTCTTCAGGTTATCCAGAGTATAGACCTCGCTGTCCCCCGTGGCTTTCATTTCCACGATGCTGTACTGTCCATTGCTGCCGGGGCCATTCTCCCGGTACCCAATCTGGTACCCACGAATTACTCCATTCTGCAGTTCCTTTTTTGGGGCCTGGGAAGTCAAAACACAGGGGCTAACTCACAGTATTATCCTACTTGGATGCATAGAGGGTCATTTTATAACAGGGTGCCTAGGCAGGAAAGGTACATAAGCACATATATAGCACCTAATTTACAAAAGGCAACACATGTGCCTATGTGGCTTTCTAAAATGATCTCAAGGAAGTAGGCACACACACACACCGACTCCGAGTGTAATTGTGTGTGTGTATGTGTTAGTAAGAAGAGCTGCAAACCTGTGTACTCTATACAATATGTGGCGTGCTATCTAAGGCGTGCTAACGAGGAGCCTGTGGTGTACTGCATGCTAATTGCACTGGGCAGGTAACGCGGGGCAGCATGGTAAAAAACTATTACCTAACTATTAGTGCCTAAAGGGGCAGCAACTGGGTGGATTAGGGGCACAGATAACACACAGCGATTAGATGGGCATCATTGGCACATACTGACTGCAAATGTTGCATTCGCATTAAGAGTGCTTGCTGGTTAGCATGTTCTAATGTGTCTCCCCACTGAACCTGCTGGACATGCCTCCCACAGTTAGCTCCTATAAATGCATAAATGGCAATTCCACCTCTGCTATGCTTGTCTCCGTCCCACCAAATGTCTATACCTTTGTCATGTAAACGTAGGTGCTTTGGTTTCTCAGTGCCTGCTCTGTATTGCATTTACCCCAGGGAAATTTTGTAAGAACCTACCTGAGCTTGTAAACTACTGCCCTACATGCTCAAGTTCCTTGTAAAATTACTCCCAAAATGCGATTGAGGAGGACAAAGCACACACAAAGAGCACAGCAGGGATTTTCCATGTTTTGTGCTCGTTTTTTGTGATTACTTCCCTTCTCTGACCATTCCAAAACGTTTCTATGAAAAATGGCTAAAGCCCTTCAAATTTGTATTCAGTCTACCTAGTGCAAATGGCATGCTGACCTGGCAGCAATTGGCACTGGATGGATGACCCAGTCTCTGAGGAGTATTCCACTCTGAGAGGTAAGGCAGCATGCCACGCAGTGTCTGTGAGGGGGGAGAATAGCTATAAAACAAAGAAATTATATTGCTTATCCCTGGAAATGGGAATAACGAGCGAGGTGATCAAATTTGCAGATGACACAAAATTATTCAAAGTTGTTAAAACACAAGAGGATTGTGAAAGATTACAGAGGATCTTGATAAACTGGAAGACAGGGCATCCAAATGGCAGATGAAATTTAATGTGGACAAGTGCAAAGTTATGCACCTAGGAAAGCACAACCCAAACACTAGGAACCACCACCCAGGAAAAGGATTTAGGCATCATTGTGGATAACACGGCAGTCGCCAAGAAGGCAAATAGGATGCTAGGAATCATAAGGAAAGGAATGGAGAATAAAACCAAGGATATTATAATGCCTCTGCATTGTTCGATAGCGCAACCGCACCTTGAATATTGTGTGCAGTTCTGGTTGCCATATCTTAAACAGGATATAACAGAATTAGAAAAGGTACAGAGAAGAGCCACCAAAATGGTAAAGGAGATGGAAAGATACCCCTATGAGGAAAGGCTTAAAAAGGTTAGGGCTCTTCAACTTGGAAAAGGCAGCTGAGGGGAGATATGATTGAGGTCTATAAATTTATGAATGGAGTGGAACGGGTAAATGTAGATCTGTTGTTTACTCCATCAAAAAGTAGAAAGACTAGAGGACACACAATGAGGACTATTATGTAACCCGCTTGAGACTAAGCAGAGAAAATGGGCCTGATATTTAATCAGGCAGGTTATGTGCCTCTACGACGCATAGCCCTGCCCACCGACACTCAACCCTGGATTTTCAATGCCAGAGCGACGGCATTAAATATCCGGGTCACCGTACATGACCTAGAGCCACCGATGCTGACTGGATAGCGGCGATATTGCAGCACTACCAGGTTAGCTTCCGCGGGTAAAGCTAGGCCAGCTTTTGCTATGTCTAGATTTACCCGCCGATCGCTAACAGGTAACGGTGCATTATCGCTGCTACCCAGTTAGTGACAGGCTCCACCCTAGAATGCCCCACACTCCCCGATGCCAACCACATAGCATCGCGGCATGTAGTGGGGCTAGAAGGGGATATTCACTGACCCTAACTGCGTAAGTGCCGTTGAATATCCCAATTTAAGGCATTTACATGGTTTATTGGGCTGTAAACTGTAAATGCCGTTTGAATATCGGGCCCAATATTTTTTCACTCAACGCGTAATCAAATTCTGGAATTCGTTACTGGAGGATGTAGTAAAAGCTGTTAGTGTAGCTGGGTTTAAAAAAGATTTGGACAAGTTCCTGGAGGAAAGGTCCATAAACCATTATTAAAGAGGACCCTGGAAATCCACTGCATACCCCAGGACGAGCATTGTGGAACCTGTGCGCCTCTTTGGGAACCTGCCAGGTACTTGTGACCTGGATTGGCCACTGCTGGAAACAGGATACTGGGCTTGATGGATCTTGGTCTGACCCAGTATGGCATTTCTTATGTTCTGATGGTTTTCTAAAATGCTGGGTTGCGATATTTAAAATAAGTAAATAAATATTCTCTCTCTCTCTTTATAGATCTCTCTATACACATATACATACAAAGATATTCACGGCTGACCACCGGCCATTTTCTGGATAGTGGTGATATTCAGAGATTAATCTATGTGTTTTATTTTCCTATTCAGATTAAGATTTGTTTAAGATAAAGCTCAAGCTTCCAAAGATTACACTCTAAATTTGGGCGGACAGAGGGTGGATGACATTATAGTCACATGGCAAGAGATGAAGGTGATATCAAAACCTGGGCGAGGTCTCTGGGTATGAAAATTCTTGGCTTTGGGGGTAATTTTCATACCCTGATGGGTGCTTGCAGATCTGCAAGCTAATTTTCAAAGAAAAAGTCTCTGCGCAGTTTCCCTTTGAAATTTTAAGAGTACAAAAGGACCCATGGACTCTTCTGATCTCCCTGCTCTGACCCTGCCCTTTTTTTCACCAGAGGCACTGGGGAAAAGTACCTGTGCTTTTGAACAGTAAGGGCTAGACAATTTTCATCCCAGGCAATTCACCCTGGTAATGACTTATTACCCAAGGAAAATTCCTCTGAAAATTGTACTCAGTGGAGATAATTGCATAAACCTTTTCTGCGTGTAGAACGCTGTTTTATACACTTACACAACCAGGTTAAACTTTAAAGTACGTACAGTACCACTTACAAACATACTTGTAGAATAGGCATGCTCTCGGGAGGAGTCTGGGCAGATCGTCGGTGATCTTGCGATGTACGCGCGTATTTTATAAAATAAACGTGTATGCGCATTTCTAAGCACTATTTGTGCTAGTATTTTATAAAGACACATAGATGGCTATGTACCTTCATCATATAGGCTGAAAGAGGCACCTTTTTCCATCCCAAAACCTAGGCGCCCTGTTATAAAATTACCCTCAATGGCTATAAGGCTATACAGCCAGTGGAGAATTGCAAAGAAGTGAAGCGCCCACTGCCCGACCTGCTGACTGGTTCCTGACCCGCGGGCTGCCACTCTCTCACCTCTGATGCTTCTAATGCACAAGACAAGGCTGCAATCAATCAGCGCAATATTCTACAAAGCATCAGGAAATCAATAGTCCTGATTGTAAATTTACGTTTTAAAGTCAGAGTGATTAATCTGAGCCAAACAGTCTGAAATGAAGTGACTGAAGTGACTTATGTCTCAAAGAGCCTTATTTTTCATTAATCTGTGTTCGTCATGCAAAATAAATAGCTGACCATTTACTCCTACGTACCTGCCTTACACCTATACATATGTAAGATAGGCATATATCACTTGTTGATTTATTTTGAAAGGTCAGACTTGCTAATCCAACTCATTTTTACTGTGTTTTATTACTCGGTTTCTGAGAAATAAATTAGATTCTAAAATGTATTGATTTCTGCTTTAGCATTTTTGTAGTGCTGTGGTCTTGGCTTATCCAGGATTCGCATCGCCTTTCTGCTGTCAATATCCCACATGATTACAATGATCCCTTAACACCGAGTTACAGGATGGCTCCTACATTTATGAATGAGAGCTGTCAAACGTTCAACTGGATTTTCCCCACTTTCTATTACAACGAGAGGGGAAAATCCGGTTGAACGTTTGACAGCTCTCATTCATAAATGTAGGAGCCATCCTGTAACTCGGTGTTTACGGGATCGTTCTAATCATGTGCCTCTTTAATAAGTGCTCGATATTTTCGGGTGGGAGGATGAGGGACGGGGTAGTAGGGCATACATTCCTGCATATTTTAGATTTAAATCCTAATCAGATAACATGATGCCCTCCTTAGGGCTAACTGGGGAAGACTTAGGGGCTTGTTTACAAAGCCGCGGTAGTGGTTCGCGATCGCAGCCGCGGCCCCATTGAAATCAATGGGGCCGCGGCTCCGATTACGATCGCAAACCGCTACCGCGGCTTTGTAAACAAGCCCCTTAATTTCATTTATTTTTGTTTTGTTGATGGTTCGGGGGGGGGGGGGGAAGGGAGGAGGGTGTTGTTACCTTGCCCCTCCCTCTGATGTACATATAAATAAAAACTTCCTGTGCATGGAAAAACATCCACCCTTCTTTGAGCTCCACCAGGGCTTTTGTAAATGAACAAAATATCATTCTTTTTGTTTATAAAATGAAAGACAATGAAACCAGGAAAGTTGCAATTTTCTATTTTGTTTGTAATATGTCCCTCGTCCCAGGCTTCTTGTCTATTCAAGTGATGCCCTAGTCAATACAGGGGGTAGAGCTGGCTATGGGTGGGGACGGAAACTACTCTGATGATGCAGCCAGTCAGCCCAGATCCCCTTCAAATAACACAGCGGCACTCCAGCAGCTGCATAGGAGCTCTGGAGACCTCCCAGGATAGTCTACCACCTGATGGCCCTGCTTAGCCCTCGTCACTACACTTGATCTGAGGGTTTCACATGACTGTAATGGACCCGAGTTATGCATTTGCCAGCAGGTGGTGAACGCGCAAGTTGCTTAAGAATCAGCATTTCTATGAATCAAATGGCCAGGTTTTATCCATAGAGAAAGGGGCCTGCAGTGGAGTTGGGTGAAGGCAGACCCAGCACTTGTGTTTTAGGGCAATATAAGATCGCTAAATAGATGGGTTATGTGCTTAATGTTAGGCCTTTAAGCGAATAATTGTCAGTGGGGTTGCCGGTCAGATGTATATTTAGCAGCACTAATTAAATGAATACGTTAAGAACCAGTGGCTAATTTGGCCAAATCAATCTGAATGTCAGTGCCCAATGAAACTTTCTACACTGACCTTAAAATAAGTTTCTAGGGCTGCCTGCAGGATTTGTACCTCATGCAGATATCTGGGCATTCCTGATGCAGGTGACAAATGGCATGGCTGGCCTCCATGGGCGACATGGCAAACATTTCCTGCTGCCCACCCCCCATGCTGAGCTGCCCTAAGCTGCTGCCCCACCACTGCCACTGATTCCGACGGCAGGGTCAGCTCAGCTTGGCAGCAGGCTTTGAGCTTGGGCACACAAGGCCTGCTGCTTCTGACCCCCCGAAGTTGTGTTGAGGAGTCAGAAGCAGCAGGCCATGTGTACTGAAGCACATAGCCTGCTGCTGCCGCTGAACCACTCCCTGACCAGCCAGAATCAGCAGCAGTGGGGGGCGGTGGCGGAGCTCAGCATGGGGTGGGGTAGGGAGCGCGCTGTAGAGGGGGGCGGTGCAGCTGGGCACACGGGGGGGGGGGGGGGAGGGGGAGTGGCATGGCCAGGGCTTCTGCCTAAGGCAGCAGAAACCCTTGGGCCAGCCCTGAGACAAGGCCTTCCACTGAGCCTAAAACTGATTTTTAAGAGGCCAGTATTCAAAAGAGATCTTTGAAAATTACTTGGGAACCTGGAAGAATCTTTGACCTCAAAAATCCCACTCTGTAGACTGGCTAATTGTCCAGTTTACTCGCTGGGCTGCTTGGGGCCATGGCTTTAGTTTAACTAGATAGTACTGGATAATTCTGTCACTAGATGTCACTGGCTAAGTGAGGCTGCTGGCATAAGTTTTCTAAAGTTATCTAGATAACTAATTGGATAATCTTAACCAGCAATAGTCAGCCATTGGTATTACCTGACTGAAGTTACCCAGATAGAGTCCTATTGAATATTGGTTCCTGCACGTTTCCATGAATCTTTCATATTAAGAAGCAATGTTTTGCAGAGTTCAAAAAAAATGTCACGCTTCCTACCTTCCATGTGACCTGTATACTCTGTGATGTCATTGGCAGTAATGTTACTTCCATGGGAGGTCCATCAGGAGCTGTATCGGAAGAAAGCACAAGAACGGACACAGTAAAAACCTACAGATTCGTTCCTTGAAGATCTCCCAAGATTGAAGCTCTGTGTATGTGGACATGCATGTGTGTGTGTGTGTATGTAGAAGGAGTTGTGGGGGAATGGAAGGATGATGGGAAGCAGTGACTTAAGACAAATGTTTTAATTATATTTCCGTCTCTCCCCGTGTGCCCTGAAGCACGCTTCTGTCCATCTCCGGATCATGTTCCAGCCCACCCTCGGGGTGGAGATCATTTAACATTACTACAACGTAAGGAACAGTCATGGATATTTTGACTTGGGACTGTGGCCCCTAGTGTTCTTAATAAAGAAATCGAATGGGCAAGTCTTTATTGATGTTATCTTCCATGACGCGGTTGGGGTTCCCCAGATTCAGTGGGGTTTCCCCTGAAAGCTGATTGGTTTGTTGTTCGGAGTGACAGCTGTTTGTGGCCAATAGGAAGATCTCTTCCGATGACAAAATCCGGGTTAAAAACTTGGCGTTTTTTTGCAGTGAACACAGATACATGAGCTTTGCACTTGATACAGGACTTGGTTCCGAAACATGCGCGTCGTGCATTATCCATTGGGACTGTGTTTGGATGGTTTATGAAAGTCACTACATCGAATCAAAAGCTAAGTTATGTTACAATAGATTGGTTTGAAAAAAATCTTTATAAAATGGATATGGTCGTCTGGAGTGGCTAAGGTGTTGTCCTAGCCTCCCTTGACCCTATCCGACAAGAAAATAGTAGAACTTAGGTTTGTTATTTTGGGGAAGAGGTATACTGGTAGTTTTTGATGCTTGGGGGTTTATCGTTATTACTAGTGGTTTGGATTTTATTTGTAGACATCTCTGGATACAAGCAGGGAATATGGAGGCACACTTCATGGTGTTGTCCACTGACACCACCAGTGCCGGCTCTCCTGTAGGATGTCTCTGAGCATGTGCGCACCTTCCTGACCTGCATCCCGACCTACTGTAGAGTCCCGCGGTTTCTTCTCAACCGTCACAACATTCAGCCACCGCTCTCCCCTCTCTTCAGTTCACACAAACTTTTACTTTCTTTCTTTGATTTCCTCAGTGTTATCTTACATGTGGTTCTTCTCTAGAATTAAAAACAAATAAAGAAGAAGTAGGCAGACAATGCGTGGAGGAGTAGCCTGGTGGTTAGAACACTGGCTTGGTAACCAAGCAACTAGGGTTCAATTCCCACTAGCATGCCTTGGGCAAGTCACTTAACCCTCCATTGCCTTGGAAGAAAGGCCTGGCAATCTACTTCCGGTGACACTGCCAATAAAACCCAGGAGCTTCTGGGTCACTAGGAGTCAGGACTGACTCAAAGGCACACATTGCATTGCAGGCAGACAATGCCTGTTTCCACTACCGGTGTGTTTCCTGCCCCCATGGAATCTCATGCAGCTGGCACAAGGCTCTTAAAAAAAACAAACCAGGGCAGCAACACTTGTGATAGAGCATCTCAGTATTTACCAAAAGAAAAGGAGAAACAGAGCAACACTGTCAAAGGTTCATTTCACTGTGAAGTCAAGTAACAGTGACTTGTACAGGAACACTTGCCTCACTTCTACAGTGGAGCCACTTACATAAGAGACTTCAACTCCTCTTTCTGCCTTTCGTTAACAGTGGCAGTAGCGCAGATATGAATGATACTACTCCACTTTTTACCCCAGACCCATCGGGACCAGCCAAGGCATGATTGGGAGGCAAAGGGATTGTTGTGTGCCCAGAGGCAGACCCCCTACCAGTGCCAACAACTCCAAAAGCGACCCAAAGCCTGCAGTCTCAGGTGAGGGGCACTACTCCATCTCAACCTAACCCGGCTTCTGCAGTACCTTCACAGACACCTGAAGCTCCGGTAGATACCAAGCACAAGTCGAAATCCAAGCATGGCTGTCATTCTGAACCGGAACATAGACTGGCCCAGGAATCCCAGACCCACAAGTGAAAGTCTGAGGGCTCCTCTGACACTTGTTTCCAAAACTTCAAGAGGGCAAAACACCGTGTGGACTCAGTGCCATGCTTGTCTCCTGCCACACCCCTGATGGGAGATATGGCATCCCCTACAGATCCATTACTCATGTTGCTACAAACGTTTGTCCAGGATAGTGATGCTCTGCTGGCTGTTACTCTTCATGAGGATCATCCCTCATCCTCGGAGGTCCCTTCTTTTTAGCCTCCAACTCTATCACCTCAGGGCCATTCCACCCTTGCAAATTGGACAGCTAATGAGCCCTTGGACATCACTGCCTACTACACTGCTAGTCCTCCTTACACCCTCCACTGGGGTTCAGAACCTCCGCACTTGGAAGAGGTAGGTGCACTTCTGGCCCCAGACCTCCCAGTTTATGGAGAACCATCTGAAGATTTTTCTTAGCCAAAGTTCCTTCAAAAAAAATCTCCAGAGTGCTAACCATGAGTGACTCTCAAACCCCTACCAACAAGAAGGATTTTCAATTCATCTTAAGAGCCTGTAGCACCCCCAAAGAAGTCCTAGCAATACCAATTCCTCAGGTCTTACAGGACCTCCTTACTTCTGTCTGGACAAAGCCAGCCTCAGTATGAGGCCTGTCATTTTGACCCCAAATACAAAGTGCTGCCTACTCCGGGGTTCCAGCATCAGCAACTGCCTTATCAGTTAGTTGTCTCTGAGGCAGTTCTCAAAAAGGCCAAGTCCTCTAAATCCCATTACCAGACTCCACCTGGAAAAGACCAGTGGATCTTAGATGCTGTCAGCAGGAAGATATTTCAGAGTGGAGCCCTAGTCATGAAAATCTTAGCCCACCAATTGCAAATGTTACATTACCATCATGACCTCCTCTCCCAGATTCTGGACCCTTCTACCACTCCAGCACTAGAAACTCATAATACACTACAAGACAACTTACAAGAGTCTCTCTATCACATCATTTGGGCTATATATGATGCCTTTGACTCTGTTGCTCGGGCCACTGTAACTTCCATTTTTGCCCGTTGCACCATGTGGCTTTGATTCTCTGGTCTAAGAGAAGACTTGCATGACCGTTTGGCGGACACGCTCTGCCAGGGAGACAGCCTTTTTGGAACTAAAGCCTAAGAAGCTGTTTTAGAAGTCAAGGACTTGTTCATGAACTTTCAGTTCAGCCTCAAGACCCATAATACCGCAGGCCTTACTATTACAGTATTTCCAGCAGTTTTATCCTCATTGCTGTTTTTAACTATATTCTAGATCTCCTTCACAGCAACAGCCTCCACCTTCTTACAACCAACGTCCCAGACAGCGTGAAAAGAAACAGCCTACAGCTATTCTGGCTTAGCCGTCCAAGTTGGCTCCTACGTTTTTGACTATCCACCAGTAGGGGGATGCATCCAGCATTTCCAGGAGACCTGGCAGTCCATCACCATCAATTGCTGGGTCCTCAGCATCATCGCATCGGAGTACAAGCTCAATTTCACATCAACCCACTTCTGCAGTCTCTCCCTCCCAGCAAGATCCCTCCCTTCATCCTCCCATCCTAGCGGAAGAGATTGTTATGCTCCTTCGCAATGGTGCAATCAAGCATGTTCTGGAACAAGAATTCTCATTTCTTTCTTAATCCCAAAAGGACAGGAAGCTTCCATCCTATCCTCAACCTTCAGGAGCTCAACCTGTATATCAGGAAAAATTCAAAATGGCTTCTCTAGCCACCATTCTTCTTCTTTTGAAGCATGGTGACTGGCTTGCCTCCCTGGATCTCAAGGACGCATACACTCATATCCCCATTCATCCTCGGCATTGGAAATATCTCCGTTTTTGATTCACAACAGACCACTACCAGTACAAAGTCATTCTCTTTGGGCTATCCTCAGCTCCAAGGGTCTTCATGAAATGCCTAGCAGTGCCTACAGCACATCTGCAAAGATAGGGTCTTTTATGTCTATCTGTATCTGGACAATTGGCTTATTTCCAGATGAAACTGTTATTTCCAGACAAGATAAGTCCACAACCCAGGACTCTGTCCATTCCACTTCCTCACTCCTGCAGAGTCTCAGCTTTATCATCAACTTCCAGAAGTCCAACTGCAAACCTCATCAAGTTCTGCATTTCATCAGGACTTGCCTGGACACTAAAGTGGCTCATGCCTTCCTAAAAGTCCTCTTCGCACATCTTCACATGCGTCGTCTACAGTGGCATCTCAAACACAATTGGAACCAACATACTCAATCCCTCGAACATCACGTCAACCTCTCAGGGCCCAACCTCCAGAAGTTATTCCAGTCCCTGTCTTGCTGGACTCTTCCATCCAGTCTTATAGAGGGGTGCACCTCCCAGGAACAGGAATAGGCCCACCATCTCATTTTAACAATAGATGCTTCCCATATAGACTGGGGAGTCCATTTTTTGGAATTCACCACACAGGGATGTTGGACCAGAAAAGAGGCTTCTCTGCACATCAACTTGCTCAAAATACACGCAGTTCGCTATGCCCTTCAAGCCTTCCAAAGCTGGATCTGCAACAAATTCCTTTTAGTACAGACAAACAACCAAGTTACTATGTTCTACATCAACAAACAAGAAGACTCTGGTTCTTTTCATCTCTGCTGAGAGGCTATCTGCCTCTGGCTCTATGCTCAATCTACAAGTCAGAGCAGTCTATCTTCTGGGACTACAGAACCAGTTAGTGGACTCCCTCAGCCGTAACCTCAACCCACATGAGTGGTCTCTGGACCCCTCAGTCTTGACCCCCCATCTTTCAAGCTTGGGGTATGCCACAGATGGATCTATTCACTACAGACTACAACACCAAGTGTCCACTCTTTTGCTCTCTTTGCTCCAGTGCAAATAACTTGGCAGTGGATGCCTTCCTCATTCTGTAGAACCATTGACTTCTCTTCACTTTTCTGCCATTCCCTCTTATTTCCTGGACTCTCCTCAAAGTCAGAGAGGGCAAAGCAACTAATTTTAATTGCTCCTCAGTGGCCCAGACAGATCTGATATTTACATGTCCTTACCATGGCTCAGTATGGCCATTGACCCCTACCAATTCATCCCTTTCTTCTCACACAGCAGGAAGGTCATCTCCTGCATCCCAACCTAAAATCACTAGTGTTAGCTGCCTGAAAAATAATGGGTTGACTGATATGCTTTCTCCCGTGTCACCCAAAGTTCAAACTATCATACAGGCATCTTGACTACCTGCTATGCTCTGCTCCTATCATTGCAAGTGGACTAGACTCTCTCACTGGGCACAATTGCGGAGCCTGAATCCTACCTAGTGCCCCATCAGTCATATCTTTACTTATCTCCTTAATCTGTCTGACTGTGGACTCCAGACTTCTTCAATTCACTACCATCTCTCTGCTGTAAGAGCGTCCCATAAATATGTGGATGGAAAGCCCATTTCTCTACACCCATTGGTTTTACATTTTATGAAAGGCTTATTGAACACCAAGTCTCTACTTAACTCTCTGCTCCAGCATGGGATGTCAATGTTGTTCTCTCTAAACTTATGAAAAGTCCCTTTGAACCCATAGAATCTGCTTCCTTGAAATATCTCACTTGGAAAACCATTTTTCTGATAGCCATTATGTCAGCACAACATGTCAGCGAGCTACAAGCTCTTGTGCATTACCATCCATATATCCAATTTCTTCATGGTACTGTTATTCAAGGTACTGTTGTGTACCCATCCTAAATTTCTTCCAAAAGGTATTTTCCAGTTTCCACCTCAATCAATCTATCATTCTGCCCACATTCTTTTCAGAAGCTCAACCAGATTCATAGGAGCAATCACTGCATCTTCAATGAGCATTACTATACTATCTCCATGCAACCAACCAGCTGTGTTAGTCTTCTTAGCTTTTTGTAACTTTTAACCCAAATAATCCTGGGAGTCCTGCATCTAAACAGACTATTTCCTCCTGGATAGCAGATTGTATCTCTTTTTGCTACACTCAAGTAGGTTACTCCCCTTCTGGACGGATGGGACCTCATCACCTCAGGGCTACAGTAGCTACAATGGCTAACCTGGCTGCCATCTCTCCTCAGGATGTTTTTAAAGCTGCTACATGGTCATCTGTTCACACTTTCACTAAGCACTATAGCCTGGATTGCTCTTCAGCAACTGATGTAGCCTTTAGTCAGGCCATCTCTTTGCCTAAAATCATCCTTCTCCCATTGCATCTGGGCTGCGACTATTATTGGACTACAAGCGGCCTTCAGCTCTGGACTCACCATGGAGTGTGCTTGCATATTCCCTGCTTGTATCTGGAGAAAGCATAGTTGCTTATTTGTAACAGGGGTTATTCGTATACAGCAGGTATATGCAACCACACTCACCCATCCACCGTCCCTGCAAAAAAGCAAAAAAAAAACAACCCCAAAACTGAGGACTGAGATGTGAGCACCAAGATCCATCCTTCTCTTCTCAGCTGTTCTATTGTCCAACCTCAGACATTCTATATCAAGCAGCTTATGCTTTCGTCTTTCCCCTGGGTTTCCAGTTCTTCAGGATGCCTTCAACGCTTCACTTCCATGCTCTGTGACAAACTGAGGGACTCTATGTTGGGAAGGTGTACGCATGCTCAGAGAAGTCCATAGGACTTCTGAGCTAGGGGAGAGTCGGCATTGGTGCTGTCAGTGGACAACACCACAGAGTGTGGCTGCATATCCTTGCTGTATATAGAGAACCTCCATTATAGGTAAGCAACTATGCTTTCTCTCACTTAAAGAGACTTCCACGACACAATAAACACCCTGCCTATGAAATGCAATGCAAATAATTCAGTGGGCTCTAGATATAATATTTCCCATTGGAGGTACAGATGGCAAAACAAAGTAAGCTGGAGCACTATTCCCCCCCCCCACAAACATAAAGTACATGATAGCAAAATACCTCCCCCCAGTCTCACACACATAAAGACCTTCACCAAATACAGAGTATGGGCCCATTTATTCACAGTTTTTCCCATTCTGTATCTATGAGGGGGAAAATTAGTAAATTCATCCCTAAGAAGATAATATTCAAAGCCCTTTCCACAGGTAGAGACACATTTTAGTTATAGAAGTGTGGGCTTCGAATACTGGCCAATCTGTCTGCCTATAGAAGAGCGCATGCAGGTCAACATTGCTCCATACGTTTACTCTCCTGGAGGCATTTCGATAGATAGAGAGAGGAGGACAATAATCAAAGTGCTGATTGGTGCAAACCCCACAAGTGAAAGTGCCTGTTGAGTTTGTTACCATGTGGATACCTTTGATTATTGCTCCCTAAGGGGATATTTTATAACTGTACATATGTGGACAAACTACTCACATAGTTTTCTCAGTGTAGACTTCGCTGGATTTTCAAAGCAAAAGTATCCTTACACGTCCATTTTGGAAATTGCTTTAGGGAAACTATGTGGTTGTTATCTACAGCCACTCTTTGGCACATACAAATTTTCAGGATTCATTAGGTGCACACATTCAAATGTTCAGAAATACAAGTGGAGGAGTAACCTAGGACCCGCTATTCTATTGGCCCATAGCCCTGTCCGCTGACCTCTAAACCTGCATATTCAATGCCACGGCAACGGCACTGAAAATCCGGGTTAGGCGCCGGGTGGAGTCAGCTGCAGAAACTAACCAGGTGGTGGCGATATTGGACCGCTACCTGGTTAGCAGCCACAGCTAGGACTAGGCGAGCCAAAGATCACCTAGTTTTAGCCGTGGAGGGCTAACCAGGTAGCAGTCTAATATTGCTGTGACCTACTTATCAGGACTCCCTGCCTCCACTCCACCCTGGAACACCCCCTACATGACCCAATGCTAACCGGATAGCATCGGAGTGTGTAGGGGACATAGTCAGGAATATTCAACAGCACTAACCATGTAGATGCCGTTGAATATTCCTAGTTAAGGCATTTACATGGTTTACTGGGCTGTAAACTCAAAAAAATAACCGCCTAAGGGAAAACTAATAATACCTATCAAAAACCCCTTAGTAATCATCAAAAGTACCAGAACTTATAACACCCAAAAAACCTACTCACCTGCTGTGCGGTGCTGCTTGCTTTTGAGAACATAAGAACATAAGATATGCCATACTGGGTCAGACCAAGGTCCATCAAGCCCAGTATCCTGTTTCCAACAGTGGCCAATCTAGGTCATACGTACCTGGCAGTATCCCCAAAAGACAAAGGTTCCACAATGCTTGTATTGGGTCAAGCATTGATATCCTGGGTCTCTTTTTAATAATGGTTTATGGACGTTTCCTCCAGGAACTTGTCCAAACCTTTTTTAATCCCAGCTACACTATCAGCTCTTACTACATCCTCCGGTAACAAATTCCAGAGTTTGATTACACGTTGAGTGAAAAAATATTTTCTCTTATTTGTCTTAAATAGTTTACCCTGTAGCTTCATTGCATGTCCCCATGTCTTTCTATATTCTGATAGCGTAAACAATTGATCTATGTTTACCCGTTCCACTCCATTCATTAATTTATAGACCTCTATCATATCTCCCCTCAGCCGTCTCTTTTCCAGGTTGAAGAGCCCTAATCTTTGTAGCCTCTGTTCATAGGAGTAGCCTTCCATCTCCTTTACCATTTTGGTGGCTCTTTTCTGTACCTTTTCTAATAACGCTATATCCTTTTTAAGATACGGCGATCAGAATTGCACACAATATTCAAGGTGCGGTCGTACCATGGAACGATACAGAGGCATTATAATATCCTTTGTTTTATTTTCCATTCCTTTCCTTATGATACCTAGCATTCTATTTGCTTTCTTGGCTGCCGCAGCACACTGGGTAGAGGGTTTTAACATGTTATCCACGATGACGCCTAAATCTTTTTCCTGGGTGGTGGTTCCCAATGTGGAACCTTGCATCGTGTAACCATAGTGTGGGTTGTTCTTTCCTAGGTGCATAACTTTGCACTTGTCCACATTAAATTTCATCTGCCATTTGGATGCCCAGTCTTCCAATTTATTCAGATCCTCCTGCAGTTTTCCACAGTCCTCTTGGGTTTTAACAACTTTAAACAGTTTTGTGTCGTCTGCAAATTTGATAACCTCACTCGTTATTCCCTTTTCCAGGTCATTTATGAATATGTCAAAAAGTAGCGGACCCAGTACAGATCCCTGGGGTACTCCACTAGTCACCTTTTTCCATTGGGAAAATTGGCCATTTAGCCCTACCCTCTGCTTTCTATCTTTTAACCAGTTCCCGAGCCACAATAGTACACTGCCTCCTATCCCATGACTTTTTAGTTTTGCCAAAAGTCTCTGGTGAGGGACCTTGTCAAAGGCTTTCTGAAAGTCCAGATACACTATATCAACCGACTCACCTTTGTCTACCTGTTTATCCACACCTTCAAAAAAACATATCAGATTAGTGAGACAAGATCTTCCTTGTCTAAAGCCATGTTGGCTGTCTCCCATTAGGCTATGACTATCCACATGCTGTGTAATTTTGTTCTTTATGATGGTTTCCACCATTTTCCCTGGTACTGATGTCAGGCTCACTGGTCTGTAATTTCCTGGATCACCCCTGGAACCCTTTTTAAAAATTGGCGTGACATTAGCGATCTTCCAATCTTCAGGTATTACAGATGATTTTAATGAAAGTTCACAGATTACTAATAGCAGGTCTGCAATCTCATATTTTAGTTCTTTCAACACTCTTGGATGTATACCATCCGGTCCAGGTGATTTGCTACTATTCAGTTTATCATATAGTTGTAATACATCTTCCCGGTGTAGCGATATTTCTCTCAATTCCTCTGCAGTATCACCTTTAAATACCACTTCGGTCTTGGGTAACATCCCTACATCTTCCTCAGTAAAGAATTCATTCAGTCTCTCTGCTATAGCCTTGTCTCCTTTTACTGCCCCTTTTACCCCCCTGTCATCTAATGGTCCAATTGACTCTCTCACAGACTTTTTGCTACGAATGTACTTGAAAAAGTCTTTGTTTCGTGTTTTTGCTACTGTAGCAAGTTCCTTCTCAAATTCTCGCTTTGCCTGCCTTATCAATGCTTTGCATTTAACTTGCCAGTGCTTGTGCTGTTTCCAGTTTTCTTCGTTTGGCTCTTTTTTCCATTTCCTGAAAGATGCTTTTTTGGCAGCAACAGCCTCTCTGACCTCACCTTTAAACCATGCTGGCAGTTTTTTGGACTTTCTTCCACTCTTCTTAATGCGTGGAATACAGCTGGTCTGGGCTTCCAGGATAGTATTTTTAAACAACGCCCAAGATTGATGCAAGTCTTTAACCTTTGCAACTGCTCCTTTTAGTTTTTTCTTAACTATATTCCTCATTTTATCATAGTCTCCCTTTCGAAAGTTAAAAGGTAGTACTGTGGATTTCTTTACTATCCCTCCTCCACTAATTAAATACAATTCTGCTTTTTTGCAGGAGCTATAAAATTTGCGTTTGGAGTTTAGCATCTGCATCTGCGATTGCACTTGGAGTGTGGAGTTTACTCCACGGAAGTAGGACCGAGCTGGTGAAAGAGAGAACATCTTATGCATGTGAAGTACTGTTGAAGTGGTTTGGGCACTACTGAAATATGAAGTAGAGCAGACACTTTCTTTTATAGTAGGTATTAAAGTGTAATGTAATATAGTGTTTTATATGTGGTATGAATCTCATAAAGTACTTTTTTGGATTGGGATAGTGGGTAATTGAATATTTATAATAAAAAGAGAAATCAAAAGAGAAAAACAAAAGCTTCGGACCCATGATGTGAGTGTCTGCCATTTCCCTATGGTGATGACTTTCACCAAATGTAGGGGGTAAGCAAAACCTGAGGTCCGTTTTGAGCTGTATTGAGCTTTATTGAGTGATTGTGAGTAGGGTTTTTGGATGTTATAAGTTCTGGTACTATTGGCGATTACTAAGGTGTTTTTGATAGGTATTACTGGGCTGTAAACCATGTAAATGCCTTTCAAATATTGGGCCCTTAGTGTTTAGGGAAGCAGTCTGGAACCAGAAAGACCAGGGTTCAAATGTTCTCCTTATGACCCTGGGAAAGTCACTTAACCCTCCATTGCCTCAGGTACAAACAGATTGTAAGCCCTCCAGGAGCAGGGAAATACCTATAGTACCCGATTGTAACTTGCCTTGAACTACTACTGGAAAGGCGTGAGCTAAATAATAATAAATGAAACCTCTCCCCAGTCCAACCCTTGAGAATCTCTCCTCACAGTCTGGGTAAACTTATGTGTGGCAGGCAGGATGTGCCTAAGTTTAGCTGCATAATGGACAGGCAAGTTTATGAAAAACCCATTTTAAGGGTAAAACGTGCCTTTGAAAATTCTTCTGTAAGTGACCATGAATTAGAAATATGCAAACAAAACCTACACTGAAAATGCCAAAAAGCCAGATTCTGCATGCAGTAAAACACTGGAGAAGTAAAAACAAAAAAGCGTAGTTACTCACCTGTAGCAGGTGTTCTCCATGATCAGCAGGAATAAGTCCTCACGTATGGGTGATGTCACCAACAGAGTCCAAGCGGAATGCTTCCTAGCTTCCACTGGAAGCTTATGGGAGCCGCATCGCACATGTGCACCTGCCTTCCCACCTGTTGCAGCGCCATCTTCTCCAGTCAAGTTTCAAAGCAGTAGCCAAGAAAACAACTCCTTGGGGAGGTAGATGGTTGTGAGGATTTATTCCTGCTGTCCACAGAGAACACCTGCTACAGGTGAGTAACTACGCTTTCTCCATCGACAAGCAGAAAGTAAGTCTTCATGTATGGGACTACAGGCTACTGAAAACTGAGGAGGCCCAAGCTCAGCAGGTGCAACAAAACTGGACAAAGGAAGAACAGGAAGGTAGTCCCTCTAGGGACTCCATCAATTCAGCATCCTCCATGAACAGTGCACCAAGGTTAGTCAACTTTTACAGATAGCTTGGATGGGAAGAGCAGCCGGTGGGCAGGAGTTGGACCTAATACCCAAAAAGGTGCCGGAGCATGGCCTGGCTGAAGTTGCTGTCCCATCGGGAATCCCCTTCCAGACAGTAGTGGGCTGTGAATGTGTGGATCGAAGATCACGTGGCAGTCTTGAGATTGCCTCCACGAATGCAGAGTGCAGGTTAGCAACCGAAGCTGCCATGGCTCAAATGTTTTCGCCACAAAGGGGATTGGAGGGAAGGTATAAAGCGACTCACTTCCCAGTGGAGGAGAAAGGCATCCAAGGCCACCTAGTCACTGGAGCAGAATCGATCCACGTGGATGTTCTGTGACGTGGCAAAGAGATCGATCGTGGGAGTGTTCCTTTGCTGGAAGATGCGCTCTACCACTCTCTTGTGGAGGGCCCACTCATGCAGTAGTAGTCTCTGCAGGAGATGGTGCACCGGCACAGTTACTACCTGCTCACCAGGACATTGAGCTCACCGGGCAGGTAGGTCACCTGGAGCTCCATTCCATGAAGCATCACATACTTCCTAGTAAAAACTGTTAGTGTAGCCGGGTTTAAAAAAGTTTTGAACAAGTTCCTGGAGGAAAGGTCCATAAACCATTATAAAAGTGGATCTAGGATATCCACTGCTTGCCCCAATACAAGCATTGTGGATCCTGTGTCTTTTGTGGAAACTGCTAGGTACTTGTGACCTAGATTGGCCATTGTTGGAAACAGGATACTGGGCTTGATGGACCTTGGTCTGACCCAGTATGGCATACCTTATGTTCTTATGTTCCATGGTCAGACCATTTCCCAGCAGAGGAGGTATGATCCCCTACCTCCCTGTTTGTTGACATAGAACATTGCCACCTGGTTATCCATCTGGATCAGGATGACCTGGTTTGCTAGATGTGCCTGGGAGACCCAGAGAGCATTTGCTATGGCCCACAACTCGAGAAAATTGATCTTTTACAGACTTTCCTGCTTGGACCAGAGGCTCTGTGTCCACAGGCCATCCGGGTGGACCCCCCACTCAAGTTTGGATTTATCGATTGTCACTATCTAGAGGGGGACTCCGCTTGGAATGAAATTCTCTGGAACAGGTTTGACGGGTCCAACCACCAGCCGAGGGACTGAACCAGTGGCACGGTGACTGCTACCCTGTCTCGAAAGCAGCACATGACCTGTTTCCATTGCATGCAAAGAGTCCACTGCACCTGCCAGAAATGGGTCAGGGGGGTGATATACACTGTGGAGGCCAAGTGACCAAGCACCTGCAGCATCCCCCTGGCCATGATGTAGTACCAACACCACAGGCTACTGACCACCAGAGTCAGCACTGCTTGCAGTCTAGCAGCAGAAACACCTTTGTTCGAGTGGTATTGAGGAAGGCCCTGATGAACTCCAGTTGTTGTGTGGGCTGGAGACTGGCCTTGGGGTAGTTGATGATGAACCCCCAACTGCTCAAGGATCTGTATGGTGAGGTGAGTGGACTGCCAGACAGCATCTGGAGTGGGACCTTTGATGAGCCAGTCATTCAAGTAGGGGAAGATGAAGACTCCAATGGTGTGCAAGTAGGTGGCTATAACCACGAGGTACTTGGTGAAGACCTGAGGTGCTGAGGCAAGCCCAAAGGGGAGCAACTGGTACTGATAGTGCTAGTCTCCCAGCATGACTCTGAGGTGTTTTCTGTGACTTGGGTGGATTGGGATGTGTGTGTATGCATCCTTGAGATCCAAGTAGCATAGCCAATCATCCTTTAGGAGGTACAGGAGCAGCATCCTCAGCATACCATTTTGAACCCTTTCCATGCAACAAACCAGTTGAGCTTGTGGAGGTCTAGAATGGGTCAAAACCCCCCTGTTGTTTTGGGGACCAGGACGTACCTGGAGTAAAACCTCTTGCTGACTTGAACTGGTGGAACTGACTCAATGGCGAGGTCTGTCAACAGGGTGGTGATCTCCCGCAACAGACTTCGGTGCAGGGGGTCCATGGGGTACTCTCCCTGGGAGAATGGAGTCAGCATCTGGGTGAAGCACAGCCAATAGCCCTTCTGGACAAGTTGCAGAATCCAGGTGTCCAAGGTAATGAGAGGCCACCTGTGGGTGAAGTGGATGAGTCATCCCCAAACCTGATGGGGAACTCCGGCAGGTATGGGACCATTGACTAAGCTCCTGAGGAACCCGTCAAAAGCCTGATCCTGGCTTGGGTGCAGGGCCAGTTGGGTTTTTTGAGCGTATCCCTCTGCTGCTGACGGGGGGCCTATGCCTTCAGCTGGGTGCCCTGGGGCACCGGGTAGTACCAGCATGGCTGCAGGTGGAAAGCCTTCTTACCTGGTACTTTTTATGTGAGGGGTCCGCAGTTTTCCTCAAGAGCCTAGAGTGTGTCACGTGCTGCTTCTTGAGTATGCCCACTTTCTTCTTGACTGGCTTCCCAAAAAAGGTTCTCCCCAGTATAGGAAACATTAGCCAGCTTGTCCTGGACCCACTGCTCCAGGTTAAAGGACTGGAGCCAGGCCAGCCATCGGGTGTTGATGCCTACTGCCGCCACCCTGCAGGTGGATTCAAAGGTATCATATGTGCCTCACATGGCATACTTGGAACAATCCTTGCTGTGGCCTATCAAGGCATGGAAGGATTTGAGGAGATCTGGAGGGACATGGGCGGCAAACTCCGCCAGGTCCAGCATGGTGTCCTTTAGGAACATGCCCATATAAAGCTGATAGGACAGGATCTGGGCCACCAGCATGGAGACATGGAAGCATTGCCTCCCAAAGGAGTCCAGAACCCTGGCCTCCCACCCCAGAGGCACCAAGGAGTAAGTCTTGGTGCTCTTTACTTGCTTGGGAGTCAACTTGACCACTATGGAATTATGCAGCAGCTGGGGCTTCTTGAAGCCCAGTGCCTTCTGGACAAAGTACATAGAGTCCAGCTGCTGGCTGTAAGCAGGGACCATGAGGGGACTCTCCTATAACCACAGTAGTAGTCTCTGCAGGAGATGGTGCACCGGCACAGTTACTACCTCCTTGGGTGCTGAAGGGTGCGGCAGGAGCTCAAGATCTTCCACCCTCGGCTTGTCCTCAGCCTCAAGGGAGAAGCTGCTTGTTCATGGAAAATGCAAAATACAAAAAAAAAAAAATCAGAGACACACATTTCCTAAAGTTGATTGAGAAAACAAAGGTGCTCTCAGAAAAGATCGATCAATGAAAATCTCTGTTTAATCTTGGAGAAAGATAAAACCAGAGGAGCAAACACAATTGCAGCAAAACATGTTACACTTGCGTAAGGACCCATCAAAAGGCACTCCTAACCCCTTCTGCTCTCAGGAATGCTCTTTTTCTCAGGGGCAGAAAGACAGCATGCACATTTTTTGCAGCAGGTGAAAAAATGCCTGCACTTACATGCTTTACATAGTTTTATCCAGTGCTGGCATGAGTTATTTAAGCACCCAGGGTCTGCCGCTAAGAACATACCCTCTGATGACCGCTTGAATCTCCCCTTCTTTGCAAAGCGGGACCAGAAGTGCTCCTTGAAGTATGGCAGCTGAGGCAAAAGCCCCAGTCAATCTGTTCCAGTTCCAGTCCTGCTTTTACCAATATAGAGCCTGGGCAATCCTCTAAACACTGTTTGCAGGTGCTCACCGATATGAAACATGCCATCTTTAGATGATCCATGAGAAATGCATTTTAATTGCAGTTTGCATCAATTAACGTTAAGTGACAAGTTTTGGTAGGATAATGATAGTAGACTGTTCTTTCTAAGCTGCAAATTTGTAGTATTGCCCCCAGCTGCCATATATGCTGTACCTCAGCCAGTACAGGACCTGGAACGGAAGAGCAGTGGGAACCTGTACTGTGGCTACTGACTTTTCTGTGGAATGTGCTAGCATCACAAGCAGCTTAAATACTGGCAGCTTGGCACTACCCGCTGTTGATCTCATGAGGCTTCGTATTTTTTGAGGTGCCAGACTGCAAGCTTTGAATTTACTCACGATTCTGGCACAGATTCCATAGTGCAGTGGGCAGCCATGGGCAGAGAGTACAAGAGGCAGGGGTGCAAGAGCAACAGAGTGTAAATGCTGGGGGACAATGGGAAACAGGGGCATGAGGCAGGGGGAGTGGATGCTGGGGAAAAAGTCAGGAAAAGCAGGGAAATAGATACTGGGAAAGCACAACAACAGGTGGGGATGAATGCTAAGAAAAAAAATGTGGAGATGCATGGGGGCTTGGCTGCTGAGGTTGTCTACCCAAAGAAGGGTGGAGAAATGTACAGGGGAGAAGGGAGAAAGAGAGACAGGGGGCAGATGCTGGGGAAGAGGAATAAGAAACAGAGGAGAAGGGAAGGCATTTTGGACTGAGCTCACCCCTTTTTAAGTGGTAGTTCAAAATGAGGTACATTCAGGTACAGCAGGCATTTAAGTCTAAGCTAGTACCGGAGGCAATGAAAGGTTGAGCGACTTGCCCAAGGTCATAAGGAGTGACTGTAGGGTCCGAACCTTCTTAGCCTTCCTGATTCTCAGCCCATTGCTCTAACCATTAGACAGAAAAGAAGCAAGGTGCAGACGCTCAGGGGCAAGGAGTCAGAAGGTACATACTGGGGAAGGGGGAAAGAGGTAGATGGCAGATGCTGGTTTGAGCGAAGGAGAAGGCAGATGGATAACTTTGGAGGAAGGAAACAGAACACCACATGCTGGAGAGTTGCTGGAGACAAGACTGCGTAAGGCATATAGATGTGGGATGATGTGGAGATGGAGAAACAGGTGAGGAACGTGGAAGGAATAGGAGACAAAGAAAAGGAATGATATGTAAGAGAGGAAACTGGAATGGAAAGCTGAAAGATATGAGAAAAGCTAGCAGGAGTAAGAAGAGAAGAGACTGAAACAAAGAAGAAAAAGATGCAGAAAATGCAGAAGAGCGCCCCTGGTGGTGGCCTAATGGTACCAGCAAACTGTGGCATTCTGGTAGAAACAGCTGATATGCAAAAAGGAGGTGCCCACTAGTAGATCACACCTACACATGTTCTGCTGGAAAGAAATGGCAAAAAACACTAGAGAAGACTCTGAGGAAAAGAAAATCAATCAGTAAGGGGGGGCAGGATATTCAGCGGCAGTGGCTAATGCGGTTTCAGCGGCTAGCCATCCTCATTGAAACAAACTCAGATATTCAATGCCAGGGTCATATCCGGCCACCAGCATTGACTATATGGGTTGGCTGGATAGCAAAGAAACTAACCAGGCAGAGGCAATATTTAGCCCCTGCCCGGTTAGCTTCTGCGGCGAACGTTAGGCCAGCCTTTCATGTGCCTAACTTTTACCACTTAACCAGGCAAAGGCTCAATATTGCTGCTTCCTGCTTATCACTGGGTGCCACCTCCACAATGCCCTCAGAATGCCCTGATTCTTGCCAGCTAGCGGTGGGATGTGCAGCAACAGCAGCCAGGGATATTCAGTGGCACTAACCATGTTAATGGCACTGAATGTCCCGGTCAGCATGATTAGTGCAGTTAGCAGGTCTTCTAACTGCATTAACCACTTTGAATATTCCTCCCAAGTTTCCTAAGGCATTAGCACAAATATTTTTGGAGTGTGATTAACAGAGTGACCAACATAGCCGAAATCATATACAGAGAGAGATTCTGTCACCAGGTCAAAAAGTGCAACCAAAAACAATATCGAACATCTCCAAAATCCTTTCTGTACATTGTAATTTTATTTTGCTGTATTTATTACTATTGTATACTTTTTCTCTTTACCAGTTAACGAGGTTACTTACCTGTAACAGAAGTTCTCCGTGGACAGCAGGATAAGTCAGCCACAATAGGTGTCGTCATCCGATGGCGCCGAGACGGAAGTACTCTCTATAGCTCAGAAGGGCTTAGCCCCTCTGAGCATGGGCCACCTGGCCACACCTCCGGGTCAGCCCCTAGTTAGCCACTGAGTTACTAGCTGAGACCAACACTAGGAGCGTGTACCCGGGAGAAGACCGTCCCTTGTAGGGGAGGAGGGTGGGAATGTGTGGCTGACTTATCCTGCTGTCCACGGAGAAATCCTGTTACAGGTAAGTAACCTCGTTTTCTCCTAGGACAAGCAGGATGAGTCAGCCACAATAGGTGCCTCCCAAGCTAGGAAGAGCTGAGGTTCAAGGGGCGGTTGAAGTGAAGAAGGCAGGCCATGAGATAGTGGAAAACCATTCCCTTTTATTGAGGAAGGGTTACCAGTGCACTTACACAAATAGTGCAAAAAAACAAACAATGCAGCTGCGGGGGGGCTGCTACTACAACCACAAGTCAGTGCAAAAGGGTGCAAGTGGCAGAGGTGTAATTAACACGGTGCAAAACAATTCGTGAGCAACAACAACAACAGTGCAATGGGGAAGTAGCAACAACAACAGTGCAAATATGCAGTAACAGTGCAGCACAGAGTCGCTTGGTAAACAGTTCAGTCAGTCCCACGGTACAGCGTTACAGACAGCGTGGGTCAGCCGTGGCTAGGATCGCCTGGCCGAAGGCAAGCTTCTCATCGGTGAGGTCGTGGCAATAGTGTTTTTGGAATGTATGTGGGGATGACCATGTGGCCGCTTTACAGATATCCGCCACAGGAACTGACTTCAAGTTGGCGATGAAAGAGGCCATCGCCCGTAGTTGATGTGCGTTGACTGGAGGCGAGGGTTCCGTGCTCACTCGTTCCAGGCAGAAGGCGATGCAAGCAGAGATCCAGAGTGACAGGGTCCTTTTGGAGACTGGATGCCCAGGTTTGTTGGGGTCATAGGAGATGAAAAGTTGTGTCCCCTTGCGCTGTAGCGATGTCCGGTGGAGGCAGATACGGAGGGCCCTGACGCAGTCCAAGGTGTGCAGCCATTGTTCTTCTGGGGAGGAGTGTGGTTCGGGGTGGAAACTAGGTAGTTCTATGGACTGGTTGACATGGAAGGCAGAGGCCACTTTAGGCATGAATCTTGGGTGTGTCCAGAGGGAGGCTCTGTCGCTGGTGAGCTGGGTATAGGGCGGGTGTGCCACCAAGGCCTGCAGCTCGCTTATCCATCTGGCTGATGTGATGGCAACCAGGAATAGAACTTTCCAGGACACGTGCTTCATGTCTGCCGTGCACAAGGGCTCGAAGGGAGGCTGAATAAGCTGGCAGAGGACGGTGTTGAGGTCCCAGTGAGGGATCGGAACCGTGCGTGGGGGGTGCAGGTAGGCGAGTCCTTTCATGAAGCGTGTGACAATGGGCTGGGCTGCGATGGAGACGTCACCGCAGCAGTCGTGGAACGCTGCGATCGCAGCCAGGTCGACTCGAACTGACTGAGGCTGTAGCCCCTTTTGGGAGAGCTCGGTGAGGTATTGCAGCATCTGTGGCATGGGGCAGGAAAAGGGGTTGAGCTGCCGGGAGGCACACCATATGGTGAAGCGCTTCCATTTCAGGCCATATGACTTCCTAATTGACGGGCGTCTCGCCGCAAGCACTACTTGTGCAACCTCTGGCGGGAGGTGGAGGGGAGGCAGAGTTACCCACTCAGCCTCCATGCTGCTAAGGACAGGGTCCACAGATTGGGGTATAGGGTGTTGCCGTCGTCCTGTGAGATGAGGTCTGGCCTCAGGGGAAGGCGAAGGGGTGCGTCCTGTGCCAGGCGGTTGAGGAATGAAAACCATGCCTGGCGCGGCCAGTAGGGGGCGATGAGGATTGCTTGTGCTCTGTCCGAGATGATGCGCTGTAGAGTTAGCAGTATCAGAGGGAAGGGCGGGAAAGCGTACACTAGAGACCAGTCCCCCCCAGCACACGTCGAATGCATCCGGGGCGACGCTGCTCTGTGATGGGCGCTTCGAACAGAAAGTGTCGCATTTGGTGTTCTCCTCCGTGGCAAAGAGGTCTATTTGCGGTTGCCCCCACCTCTGGAAGATGGTGAGGGCCACCTGGCAGTTGAGCTTCCATTTGTGAGGGTTGAGCTGCCGGCTGAGGCGGTCTGCCAGCCCATTCTGAAGCCCTGGTAGGTAGGATACTTGGATGAGGCAGTGGTGGTGAAGGGCAAACATCCAGATTTCTAGAGCTTCCCTGCAGAGGGGACGGGAACCCGTTCCACCCTGCTTGTTGATGTAGAACATGGCTACCTGGTTGTCGGTTTGAAGAAGGATGCGTTTTCCGTAAATCAGATTCTGGAACATCTTGAGGGCATGTCGTATCGCCCTGAGCTCCAGGAGGTTGATGTGTGAGGACCGCTCCTTTGCTGTCCATGCTCCCTGGTTGCGGAGGTGGAGGCAGTGTGCCCCCCAGCTGGATGGCGAGGCGTCCATGGTTATGGTCAGCTGGTGGGCAGATTGCCTCAGAGGGTGGCCATGTGAGAGGTTCATGCTGCGGGTCCACCACAGAAGAGACGCTTTGGATGCGGCATCCATGCGGATGCATGAGCTGAGGAGTTGCGAGTGCTGACTCCAGTGTGACTTCAGGTGCCATTGCAGGTAGCGCATGTGGAGCTTCGCCATAGAGAAGACCTGGGTCGAGGCTGCCATGTGGCGCAGGAGGCAGAGGAGTGTCCTGGCAGACATGGAGCTGGTCTCTGAGATGCGCCGGGTCAGCTGGACGATAGCCTTCCTGCGGGAGTGGCGCAGGAATGCCCTGGAGACTGTTGTATCTATTAAGGCTCCGATGAACTCGAGGCATTGGGTGGGTTTCAGGTGCGACTTCTTGAAGCTGATTAGAAAGCCCAGGGATGTCAGGAGAGCAATGGTCTGTTGTGTCGCCACTGTGGCTTCCCGTAGGGAGGAGGCTGCAATCAGGCAGTCGTCCAGGTATGGAAAAATGCATATGCCCTGTTTGCGCAGGTGGGCGGCTGCAACGGCCACATATTTGGTAAAGGCTCTTGGTGCCGGAGATAGTCCAAAGAGAAGGACTCTGTATTGGATGTGTCTCCCCATGATCTGGAAGTGAAGGAACTTGCGGTGGTCCTTGTGGCTGATATGCATGTATGCATCCATCAAGTCCAGGGATGAGAGCCACTCCCCATGCTGAATAAGGGGAAGGATGGACCCAAGGGAGTGCATCCGGAATTTCTCCTTGACAATGAATTTGTTGAGGTTGCGAAGGTCGAGGATGGGACGGGAGCCTCCAGACTTCTTGGGAACCATAACGTATCTGGAGTAGAAGCCAGTATGGATCTCCTCTGGTGGTACTGCCTCTATTGCCTTGGAGGTCAGGAGAGAGGATATCTCCATTGAGAGATCTGTAAGGGAGGTAGGTTCTGTACTGTCTCGCGGAGGTTTGTGTTGCCACGGTGCTGAGTGGAACTGGATGCGGTACCCGTTCTTGATTATTTGGAGGACCCACTTGTCTGTGGTGATGGATTCCCAGGTCAGTAGGAAGGAGGTGAGCCGACCCCCGGTGGGGGTTGGGCTTTGCTGTGCTTGTCAAAAGGGCTGACTCTGCTTGGAGGGACCGGTTTGAGGGGCCTTTTTTTGCCTCCGGTCGCGTTGATGAGGTTTATTGCGATAGGAAGCGCTCTGGGCCTGTGGATTGTACTGCGGTTGTTGCCACTTCCGATATGGGTTGCTCCGATATGAGTTGTATTGGCGCTTGGCGGGGTATGGCTTTCGCTGATAGGAGCTCTTGCAGCTGCTGCGCTCTAGGCCCTCGACCACAAGGGTTTGCAGCGTGGCGCAGTGGTCTTTCATAGTGGTGACGGTGTCATTGACTCTTTCACTGAAAAGTGAGTCGCTCGTACAGGGGGCATTGGCGATGTGCTCATGGGTGTCCTTTCTGAGTCCGGAGGCCCTCAGCCAAGTGAGGTGGCGAGTGGAGATGGCAGTTCCAGCTGTGCATGTGGCCGTATCGAAGGCATCGAAGGCTGCCTGTCCAGGTGTTTCATGCATTCATGGAGGTCCGCTAAAGGGGCGTTGGCAGATGCTTGGTTGTCCTGTGGAAGTGAGGAGACGACGTCTTTTAGTTGGCTCAGGAGGGCATCCTGGTAGAGGGCATGCTGGAACTGGTGTGCGGACACCCTTGTGCTGAGCATGGCTCCCTGGAAGGCCCTCTTACCAACCTTGTCGAGTAGTTTAAGGTCTCTGCCCGGGGGGTTGTTGGAGTGAGTCTACGTTGATTTAGAATGCTTGAGGGCTGACTCCACCACAATGGATTGTGTGGGAGCTGCGTTTTGTTGAAACCAGGTAAGGGCTGGACCTGGTATTTTAGGTCCAGTTTGCGGGAGGAGGGGGGTCCCGAATTAGGGTTCTGCCACAGCTTGAGAAGGTTTTTGTGAAGCAGGGGGTGCACGGGTAGAGGTGCAGGGGCCCTGGGAGTCTCCGGGAGCTTCAGTGCTGCTTGCGTTTCTGGGCGCTGGTCAGAGTGGGAGCTGGTAGCAGGAAGAGCCATTGCCAATGTCAGTTTGCAGAGGAATCTGGGATAGGTGAGATCTTCTGGGTTGTTGGGCACAGGGTCCGCAGTCATAGATGCAAGGTTCTGTCCCGAGGTCTCGGCCGTGGTGTGCTCAACCCCATTGCCTGCATCGCAGGAAGGGGGGGGGCGGGGGCACCGGATCCAGAGGGGCTGCTGGTGGGCTGGTGATCCTTGGCTCCGATGAGGATGTTGGAGTATGTGCGTGAGTTTGTATCCATTGCTGGAGAGTGTTGGAGAGCAGGGAGGAGAGTTGCATCACGTCGGGGACTGCTTGCTGTGGAAGAGCCGTGGTGGCGGTCTTGTGCAGAGCCATAGGGACAGGCGGGGAATCCTGGGTGGCAGGAGCCATTGGGAAGTATGTTTCCTGATTATCATGTGGTTCCAGATTAGAATCAGGGTTTGAGGGGAGCATGCAGCTGTTGTAGAGTGCAGGGCTGGCATATCTGGAACTGCTGGAAGGAGACCTTCTGCTTCTGGGCCTGTTACCTGATTTTCTGTGTCTTTTTTCAGATCAGTGAAATCTGTCTCTCTTGGAGGGTGCCCTGCTGCTGCTGCTGTAGTTTTCTCATCTCCTCCTGTGGCTTCTGTGCCTCTTTGAGCCTCTGCTACATTGGCGCGGGCTGGAGCGGTGACTCCGCGCCAACAGAGAGGCTCTCCAGTGGGAGGGGGAGTGTTGTTTCCTCTTCTGTGCATTGCCATGGTGCTGGCCAATAGTGGCACGGTGGGCGGAGTGGGAGGCTGGATCGTTCTGGAGATGCTGCCCAATGGCGCCATAGTGGGCAGAGCCAGAGGCTGGGACGTCTTCTAGCTGATGCCCAATGGTGCCGTGGTGGGCGGAGCCGTTAGCAGAATCGTTGCCGTGGCGCCGTCCAATGGTGCCATGGGGGGCGGAGCCAGGAGCAGAGAGTGTCGGCAAGATGGCTGCCTGCACACATGGAGACTCACACGATGCCGAAGGGAGCCCTGGAGGAGAGCCATGAGTTGGGGAGGCAGCAGGAGGAGCAGAAGAGGCACGGAGAAGACCCGAGGGCACAGAGGCATCGTGGCTGCGGATGGAGGCCAGCAAGGGCACATTCGGAGCTGCAGAGGAAGCAGGCTGCAGCATCCAGAGTTCAGAAGTAGCATGGACAGCCACATGGTCCACCGGGGTAAGGGCCGTCCGGCTTCTTACCTCCTGGATCATGTCCTGCAGAGCATGTTTCCATGATTTTCTTGCTTGGGGGGACATCTTCGCGCAGTGAAAGCAGTCCTCAACTCTGGGAGATTCCGAGGCACCTCAAGCAGCGATTATATGAGTCTGTGGAGTTCATTTTCTTTGAGTAGCTTGGGCATTTTTTAAAACCCGGTTTTGGCATCTTGATTGTAGTTCTTAGGATTAAGGTCCCCCTTCTTTTTTTTTTTTTTAGATTCTTTCTGTTCAGAATGTTGTCTGATGATCTTGGTTTTTGGTGTAGAGAGTAGGAGAGTTCGTCTTGCTGGCAAGATGGAAGAACAAAAAGTGGCTAGCTAGGGGCTGACCCGGAGGTGTGGCCAGGTGGCCCATGCTCAGAGGGGCTAAGCCCTTCTGAGCTATAGAGAGTACTTCCGTCTCGGTGCCGTCAGATGAGGACACCTATTGTGGCTGACTCATCCTGCTTGTCCTAGGAGAATATGTATTATTCTAGGAAAGACACAAATTTTCAGCTCAAAAAAGTTTATGGGTTTTAAAGCCGCATCTAAGTTCAGCACCAGGGACAGTTCCCCATCCTCTCTGGTGCTTAATGAGTGAACATTCCAAAAGCAGTTTAATCCCCACGAGATTGCAGTCTCAGCCCACAAACACAACCCCTAAGCTCCTTTAGGGCCTAATTTGCTAAGACCTTTCCCCCCTATAGACAAAGAATGGGTGAAAAGCCTTAGTAAATCTGGCCCTTAATATCAGATCTGTCCATCTAGCTCCCATACCGTCTGTTACTCAGGCAAGAGGCCAAGATGCCCTAGAATAAATTTATCCCCTGCAAATCCTTGGAAACATGAACAGACTTCAGTCATAGAAGCCAGATGCTGCTGGAATGGACAGGAAGGAAATATGTCACTACCACAGAATAGACGTTTTTCAAAGAATAAATTGTATGGTGAATCCAGAAACGAAGCCAAGTAAAGTATTTTGTCTTATTTTATTCTTGATCTTGTCCTCAGTTGTCTAGGAACGGCAATGGCAATTAAAAACACAGAAATATTCTAATTGTTCAGGGGATCCTTAGCTGATTTGTGATTGGTCATTCTTTAATGTAGGCAGCAAGAAAGGCTCGACGTTATCATTATATTATGGCACCAATGCCTGCTTATTTTCTAAAGGAAGGTCAAAATGTTTCTTTCTCCTTCCCCCAATAAAATCAGAAACCATGGAATGTATGCTTACACAAACATATAAACCAAGTACAGTGGAACCTCTTATAGTCCGTTTTTCCAGATACTATGAAGCAATTCCCTTCATTAAGTGTTTCAGTGGAGCCGAACCCTTGCAATAAAGGCGTCTCACCTTGTAAATAGTGGCTGGGCAGTGCAGGGTATCTTAATGGAAAGTGAACTTTTGTATAAGTCTTTACATCTCCTTTTCAGCCTAATCATAAACTCAAATAAAAAATAATTCATATCTGCAGCCTGAAGATAGACCATTCTAATATAAATGCCTATTCATAGTCCAGACAGTCTGGTTCGGCCACATTCCTCTTTTGTTTCAGGCATAGAGAAGAATCTGTTGTCTTTGGATATGATGGATTTCCTGGGACTATTTCTTGTCATTGAGAAACGGGGCAGATAGAGCTGTTACAACAGAAACAGAAGTAGGAAGAGGAAGAGGGCATAGGATTACAGCAGACACCATACCTGCTTCCTCTGTGCTAATGGTGAGCTCCATGCTAGGCTCGCTTCGGCCGATCTTATTGAAGGAGTACATACGGATGCTGTACACAGAGGCCGGATGCAGATCCACTATATTTGCTTGATTAATGGTGGGAGAGATGTTGCGAGTAGCTTGCTTTAACTCCCACATTTCTGTAATGAAAACAAAGACAAGCACAGTGGGGAAAAAAGCAGCAGTGTGACAGGAGGGATAGGGAGTTAAGCAACTCACTTTTAGCTTAGCTGATGACCTATTTTTAGATAAAGGGCATTAAGATTTATTGAAACCTGGCTTTAGGGTCCATCTACCTGCACAAGTGCCATTGTCTACCCTTCTTGACTAATGAATACTAGTGGCATGTCCTTGCAGACTCCAGCGCAGTGGCCATTTTCTCAAAAGGTACTGGGTTGGGACCAGTGATGGCCTTTGTCTTTCATTCCACTTACAGTGGGGTAAAGCAAAAAACAGGTTCCAAGGTGGTGACTGGATATCATGTGATAGAAAATCAACACTGCTCCGGCTGCATGCAACTAAGGAGCCCTTTTGGTGCCACAGCTGAATGATACTTTCCCAGAACTGCTCATAATGCATCTACAAACAGCACAAGAGAGCACATATGGACTCAGATCTACCTGAAAGCTGTGGAGTAAGAACATAAGAACATAAGCTAAGCCATATGCCATACAGGGTCAGACCAAAGGTCTAGCAAGCCTAATGTTCTGTTTCCAACAGTGGCCAATCCAGGTCACAAGTATCTAGTAGGATCCCAAAAGGTAAGAAATTCATTTCCCTCCTTTTCATGTAATGCCCCAGTAATCTCTTGGTCATGAAAAAAATGGTGCTGCTATTCAAAAGGACAACTAGATAGCGGGACCTGCTAACTGGATAAGTCCCACTGAGCCTAACATTCATCAGCAATATCCTGAGCGTGCCACTGCACACTATCTCAAACCACCATGGCAAAAAGGCTGCCCTAAGGATTACGTGCACTGGCTGAATATTTCTGCTCTCCAGAGCGCCATTACCTCCCTTGTACAGTGTGTTCTCAGGGCTCAATATTCAAAGGGGTTTATCTGATTAGCAGAACCTATTAGTGCTGCTGAATACCCCCTCTAACCACCATGCCGGACAATGCTGGGGCTGGGCAGGATGAGGGCGGTCCCAGCACTTATCTGGTTACCATTAACCACATAGGTGTCTGCAAAAAGATAGCTGTCCTAACTTTATGCGGTTCAGCTATCTGGCACGTGGCTGAATAGTGCTGTCTAACCGTGCTGATCAATACTGAAACCAGGTATTCAGCACCAGAGAATATCCAGATTCCAGCGCTGAATGCATGGATTCAGTTTTTCCTGCAGCATCCAGGCTCTTTAAAAATGCTGACTGCCACGGGCTAAATTATCAGGCCCTCAGTTTTTAAGAATACTTTTTATTATAAAGTCAGCAAGTCAGACTACATCATGCACATAGTCAAGCAATACATCATTAGACATAAAACATCACACGTGCAGAGGTGTCTGTCAGATGGATACATCCCTAAAATGTGGATATAACCCACTCACTCATCCACAGCTCCAGTGGTTTTCTGAGGAAAAGGAACCTGCAGAACTTCAAAGAAATGTCCATGTCCCTAAGTAAGCAACAGTTACAAGGTTAAACTCCCAGGGGCTGCAACTTCCTTTCACCACAAAAAACTCAAACCACAAACCCCAAACTAGGCACAAAAAAGATGACTGGGCATAAGACACAATGGGCTATAGTTGGTGGGTTGCTGAGGTCTTTTTTCCTCCAAATAGGGTGAGGCTTCTGCCAACTGGTGTTCAGTTTTTTCCTTTTTCCTTTTTTCTTTTTCTTTTTCGTTGTAAGTGTCTTATGCCCAGTCATATTTTTTGTGCCTAGTTTGGGGTTTGTGGTTTGAGTTTTTTGATAAATTGGGCTCCTTGAGGGGATTTTTGAACATATAGTCTGGACTATGGAAGCTACTTCCTTTCACCACAGCAGTTACATTTACTTTTCAGGGATGGGGAAGGCAAGCTATGCACAGAGATTTCCTTTGTACTCCGTGGATTTTCAAAAGGAAACTCCAAGGAGAGTTTCATTTGGAAAATTAGCTTGCAGAGTCCTAGAATCTGAAAACTGCTTTCTGCATCTCAGTGCAGCGCTTTTCCACTGGACAACAAGATGGTTTGGGTTTAATGATGCCATTTACTGATGATTATTCCATACAAACATAGGTATGAATTCATTCATTTGCAGCCTCTTACCTGACTTATTTTTGTATTCAATGTCAAATCCTGTGATGATGCTGTTACCATCAAACCTCTGAGTCCAGCGAAGGTTCATACTACGAGCCTTCACCTCACGCATCTCTAGCTCTGGAGGGTCTGGAGGCTCTGAGAGATGAAGGCAGGGAAACAAGGTCAGATCACATAAATAACCCTTCTTTGTGCAGCTCACATTACGAAAATGAGTTCTAAAGCTCTGCTGTCGCATAGCACAGAATCCCGGGGTGGGGGGGGGGGGGGGTGTGTGTGTAAAAGCACCTCCTCCATTCAGGGCTATAAACAGGATGAGCAGAGCAGTCAGAACTCACCCTCGATAGTACACCGAGTGGAAGCAAAGTAACAGGAGGTGGTGCAGGCCAATTTACACCCCCCTACGCAGGCATTCCACCCTTGAACGAGGAGAGAACAGTCATATATGCATTTGGACCCTGACCCCAGAAGAAAAGAGCATGCCATACCTACCCCATTTTCTTCCCCCCCCCCCTCCTTTGCAGGAACAAAGAACATGTCCCACATATCCAGGTCCCATTCCCCAGAAGAACGTGTGCTGCAGGATCCCAGCCCTACTACCTGGAGGAAAAATGTGCATGCACAGAAACCCCTTTCACAGAACAAAAACCTACTGTGCATATCTGCCCCCTCCCCATAGGCAGAGAGAGAGATAGAGGACCTGGGAAGCCAGTCATGTTTCCTCAGTACCAGAAGGAGAGCAGACTGCATGACTGATTCTGACTCCCAGCCATGCCCCAAGAAGGTGGAGGAGAGTAGGCCAGTTGTGGCCCTCTGGATGACAGATTCTGCCTTTCTGCGAGAGAAAGGATGTTGAAGAGATAAGGGTGGCTTCTTGCACCCTACTGGCAAGAAGGGGCCGTAATTAGTACACTCCAGGGACTGGGATGAGAGTTGACGATTCTCAGAGTCAACAGGGGCTCAAAGATCACTAGGGCATCATATTAGAGAGTTGGGCAGGGTGGAAGAGGAGAGCAATAGAGATAACAGAGACGCTTGGGGTTAGGCACCTATGGAGGATGGAGGGCTCATGGAGCACTGGGGAGGGGGCTGGAGATGGAGAACAACTGGGGAGAGAGAAAGGAATATGCTTGGGGTTGAGCCCTGGTGGGGCTGGAAGGGGCTTGAGGACCACTGGGGAGGGACTGAATTAAGACAAAGCCAGGGGGATTTATATAGGAGGATAATATGGAGGATCACCAGGGGAGACATAAGAACATCAGAAATGCCATATTGGGTCAGACCAAGGTCCATCAAGCCCAGTATCCTGTTTCCAACAGTGACCAATCGAGGTCACAAGTACCTGGCAGGTTCTCAAAAAGGCAGACAGGTTCCACATGGCTTGCCCTGGGGGCAAGCAGTGGATTTCCTGGGTCCTCTTTAATAATGGTTTATGGACCTTTCCTCCAGGAACTTGTCCAAACCTTTTTTAAACCCAGATACACTAACAGTTTTTTCAGAGTTCGATTGCATGTTGAGTGAAAAAATATTTTCTCTTACTAGTCTTAAATGGGTTACACTGCAGCTTCATTGTATGTCCTCTAGTCTTTCTACTTTTTGATGGTGTAAACAACTGATCTACATTTACCCATTCCACTCCATTCATTAATTTATAGACTTGTAGCATATTTCCCCTCAGCTATCTCTTTTCCAAGTTTTAAGCCTTTCCTCACAGGGGCATCCTTCCATCTCCTTTACCATTTTTGTGGCTCTTCTCTGTACCTTTTCTGATTGTGCTATATCCTTTTTAAGATATGACGACCAGAAATGCACACAATATTCAAGGTGCAGTCACACCATGGAATGATACAGAGGCATTATAATATCCTTGGTTTTGTTCTCCATTCCTTTCCTTATGATTCCTAGCATTCTATTTGCTTTTTTTGCTGTAGCTGCACACTGGGAGAACATATCCATGACGACGCCTAAATCTTTTTCCTGGGTGGTTGTTCCTAATGTGGAACCTTGCATCATGTAGCCATAGTTTGGCTTGTTCTTTCCTAGGTGCATAACTCCGCATTCATCCACATTAAATTTCATCTGCCATTTGAATGTCCAGTCTTTAACAATTTTGAATAATTTTGGGTCATCTACAAATTTGATCACCTCACTAATTCCCATTTCCAGGCCATTTATGAATATGTTAAAAAGCATCGGGCCCAGCAAAGATCCCTGGGTAATCCACTATTCACCTTTCTCCATTGAGAAAATTGGCCATTGAGCCCTATCTCTCTACTTTCTATCTTTTAACCATTTCCTGATCCACAATACTACTTTGCCTCCAATCCCATTACTTTTTAATTTGGCCAAGAATCTTTCATGAGGGACCTTGTCAAAGGCTTTCTGAAAATCCAGGCACACTATATCAACCAACTCACCTTGGTCTACCTGTTTATTCATATCTCACATGTCACTCCAACAAACAGATCCAGGAGATCTATTGCATTGAACTCCATTGACCTTCCGAAACTCCTTACGAAATGCTCTAAATCAACAGCCTCTAGAGCCTTCTCACTGTTCGCGCCCAGAGCCTGGAATGCCCTCCCACCCGAAATTAGAGCCATCACAAGTCTCATGACATTCAGAAAGGTCTTAAAATATCACTTGTGCCTAACATACTACCCTGAAGCGACTCTGATTGAACATAGCCCTCATGTTAGTCTTTCCCACTTGACCCCGGTGGAAAATGGCTAATCATGATGTTCATACCTGCACACTCTAGCCATATAGTATTTATACTGTGCTTGTAATTTTATCTATTTACCATTACCATGTAATTAACCAAAATGCCATGTACATAGTTAACCCTATTTATCGCCATGTTTTCTGTATATAGTTAACCCTGTTTGCCGCCAAGTTTGTGTACCCTGTTCATTGTAAAAAACCAATGCTGACTATGTCATTGTGTTTAAATTTGTTCATTTGTAAACCGCACTGATTAAAAGAGCGCGGTATATAAGAAAAATAAATAAAATAAAATAAATAAATAAATAATAAATCTTCAAAAGAATATAACAGATTAGTAAGACGAGACTTTGCTTGGCTAAATCCATATTGTCTTTCTTCCATTAAACCATGACTATCTACATGTTCAGTAATTTTATTCTTTATTTTTATTTTTTTTTATTAGTATAACAACCAACCATAAAGTACAGGGCAATCAATTAGGAAATTACAAAACACATTACAGAAACTGCAAGGAAAATTATAATGATAAAGTCCACATCACTGGGACCTGAATGTGATTATAATAAAAGGAAAAAAGGAAAAAGGAAAACAAGGCTAAAAAGAAGAAGAAGAAAAGCCAAAATTTAAGGAGGTTATTACAGACAGACAGGGCTCAGTTCAGGTTGAAGGGGATGAGTGATTAATCATACCTCCTTAAATTTTATTCTTTATTATGGTTTCTACCATTTTGCCCGGTACCAATATCAAGCTCACTGGTCTGAAGTTTCACAGATCACCCCTGGAACCTTTTATAAAATTGGCTTTAAATTGGCCATTCTCCAATCTTCAGGTACTACAGATGTTTTTAATGATATTTCACAGATTACTAATAGTAGGTCTGCAATCTTATCTTTCAGTTCTTTCAACGCCCTTGGATGTATACCATCCGGTCCCAGAGATATCACTTTAAATACCATTTCAGGCCTGGGTAACTTCCTTACATCTTCTTCAGTAAAGACTGAAGCAAAGAATTCATTCAAACTCTCCACTATGGCCTTGTCCTCCCTTTTGCCCCTTTTACCTTTCCATCATCCAATGATCCAAATGACTGTCTCACAGATTTTTTTGCTATGAATGTACTTGAAAAGGTTTCTATTATGTGTTTTTGCTTTTTTTCAAATTCTCTCTTTGCCTGCCTTATTATTGCCTTGCATCTAACTTGCCAGTGCTTATGTTGTTTGCCGTTTTCGTCATTTGGCTCCTTTTTCCATTTCCTGAAAGATGCTTTTTTTGGCTACAACAATCTTTCTGACTCCGCCTGTAAACCATGCTGGCAGTTTTTTGGCCTTCCTTCTACTTTTCTTAAAGTGTAGAATATATCTGGTCTGGGCTTCCAAGATAGTATTTTTAAACAACGCCCATACTTGATGTAAATCTTTAACCTTTGCAGTTGCTCCTTTTAGTTTTTTCTTAACTATTTTCCTCACTTTATCATAGTCTCCAATTTGAAATTGGATTTCCTTGCCATCCTTCTTCCATTTATTAAATCAAATGCGATCATGCTATGATCACTAAGTGGCCCCAACAACCTTATCTCTTGCATTAGATCCTGTGTTCCACTAAGGACTAGGTCCAGAATAGCTTCCCCTCTTGTCGTTTCATGAACCAGCTGCTCCAAGAAGCAGCCATTTATTTATTTTATCTAGAAACTAGACAGGATGGGCATAGAGAAAAAAAGAGGGATATAGGCTGGATGTGTTAAATTGGAGGGGGAAGTGAGGATGGGGAAAGAGATGCAAATAACACCACATGCCCTAAGTGTTAAAATGCCTGGTTAAGGTACTGGGCTCGACTGTCAATATGCTCTCCATATCCAGCTGTTGTGGTATATTGGGTTAAATAAACATATTACTCATACAGCCAGTATATACTCCCTCTGTCCCCATGCTTCTTCCCATCCGATTCTTCTTAGGCAACCATATAGCAGCCATGAGGAGTAATGCCCATAATTAGCCTATTTCCTGCCCTACATCTTTTTTCATGTGGCTAGTCTTGCCTAGTTCCATACAAGGGGAAACCCTGGGATGGGAAAAAACCCCCACTTTACCTTGCACTGTGAGTTGAATCAGGCCACGGTCCTCCCCATATGAGTTAACAGCATGGCAGGAGAAGAACACAGAGTCACCGCGTTCAGTGGGTTTCAGCTGAGGACAGAGGAGAACACTGTAATGTCTACGCTACCAGAGCTGGTACACTGATCATTCACAACCATTCTGGAATCTTACCTTGTCACAAGTGTCAGAAAATGCCAAAAATTACTTGCACTAGCAAAAAAATCCAAAACCTGAGACCTCAGTCATCCTACCATCCATGTGTCCTTTCTGGACAGCACATGTCTCACCTTGAGGGTTGAAATGACTTCATCACTGTTATCCTTGGTGGTGATGGCATATCTTATGTTGCGGTCAGGGTCAATAACTGTGTCACCTCTCTCCCAGCGGATGATAATGGGCCGCTCACCGCGGGCAGTGCAATTCAGCTCTTTCATCTGTCCCTTGATGGCGATGGTGGTGTTGGGATGCGATGTGATCATGGCTGGGACTGGCAGAGAGACACAAACACACAGGAGTGAGACTGTTTACCAAGGCATGAAAAACAGACAATCCTTTGATGGATGAGAAAGAGCAAAAAAGAGAGAGAAAGTTTGAACGAGGTGGAGAGAATGCAAGTGAAAAAGGGGACATGAGAGAGACGTGAACCGTTCCTTGTATTACACATCTCGAAAGCATAAAATAAAGAAATGAAGCAACCAGGTTTTACAATGCATAGAATTACAGCAGGATATACAATAAAACGTGAAAGGCAAATCACCCAGCACAAGTTCTAATGAAGAAAAACCCTGCAGTCTGTACTGCACAGGTATGAATTATTGACTAAGGTTTTACACTCTCAAGGATGTGAACAGGAATATTTTTCCATCAAAGATTTGCATAATTCACTGTGCAAACCCTGCATGGCATACAGAGTGAGTGATTTTTTTTTTTCACATCGGTACAGCAGACTAATGTCCTGAATACTCTATCACATTTTCCAAAATGTCCCCTCTTCTTCTTGCCCTATATCTCTGGGGAAGGACTGGGGTGTGCAACCACCGAGATGGAGAAAATGTGAGCTGGGGTATTTATCCCAAAGGAACAAGAGGGGAAGAGAGATGGGGAACGAGGGCTTTGGGGGCAGTCATTTGACTGGTTGTAGTGGTGACGCAAGAGGTACAGTAGAACTATATGAGGTGGCCAAAGGATGTCACCCATCCTGTAGCTTCTGACTGACCATGCAGAATGCTTGGGATCTAGAGGTCCCTTTTCTATCCTAACTTCCCTATAAATATTCAAAGCAAAACTAGAGCTTCGTGAACCAGCTCCAAAAAATAACTTCCCTTCCCCCCCAACCATGTTGAGGGAGGAGGTAATCTTCCTCTTTTTGATCTTACTTCCTGCCTCGCTTCAGCCAGTGCTGCGGTCCCACTGTGCTGGGACTCTGGGGAGCTGCTAGTACAGGGCCCCCAGGAATACCATCAATTCTTCCACCGTGATCTTGAGAGAGAATGCAGCCATGGGAAGGGAAAGGGTGGAGAGGAGCAGTCACACTTCATCACAGTTTCAATTTGTAGTAAAAGTGAAGACATGGAATAAAGCTTTAATGAACTTTTAAGCCAGCAAATAAAACAAACCAGGCATGCTTACAGCTCATTCTCCTTTCTCTACTCCCCTGCAGGGTCTTCATGGGCCCTTTACCTTGCTCCAGGAGATCAGCGAGGTAAACAGGGCTGACCCTTGTCTCAGAAGGGGCTAGCTTTGGTTTTACTTGGTCCAAACACCACTCCAAAGACACGATTAATTCTGCTTTAAGAAAATGCATTTGTCTTTCACAGAAAAGCTATTTATGTGTTGAATAAGCGAGAGAAGTGCTCCGGAGTCTTATAGGTAGCAAAGCACGCAGAGTGCAAAAGAGAGCAGTCAGCAAGGCTGCATCCCGCAGAACGTAGGGGGAGAACGCAGCTCGGCAAAGCTAACATGCCGCTCTAATGGGGCACAAGGGGCTTTAATGAGAAGCAATTCCTCATAGCTTCCTCCCTCCATGCAATTCAATTAACAATCGCCTGAGCCAGCTCGGTTCTCTTAGCAGCAGTGCGATGGTAAAGACTTTGGAAATCAAGGTGCCTTGTGAACATGAGAGATGGCGGGGTACCGAGGGAAGAGGAAACCATTTTAGAATTTTCATTTTTTGAATTTTAGAGATAATGAATACAAGGTGATAGTCACGTTGTGCCAGATTCGGTCACATAGAGTTGCCAATGTACCTCTTTCCTGCCCAGCTGCAACCCTTGCTTGTCCAGTACTGCGACCCCCCCCATACACCGTCCTGCCCTGCAGCACTGTCAGATATTCCAGTATGGAGACATGCATGCTCTACAAATGCACTTCACACCTGACTTGCCGCGTTCCCTGCTACTTCCCCTACACATGCCTCGATGCATTAAGTGCTGCATTAGAATGCTGTGCTAAAAACCATTTTGGGCCAGATATTCAAAAGGCATTTACAGAGTTTATAGCCCGGTAAACCATGTACATGCCTTTAATCAGGAAATTCAATAGCACTTACACAGTTAGTGCCGTTGACTATCCCTACCCACGCCGATGCTATGCGGCTAGCAGCGGGGCATGCTGGGGTGGATCGAAGGTGGAGACTGTCGCTAACCAGGCAGCAGCAATATTGCATACTGCCTGGTTAGCGACCTGAGGCTTCCGGCATGTGCGGCGATCCCCAGATATTCAATGCCGGGGCTGCATATGACCCCGGCATTGAATATCTGGGGTTAAGGGTCAGCGCATAGCCTGCCCAACTGAATATCGAGCCCTTTATTCCCGATATAGTAAACTAATGGCATGCAAATTACCTTGGCATAAAACATGTGCACTGACAAAAACAAAGGTGCGCACTGCCGCAGTAATAAGCAGCCATCTGCGGCATCCGGAATGAAATGAGCGGAGATTAGCTCATGCATGGACAGGAAGGGAAACATTTTTAAAAAAAGCCAGCCAGACTCCATGATCCCCAACCCTGCCCCTTCCTATTCCTTATGTCTACCCTGCAAAAATTCTCTGGTGGCTCAGAGGGCCTGGACCACCCTATAGCCTCTCAGATACCTTTGATCTCCCCAACTCATGCACAGGAAGGTCCTTGACCCAGAAAACCTCCACAGTGGTCACCAGACCTACCTGGATCAATTATGCTTACTTTGTCTGATGAGGCATCAAGTGGCATCACTCTTTCATGCTTGCATCGACAACTTATGATGCATTACCTTGTTTGGTAGATTGACCCCCTAGTAGTACATCCCAACACACTACTAAGGGTCAGGCGCTGCCATTTTGGAAGATGGTGGCAGCAGAGGTAGGAGCGAGTGGGCATTACTCCTACTTTCTGACGTTAGAGATGAGTGGGGAGGGAGTCCACATAGGCCATCATGGATTTTTCTGAGGGAAGGGGAAGGGTTGAGTAGTCTGGAGGCCCACTTGGGTCACTGAGATGAAGTGCTGAACTTCACCCGAGATGACCCTTTTGCTCCCAGGCTGCATTTTACTCCTGGGCAGTAGTGAACATTCAGCATTATGAGTAACATAAAAAACTGTATTAAATTGTAACCTCAGGTTTTTATATCAGGAACAAGTTGCCATTTGGCAGTTTGCAAACCCATTGCGCAACCCTTTAGTGCAATGGTTTTGCTGCTGATTTTCCCATGCTGCATCAGAAGTAAGATTAGCATGGAAAAGTCTTGAGTAAACTGCTGCAATAAAGGAGAGCAGAGTTCACGGCACTGGGGCCTGAGACTCCCACCCACTCTGCCAATGCATTACAACCATAAGAAATGGAGGCAGGAAAGAATTAGCCAGCACGTTCCCTAAATTTCAAGGCACTTGGAACTCTATAACCTAACAATCATCAGCTTAAGTCCCTGCAGGTGAAAGGTCGCTGCTCTTTTGAACTGTCCCTCCCTTCCCCAATTCAGGCATCTCTGGACATGTCTTTAATGCTCTCATGAACATTTTGCTTCAGGCGGAGTCCTCCCCAAGGGATGCAGAAAGCACACAAGCTTGTGCAAGATCTACCTAAGCCCTGCCGTGAGGATCAGCCATGAGACTGCAATTTGGAAGTAGTAAGAGGGGGAAAGAGGAAAAGAGCATAAGTAAGGCTACCAGAGTTTTTGCAGGCAAATCTGTAACATTTCTTGGAAGTCTGTATGCGTTTGTAAGGAGGAGAGAGAGGAAGGGAAATCTTAGTTCCAGGTCTCAGCATTACCCCTTCCACCTCTCGCCCCACATCCATCCCATGACAGCAACAAGATCACCTCCGAGCAGACAAATCAACGGAGACATAGTGCAGTGATGCATTTCCCCCCTGCTGTGCAAAATATAAAGAGAATGGATGTAAATACCAAGAACGAACCTATTCAAATCTCATTTTAAAATATAGTTTTGTTCTACCCCCTTTGTTCACATTTCTGGAATTGAGCACAGAAGGCTGCCAAACAGGTGGGATCTGGGACACAGCTCTAAAAATGGGGACAATCCCCAAAACTCAAGGACATCTGGTAGCCTTAAGCATAAGGAAAGAGAAATCAGACTTCCACTAAGAGAAAAAGAAAGAAACAGACCCGATTACTTTCCAATGCTGCATCGCAAAACATTTGTTGATTAAAGATCATCCTCTCCACCAAATCACAGTGTTACTCCCTACACTAGACTGCTGAGGCCTAAGCACAGGCCACACGGGCTGGGAATTATTAAGCACAAAGCTCTAATGATGGGGCATCTACATTCACAAACCCCGTCTGCTGCTAGCCCTTCGCTCCCACATTCTTTCCCCACCCTCTGTTGTCCTGATACACAAGAAACAAACTGAAAGTAAGATGAGAGGTGAGGTAAATGACAACCAGGAATGGACCCAGGGGAAGAGCAGAAGCCAGGAACCATTTAATCAATGCAGTCCTCACTCCTTTGGGAGGCCAGGCCATACAAAAATCAATTCCAGAAAACAAGACAGATGTCAAAACATAATGTTACCTGTTATTGTCTGTGCAGCTACTGACTGGGTGACTCATAAATGACCAATACCTCCACCCTTCTCAACCCTACAAGTCCTTGGAAGGCTTATCAAAACTACAACGGACTTTTGGACTAGAACCCTTTAAGACAAAATTAATCAGAGCCACAATTTCTAATATCCCTCCTGCGTTTCAGTGACCTGTGGCTGCAGTCTCGCATCGAGCCATGCTCTTTGGGGACCAGCACGGGCTAGATGTGAGTTAGGGGATAGAGTGGAGTTTGGCAATGTTCTTCTGGCATCATCAGCATGACATCAGGAGCATCTTGTGCTCTGGAAATTGATAGGGAAAGGAAGTAAGGAGAGAGTCTGGAGAACAGGGCAGAGGGAGAGAGGCAGATGCTCTAAACTAGCTGCTCTCCTTAACCTTAGGAACATCAATAGGAAAAAAGAAATCGTGAAGCAATCAGAGTAGGATCTGATACCTTTTACGAGTCCAAAAATGAAGGCAGGTCCCCTCTTCAAATGTGCCTGTGTGTACACCTGAGTGTTTCTGTGCTTCTGACCACTCTCAGCTGAGAACACACCTCCTGCGCCCCCATATTCAAGCAAACTACCCCACTTCCCCTACCCCCAACATGGGATTTCCGTCTCAAGTAATCTGTCTGAAACAAAGGTGGTATAATTCAGAAAATTTGCCCTCAGTCTAAACAAAAGGCAGCCAGTAGGCTCAATAAACCAAATGAAGATGCAGTGAGTATGAAGGAGTGAGCTGTCCTGGCAGGGAACACGCTGACAGGGAGACGGGGTATGCCTTTGTCCCAGCACCATGTTAACAAGCCTCAGACAAGCCCAGGAGACTGCTTGGTGGCCAGAGATAAGAGGTGCAGAGATGGCTGGCAGCAGGCTGGGCGGGAGCCTGGGACAATGCCATGCTCTGCTGGGGTCCTCTTATTCCTGGCTCACCAGCAGTTTGTGGATCTTAATCTGATTGCTCTGGTTACAGCTTCTTCTCCGCTCTGATTAAGCGCCTTTCACCTGAAGCCTGAAATTAATTCAAAATGCATCAAACAATGAGCTGTGCACCTCAGGGGTGGGGGGGGGGGGCAAGGGGAGAACATCTGCTCAGTCAGCCTACTGTTACCCGGATAAAGAAAGGAAGGGTGAGTACTGAGAGAGAGACAGAGACAGACAGACAAGAAAAGTCATTAAGTCTGTTGCTGTATCAAGGTTTATTGCATGTATAAACAGATTTTTTCCTGGTCATTTATCTGCCTTGTGAAGAGAGAAAGCAAAGTTATGTACCTGTAACAGGGGTTCTTTGTGGACAGCAGGCTAAGCCAGCCACACAGAGGTGATGTCATCTGTTGGCGCCATGAATGAATTAGCTCTCCTAAAGCTCAGAAAAGCTTAGAAAGGCCTTTCTGGCCACCCCCTGCCCCAGTGCCCACCTGTTTCCACCTTGTTCTCCAGCTGCAAGCAGGTTCATCCTAGAGAGGAGGTGGGTGGGACAGTATGGCTGTCTATGGAGAACCACTGTTACAGGTAAGTAACTCTACTTTCTCCATGGATAAGGATGAGTCAGCCACACATAGATGTTTGCAGCGGAGAGCTGTAAAGGAGCATTATGCAGAGTTCTGTGTGTTTGCCCTTTACAGCCCATGTAGTCAGCTGTAGTAGGAAGAAGCTGCACAGAGGAGGTGATGTTCAAGATAGATCATGATCATGATGGAGCTCTCTAAGCAGTACAAGAGGCTGCACGTCATATTGAGAAGGAGAAAAGAGAAAAAAATAAAAGGAACAGTGTGGGCTCTAGATCACAATGTGACTGGTTCTGGTGATGTGAACAGAGACAATGAGGGCTAAAAACTGATAAGGGGACATAAGCACAGCCCTAACCCACATAGTCAATGAATCTCTCAAGCAAGGACACATACCGGACAGCCTCAAAACCTTCATCATTCGTCCAACCCTTAAGAAACACAACCCGGACCCCTTGACCCTGCTTCTTTCAGACCAATAGCAAGTCTCCCATTCACCGCCAAAATCATCGAGAAGATAGTCCAACAGAAGCTCCAAGACCATCTGGACATAAACAACTCACTGGACCCACAACAACACGGATTCCGCCCGTCTCATGGCATCGAGACCCTCATGATATCACTACTTAACACCCTAATCAAAGGTACAAAGGCCAAACACTCTGGATATGCTATGGTCTTTCTGGATATATCCGCAGCTTTTGACATAATCTCCCACAACACCCTCCTACACAGACTACAAGAGATTGGCATTGAGGACATCGTGTTACATTGGTTCCACTCCTACCTGATCAACAGACAATAACTGATCCGCACAAGCATGGCAACCTCTCCTCCCTTTCAACAGCATCAAGGAGTACCCCAAGGCTCTACACTCTCCGCCATGCTCTTTAGTATCTACCTTCCGCCTCTCTGCTCGATAATACACTCTCACAACATCAACTATCATATCTATGCAGACGACATAATGTTTTATGGACCCATTACAACCACAAACCCAACAATCACCTATCAGACTGCTTCACTGACGTCACTAACTGGCTCCAAGTGAACAACCTATCCATCAACTTCAAAAATAACAGAAGCCCTCATTGTGACCAAGGACCAAATCTTCACCCCACCACCGCACCTCACTCTGGGAACCACCCAAATACAAGTTCAGCCCCATATAAAATACTTGAGAATCATCAATGATCAAGCGCTTACATTTAAGCAACAGATTTAAAAAACTGCTAGAACAATATTCCTCAAAGCAAAGATTTATTTATTTATTGTTCTTATATACCGCACTCTTAAAAATCAGTGCGGTTTACATACAACAGTATTGTGCCAGTAAGGCACTTACAATGAACTGGATAATTGAACTTGGGTTTCAACTGGGGGTAACTATGTACAAGTGTTTCAAATTATTTACAAAGATTGTACAATGACTCAGACTACTCATCGACCCACGGGATTTCAGAACAGTCATGCAGGCTATGATGTTCCCCCACCTGGACTACTGTAATGCAATCTATCATGGACTACCGGACACCCACACCAATCCCATATGGACTGCCCTAAACACCACCACAAGAATCATCCAGAAGGTTAAGAAACACGATCACATCACCCCTGTCTTGAGAGAGCTTCACATTCTGCCCCTCAAAGCAAGGATTAATTACAAATCCCTCCTAATTATCCACAAAGCCCTCCATCAAATACAGACTTCCCAACTCCGGACTCTACTCCCACGGCCTATCCTCAACAGACCAACCCACCAGACGACCAGCAACACCCTCACTATCCCACATGCAAGAACTAAATTCAATCAACAAACCTGTAACAGGGCATTTGAAGTGTAAGCGCCCTCCCTCTGGAACTCCCTTCCGAACTAGATCCGAAACAGAGACCTCTCCACATTCAGGAAACAGTTAAAAACCCTCCTGTTTCGTGAATATCTTGGATCTGAGATGGACATCTCTCACTGGCTGCCAGCTTCTGTCAGTCTCCCATCCAGACTGAATCTGATCTAACCCCCCCTGCCAACTGAGACTCGTGTCAAAAGTCTAGTACTGTTACTTTCTGTTTAGATCATCAATGTTGGCCCCCCTGGTGTGGGCCCCCCCCTTCACTGTTGAGCTGATTACTGTACCCCCCCCCCCCTTTTCTATTAAACCACTTTGACCCAGTGAAAAGTGGGCTATAAATGCAGCTAAATAAATAAATAAATAGGAAAAACCATGGCCTAGTCCTGTGCAGCAGGTCCATGTGCCTGGAGCATCAAAAGAAGCAAAAAGAGGCCCTGAGATTAGAGGGTGCCCCAGGGATGCATGAGTTGGCCAGAAGGGAATGGCAATCTGAGCATATGGAGAAGCGAATGCATTCCAGTGGCTGGTACTGGATAATATGAACAAGGGCTCAATATGGAGAACTGTTTTCAGTAAGAAAAAAATGTAGATGTAAGTAAGTCAACAAAGACTTCAGAAGAACAGGCTGTTGTGTCTGGTACATCAAATAAGAGCACCACAGAGGACCCAGGGTTATGTGTACCTCTGCTTTTGAGACTTTTAAAGTTGGGGGGGGGGGGGGAGGGAACTATATGGGTTGCCTATGATGTTTGGTCTTGGAGAGGTGAAAAGCAAAATGATCTTATGGGTCTGATGTGATAGGATACGTCATTCAAGCCCATTTTACCTGCATGTAAGCAGTGAACAATACATTTTGAAAGCCATGCAAAGCTGCGACTTCTTATGGCTAAGGATGGGTGATTTGAATCATAGGCACATAAGTGGAGACGTCCTATGGCGTGAGGTTTCTATGAAGTGAAAGGGTGAGGGCACCGTTATGATTCTCACGTGGACGGGAATCAGAAAATCATTGTGTATAGCAGATTTGGAATTCATAGAAGAACAGGGAGTAAGGAAATGAAGCTGATGAAAACCAATTAAAATGTGAGACAAATGAGAAACAACTTTAGGCAATTGCTTCCTGTGGGGTCTCAGAATAACATATTCAGAGCTTGAAGCTTATAGATCACTATTTTTTGGCATAGGAAAGAACTGTAAAAAAAACAGCAGTTTCAGTGAGAGGTTTTATTTCCCCTTGAATTGTAGAGGGAAGAGGCATGGATGCAAACAACCCTGTCTTTCAATAAGGTAACTTGCTATTGGTATTATCCAGGCTATGTCTCTTTCATCCTGACCATTATGGGATAGGATGTGTCCATAATGGAGCTCCCAACTCCCAACTATTGATAGGGATAGATGAGAACTATATTGGAGTTCCTTGTTGAGCAAATAGGAAGCTCTGCAGTTGTGTTTTGGAATTTGTGAAGGCTCTATGGAGTGGGAATTCACCTCAAAAGCAGATCTATGGCAACCTGTGAATAGAGGCACCTTTATGTGGAATGAAAAGACAGCTCATTGTGGATATGGGTTCCCTGCTTGTCATAGTTGTGTTGAAGAAATCTTGGGGGAGCTAGTGTTGGCTTTTATATGAGCAGAGGTACTGTTATTTCACAAGCAATCTTAGGTGAGGGAGAGAACCTCTGTTGGTTGTGAGAGGTTTCATGAAGAACCAGTCATGGATGTAGGGGGATACATACATTCTAGTCCCATTGGGTTACCCATGCTCTTGATCCATACAGAAGGGAGGCTACTGAATTTGGTACTGGTAGGATTCTTTCAGAAGGGTGAGAGGAATTTTCTCTGAGTAGAAGAGGGTAATAGGAATATGTTGATAGATAAATTCATCTAGAATGTGTCATATGATAAGCTCAGGGTTTTTAGAATGGATGGAGTCATCCAGAGAAGTGCTCAAGATGTTGTTCACTCATTTAACTATAGTAGGACTGGCTCTTTGACCGAGAGGCCTTTCAAGGGCAAGGGTGGGTAATGGGATAAGGAGTAAGGATATATGTCAGCATAACCCATAAAACTCCACTTATCGTCTATGTATAGAAACATGTCAGCAGAAAAAGACCATATGGCCTATCTAGTCTGCCCTTCCATATCAACTACAATAGTCCCCTTTTTTCCTTTAGAGATTCTCTGTGTGTGTCCCATGCTTTTTTGAACTCAAATGCTGTCTTCGTCTCTACCACTTCCACTGGGAGACTATTCCAGCATCTACCACTCTTTCCATAAAGAAATATTTCCACATATTACTCCTGAGTCTATCGCCTTTCACTCTCATCCTATGCCCCCTCATTGCAGAGCTTATTTTCAATCAAAGGAGTTTCTCCTTTTGTGCATTTATGCCACAGAGATATTCAAACATCTCTATCATATCTCCTCTATCCTGCCTTTCCTCTAATGCATACATATTATCTTTAAGTCTGTCCCCATATGGTTTATAATGGAGACCACTGGCGACTGAAGACCATGCCTCAGAAAAGTGATAGGGGTGGCATTCTGTGTTAGGTGTTGGTAGCATTACATGCTTGGCCATGAACAGCGGTGTAGCACAATGGTTAATACACTGACTGATGGTACAGGGGTCATGAGTTCAATTCCCGAGTGGGCCTGATGAATAATAATACTGAAGAACAAACCAGTCGGTACTAGAGGAGATCAAACCTAAGCTTTCTTTAGAAGCTCAGATGACAAGACTTTGACTTTCATACTTTGGACACATCATGCGAAGAGAGAGATCATTAGAGAAAGACATTATGCCTGGCAAGGTCAACGCAAAAGAAGAAGGCCAGCACTAAGATGGATCGATACAATAACAGCAGCTATGGGTACCAGTCTGTCAACAATGAGCCGCCTGACTGAAGACCGAACACAATTTAGGATAGCTATCCAGAGGGTCGCCATGAGTCGACTCCGACTCGACGGCACTTAACACATGGGTTATAAGAATTATTTTCTTTTTGTCTGGGGGAGTTCACAGATCATGTAAGAGCTCCAGAAGGAGACAAGAATATAACAAATTTGGGATATGTGGTCCTCAGGATTTTTGTACAGACAAGGAAAGGGCAAAGATCAGCGGTGGACAGTTTGGAAGATGTAGAGAGAAAGGCAATAGGAGGCCAGGATACCAATCCAAATGCCAGTATTGAACACCTGGAACCCACAGAGGAGAGGGCAAGTACCAGGATGTATCAGGAAAGAATAGCTCTGAAGATGAAATGAAGTGTTGCAAAGTTCCTATAGTCTGGGAGAACAGCAAAGACAGGGATCGTTTTGGAAATTGTAGACATAATAGTCTGTGGTTGCATAGCTGCTCCCTTTTGGTTAATGAAGAAAAATAAATAAATATATATACACATACATAAATGTATTTTATTTGTTTTGAGATGTATGACCTGGGGCTGCAGCAGCCATTTCAAAGAACGCATCCGGCTTTTCGGATTCAATTCAAGTTTCTAACTTTGATACACAAAACCTATGTCTCTCTCATGGTGTATCACTCTTCATCCCCCATCACATTAATTTCATCCCATACATGTTAATCGTCTCATCTTACCCCCAGCTTCACAGGCAAAATATGAATCCCACCAGGGAAATGCACCTTTTATTTTAAGATTCATCACCATGGAGTGATCCGCCTCCTATTTAAGGCAAGAAATGTCTTTTAAGAAATTCAAATAGGCCCTAAAGATCCTCTTGTTTCAAAAGGCTTTTGGAATTGGGGAATGCTGATCCTAGTCTCCTTGTAATATTGCTGTTTAATGTTGCTTGTTGTGCTTTAATGTTTTTAAACTTTTTTTTTAAAGATTGTAACTTCTTTCTCTGTTTATTGATGGTATTGCAAATCGCTCTGGTATCTGATTTAAAGGGGATATATAAAGTTTAATAAGCCATAAACTATGCTGAGCACAATTGCTGGGATCTGAGCTTGAGGGCAATGGGCCATGTGGGAAGTAGGCTGGTCAAGCTATACTGCGGCATCTTTTGAGGGATGGATCTGCCGCCAGGCTGTACAGGATCTTTGGCCATAAGTGTCAGACAGGAGATGATGTGGGCCTGCCATGAACCTAGATCTCCATACTCTCATGGAGAGGGGCCTTGATCTCCTGCCAAGGGACTGACCCAATCCTCTTCTGGGGATATGAGAGTGGCAGGACTCTATTGACTGACCATGCAGATCAGCAGATCTCAGGGAGTGGCAGACTGGACACATGACCATTAGATGGGGAGATCATGCAGGTGAAGGTTTGTCCACCACTGGCCATTCACCACGTGATGCACAGTGGAGTGGGATCTCCCACCATCAGAGTCCCTCCATAGCTCTTGTCCATTATCAGAAGCTTAGCTTGCAGGCCAGATCTAGGATTAAAATAGAAAACAACAAAGAAAAGGGAATGCTTAACAGAGAAACAATGAAATAAAACCAAATAAGGAGAGCAGGAAGATCTGTCCATATAACTGGATGGATCGAACAGACTGAGGTGGAAATGGGTGGGCACTATGATGGGGGGTGGCCAGAACATGCTCAGAAAGGCCTTTCTAGGTTCTTCTGTGCTTCAGGAGAGCTAATCCGTTCACGGCGCTGTCGGATGATGTCATTATGTGCGGCTGACTCATCCTGTTTGTCCATGGAGAAAAGTGGTCCTGTTTGGAAGCTCTCAACATAAAAACAAAATTATTTCTTGAAGGACACTGGGAGGGAAGGTGTGAACCTAGGGAGAGGGATAGGAATACTAGTGAGGAGTGGAAGGAGACAGACAGAGGCACTAAAGAGGGAGAAAGATAACAGTGAAGCAGCTTTCTATGCAACTACATATAGCATGCCCTGCAACCCCTTACAACCAGAGGAAGCTCTCCATACATGGTATGACCTTGTATGGTGAGAGGCAGTGCTGTTCTACACCATGCACTTCCTTCCAGTGAGAGTCGGCACTCACATACCACATATCCCTGTAGGGTGAGAGACAGCAATCACACTTACTTTTGACAGTGAGTAGCATGGATTTACTGATGTCCGTTCCCACACCATTGCTGGCCTGGCACAGGTAGTAACCAATGTCTTCCTCTAGTACATGGCGGATCAACAAGGAGCTGTTGGGAAGGATCTGAATACGTCCAGTGAGGGGGATGGGGTGATACTGCTGTGGGTTCCCACTTCCTAGGCAGCGAGAGAGAAAAGTCAAAAACTGTCCCGTGAAATTCCGAAGCAACGTGTTTCCATAATCTTATCTAGGGGGAGCTTCATGGGTCCGATACTTAAACTCTGTCATCATCATTCTTTTAAGCATCAGTTGCAGTATGTAAAGATGAAACCAAATTCTTAGCATTGGAATCCGGATATTCTCCAGTGCTGAATATCTGGTTTAATTACTGACTGCCGATGCTTTCCAGATAGCAGCGATATTCAGCTGCTATCCCAATAGCAAAACCACATAACATCAGTCCTGCTTTGTTTGTGGCCTAGCTTGATGCTGGTTGTTTGTTGAGAGGTCTCAATACTGCTACTAACTGAATAACCCCAAATTCCATCCCAGTTCTGCCCATGGACCTCCCGGGCACTAAACATATAGTTCTGGGGTGGGCCGAGGAAATATTCAGTGGTGCGATCCAGACGGCGCTGCTGAAGGTTACGCTGGCCAGAACTGATCCGGTTAGCAGGCCCTGCTAATTGGATAAGTGCTTTTGAATATCAGCCCGCATAATCCTATTCACCAAAACCATATAGATTTTACTGTGGGGAGAACTCTTCGGAATTTGCTTAATTTTTGTTAATGTCAAACCAGAGAACTGAAGCGCTTGCATAGTAATCTCCAGAAACCGAAGTTCAGGACACCCAGCACCATAAAACCTATAAAGCGCTGTGAACCCCAAGTATAATAATGAGAATTACTAGTTCTTAGCACAATACCATTGATTAATGGAAAAAAGTATTTTCTTAGGCAATAAAAAGAGTATCAATTAAACAATGCCTTCCTGAGGCACAATAATGTACAAAGAAGGAACAAGAGGCCTGATTCAGAATCAGTGTGTGAAATAGTAAGCGAACCCTAGTTTCTTTAGCTCAATTAATTGGCCAATTACCATTAAATAGTTGCGTAACAAGTAAATCAGTTTGCAGAGTAAATTTGCACAAACTTGGGCATCCTGTCCTCTGTGTCTTAAAGGTTATTGAATTTGGTCTTCATGAAAAAGACCGGTATGGTGGGAATTTAACATGCCAAGATACAAAGAAATGTCAGAGGACTTGCAATACTAGATGTTCATCTGTCTGGAAAGGGTTACAAAACCATTTCTAAATATCTGGGGCTCCATCCATCTCATCTCACACAGATAGTCTACAAAGGGAAAATGTTGACCACAGTGGCCCTACCCAAGAGGAAACAAAAAAAACATCCATGAAGTCACAAAGAATCCCAGACTAACATCTAAAAATCTGCAGTCAGGCCTGGATTAGCATTATATTAGGTCTTAAGCAACTTATGCTTCTATTTTAAGATGTTACATTGTGGTGATGCAAACTTCTCAGCCCTTATAGATGTGCATATATGAGCTTCTACCTCAAACTGGCCATCGATGTCTAGTTTCCTTTCTTAATTAGTTATTTCAAAGTGGAAAAGGGAAGAAAAAGGATGTGGTATCATTTAATTTTCAGACTGACCTTGTATGTTTCCATAAGATATTGTACCTTCTCAGACTTACCCTTAGCGTGTTTCCATATGACCTTTGGAGGAGGATACCCATCTACAGAACAGTTCAGTACCCCAGCTTTCCCATAGATCCCATCCTGGTTATTGGGCTGAACCACAAATCGAGGTGGAACTAGGACCAGACAAAGAAACAACTCATCAGAAAAGAGGAGAGAAAATTCAAGAACTCCATGTGACCACATGGGAACCTCTTAGTCCTGACTTTACCACTTCTATTCCTTCTGGTAAGGGATATCAACATATCCATAAGTCTTGTGGGACAAGTAGGCATCCCTTACCATTAGAAAAATTGGTATTAACAACTACCCTATCCAAAATCCTTGGTGTAGTATATGTTAATGGGAAAAAGGAGAATAAATCCTCTGCAATAGGCAACAATTCAACAGAAAGACAACAGCCACACCAGTAATGTCTTTACAAGCACTGTTTTATCAAAAAGACCTGATTTGGCCAAGTTTCAGCATCAAAGCCTGCATCAGGGGTCAGTAAAAATGGAAATCAATTCCAACTTGATGGAAGCGCAAAACAAGCAGTAAAACATACAACCAGAATAAAGGCTGGTCACAGAACAGTAATGCCTTGGGTTTAGGAAAGGCATGGGAAAAGCCGTGCTTGTGAAGATATTACTGATGTGGCTGTGGTCTTCCTCCGCTCTTCTGTTGGACTGTGGTATATCTTAATGGCTGGAACACAGATGAATTATAAGAACCCTGGTTAACATCCCATCGCATCACTTACTCGTGGTGTGATCTGTGAGCATTAGATACATAGGAAGTTTTGGGCAACAGTGCTCCATTTAACTCACGGATAAAGTAGAGTGATAGCCATGCCAGTCCACTTTAATGGTAGTTAAAGAAAAAGAGCAAACAAAAAAAGGAAAATAAGGTGATGCCTTTTTATTGGACTAACTTAATACCTATTATGATTAGTTTTCAAAGATTAAAGCCTCTCTTTTTAAGTCAGGACAGAATGAATAACAGATGACAATATCAGAATATATAAGTGAATCAGCAAAGAATTCCACTGAGTCTCAAGGGGCGATTCACTTATATATTCTGGTACTGTCATCTGTTGGTCACATTGTCCTGACCTGAAGAGAAAGGTTTTAATCTTTGAAAGCTAATCAAAATATGTATTAAGTTAGTCCAATAAAAAGGCATCACCTAATTTTCCTCTTTTGTTTTCTCTTTTTATTTAACTACCATTCAACTCAATCGTTGCCGAGATCTCTGGCTTCCTGAAGCCAGGAATCTGTGGCTATGTCCCAAGCAATCTCACAATTCTTGTTGGAAACCTTTTCATCTTCACAGATTGCTACAGAACAACAGAGGATAAGGTTATTTTTCAAGAAAAGGTCTCTTTGAACCGTTTAAGCACGTCATTGGCTTGGTTCAGTTGACCTAAGACGTTGTGATATCATGAAACACGAGAGAGAGCTGTCTTGCTATCAGTTAAAAACCGCAACAAATGCAAGGAAAGGCTGGCAGGGTAGCAGAGTGTGGTGTTCAAAGTGAGCCAGAGTCGTGGCGACTCACCGCGCACGATAAGCTGGCGCTCCCTGCTCACGGTGGCAGCCGCATTGCTGGCGGTGCAGGTATAGTTGCCGTTGTGTTTGAGGGAAACGCTTGAAATCTGAAGAGAACTCATGAACTCCTTGGTCTCTACCGTAACCCCGGAGCCCGAGATGATGACTTGGCCGTCCTTCCGCCAGGTAATACGGATGGGCATATCCCCGGAAGACACCACACAGGGGATGTACAGCAGCTGTCCGATGGAAGCCGGAGGGAACTCAAAAGGCTGGATCAGGGGTGGAACTAAAGCAAGAAAATAACAAAATGTAGAGAGAAAAAATTGTAAAATAGAAATCTGAAACCTTTGGTCAGTGGTCAGATCTATCGTGGAAGCTGCCAAACCTCATACCACAAGTGAAGGCACATTTTAGATAGCACATGGAGCTTGGAGCCGAGACATTGAGGTTTCGATGTACAATGTAACTATGGGGAGCTGCAGGAGGCCACATGTATGTGTTGATATGTGGACCTGAAGAAGATATTTTGCAAATCTTTACATGTGGGAAAAATCAATGGAGGAAACACGACAAACTACATGTGTAAGTGCAGACACTACACGCGGACGTTGGTATTTCACAACTTTGACATGTATGTGTCAGCATTTACACGTGTATGTGGTCATTTTGGAAACCCGTATGTGTACATATCACCAATTAACTACAGAGGCTGCTCTCTTTATTTAATTAGAATTTGGAGACGGAAATAAACAAAAAGGGATTAAGGAGATAACCCCCTTAATCCCTAATGTAAAGGGCTAACTGAAATGAACACTAGATGTGCAAGGGAGAAGCCATAAATCCCAACAAGGACAATTTTGGCCGTGCACATGTATCCCTATATGAAATGGGGAATACATGTGTAGAATTTTGACCTGCCCAGGCCAGTCCCTAACCACGCCTCTGACACGCCCCCTTACAACTTCTATGTAAATTCAGCCTTTCTAAAATAGCCATTTCCACATGTAAACGTCCGATTTTACACGTGGAAATTGTGAATAAGGCTTTTAAAATAACCTCTTTAATATGACATATGTGGAAACAAGATATTAACAGCTGAGTGGTCAATGTGTGGTCAACCAAGACAAAGGGATATCCTCTGAATGCCTATCTCCTAACAAGGACATTCTCCAGGAATACCATATCCCCTGCCCCACTCACCCTAGCGGCGTCACGTCCTCTGCATAGGTCAACTGAAGGCCTACACTGACAAAGACTTCTCCCACCCCAGATTAACACACCAGCCACTGCTCAAGTCATCATCTTATCTCCTCCCTAGCCCTATAAATATATTTTAGATTAAGCAATAAGAAGCATGTCAGCTAGAATTTCAATCCACCATCTTTAACTGGTTGTAGGAGAAGCAATTATTAGATTGATCTATTTCTTAACGGCTTAGGATAGAGAACCAGTCATTATCTTTATAATAACTTAATTAGATAGCAGCAGCATCTTCAGCCAGCACAAAGACAAAAAAGAACCTCTAGACAATTAGTTTAACGAGGACAGCACCTGGTAGATACAGTATCCATCATTCAATTAGAAAGCTGAGAATAGCTCCCCTGGCTAAGATAAGCTGCCCTAATACTGTACAGCCATATCAGGGCATGTTACAAGGAGGAGCCTCTACGAGTATACCTAGCGCCAGCACAAAGCTAAAGACACTGGGACAAGGGATGACCTAGACGGGGAACCACGTGGTATTCCACTGAAGAAAACTGGGTGACTGCATGCCATCCTACAAGCATTTCAACACAGGGAAACTCCAGCCAGCATCCTACCACAGGGATTCTTGCACAGTAACCCACTGAAGGGACACTCACCACATTTTCTCCTGTTACAGGGCATTTCAGCATACAGAAAACCTCACGCAGCATTCTGCCACAGGGAAATGCGCAAGGGATCCTGCCGCAGGAAAACTCACTGCAGGTGAAAACCAGCAAGACAGTTCACGGAGGGGAAATGCACTGGATAGGAAACCCAAAGGAATCCCTCTGTAGGCAACCTGCAGTAGAGGAAACCTGCAAGGCATCCTGCCACAGCGGAAACCCATATCTATCTATTAAATTCAGTAAGAATTTAAGACTAAATTCAGGGCTAGATTGAATCAGCTTGTTCATCCACATATTGGGGGGGGGGGGGGGAGGGAGGGGGAGGGGTGTCACTGTTATAAAACTAGGCAACATAGTAAATGACAGCAGATAAAGACCAGCATAGCCCATCCAGTGTGCCCGGTAAGTTGTTTGCATTTCAACTGCTACTCCGTGAAGCTTAGGCCATCTTTTGTTTTGGGCTATAACTGCTGCTCCGTGCAGGTGACGCCCTCTATGCTTTTTGGAAGTGTGAACGTATCTTAAGGTTTGTTCTGAGTGTGTTTTCCCATACCTTTTTGAATTCTGTCACTGTTTTTGTCCCTACCACCTCCACCGTAAAAGCATTCCAAGCATTTACCACCCTCTTTCTGTGAAAAAATATTTCATAATATTCCTTTTAAATTTACCTTCTTTCAGCTTCATTTCCTCTGGTTTTATAGGTTCCCTGTTTCTGAAAAAGGTTTGTTTGTTCTTTAATATCTTTCAAGTGTTTAAAGGTCTGTATCATATTGCCGCTCTTCCTCCTTTCCTCTAGGCAAGGATCTCCAGTCCTGGAGGGCACCAAAGCAGTCAGGTTTTCGGGATATCCCTAAGGACTATGCATGAGATATATTTGCATGCACTGCCCCCATTGTATTCAAATTTATCTCATGGACATCCCAAAAACTTGACCGATTTGGTGGCCTCCAGGACCAGAGATGGAGACGTCTGCTTAGAGTATACATATTCAGGTCTACAAATCTCTTCTTTCTGCAGCGTTTTAGTCCTTTCCTCAGAACAGCTTCAAGTCTTTGGTGAGCTATGGTCTCCAAAACTAAACACAGTACACCAAGTGAGGCTTCACCAGTGACCTGTACAGAAAAATCATTACCTACTCCTTTCTGCTAATTATGCCCCCTCTATGCCGCCTAGTGCATAAGGTGATTTTAGATACATTGATGGTTGGGACATTATGTGAAAAAGAAAAGACTATAGTGTAAAAATGGCCTACATCTTTCTGTGGAAGAATAAAGGATTCTGAAATTCAGGCAACATATTGCTAGGAATTTAAACTACAGGATGGAGGGTGGTACATGGAAGCAGATGAGTCCAGGAGGTGACCCCTCCCCTCCCCCTCCCTCCAGAAGAGCAAAAGCAAGACAACAGGGGGAAAAACAGCAAAACCAACCATCAGCAACCCACGTCTCAACAAGAAAGTAGAACAGCCTAAGCAAAAGTCTATATATAAGCCAACAAAAAACGTCTGGAGAGCATGAGCAGAAACGTTTGCAGTTTAAGCAACAAAGTTCTAGACCTGCAAGCCTTAATGGGAGAAGCAGACCTAGATATTGCTGCAATTACGGAGACATGCTTCAATGACTCCCATGAAAGACATCTGGCTATACCAGGCTATAATCTCTTCAGGAGGCATAGAAATGGGTGAAAGAGTGGAGGAGTAACCCTTTATGTGAAAATCAATATTAAAGCAACCAAAATGTGCCTTCCTTTCCCTTTCCATTGGAAGGTAGTACTTCTGAAAAATCTACAGTCCTTAGCATTGACTTAGAGTGTATAATTCAGAACTTGTGGGGGGGGGGGGGGCTATTTTAGAGTCCTTATTTTCTTCACTTCCAATGTTAAATATTTGGTTTGTATTCTGGTTTGATGAGGATTCTGGAATGCATTCACATCACTATAACTACTGGACCATGTTCTTAAGTTAATGCCTCAGATAATAGTGTCTCTTGGCAGTAAGCATTTTCTATTGTGAGATGTTTTGTCGGTGCTTTGGGGATTCTGGATGCAATGAGTAACTCTTCATTTCTGGCTCCTTCTCAGATTTCATTTCTAGGCACTGTTGTGCTCCAGTGTAACAAAGGACAACAGTTGGTAGAGCGGGAGCCTTGGTGTTACAGACTGTAATCTGAGCCCACTGTAATTCATCCATGGGTTGTTTTATTCCCTGTGGGAGTGGAGGTACTTTATCCAGATGCTGTAGTCTGGGAGGCTCCTTTTATTGCAGCTAATTCCTGTTTGAGTTGAGTGAGCTCCTTTTTCATAGCAGAGAGTTAGGAGACAGATAGAGCAAGGTCTAAGATGCCAAATAGTCTGTTTTATGACTAAAGCACCACAGTTATTACACTGAATCAAAGTCATGATGATTGGTTTGTATGAGTTAGAACAGCTGAATTATGTTAATGAATATAAAAAAGTTAAATTATTTGATTGCCACTTAAGTGAAGAATATTGATTGTGTGCATTGAGAAGACTACATAGGCAAAGCAAGCAATGGGGTGGGATTTTAAGTTGTAAAAATCTGTTTGTACCCTAAAATATTACTGAAACAAAAATTGTGATATGCTAGATGTATGAATTTCTCAGCCAGCGATCTTGCTGGGTGACCTTTAACAAACTGTGCCCAACTCTTGCTATTGCCAAAAACAGGCCAAGGCAATTGCTTAAAGCTACAACTAAATAAAGGCTGAAATCTGGGCTGCTTTTTCTTTCAGTAGCAGATTAATAGCAGGTAATGCTTAAAAGTCTGCATGTGCAAGCTGGCGTGTACTTGCCCAGTGGGTGTGCACAGGGGTAGAGTATGGGTGGAGGTAAGGTCTGATATTCAGTGGGGCTTATCCATTTAACCAAAGGCAGCTGCTAACTGGATAAACAATGCTGACCGTTATATGCAGTGAAACACTTCAGCTAGTGCCACTAAATATCACCACAGATCCAGGGCCAGACCATCTGCTACACAAGTCTAGGACAGCAAAGAAGAACAGTGAGAGCAAAACAATATTCAGACAATCATACATGTCAAAGATCCAGCAGCACATTCAGGCCCACACATACATACGACAAAGCACAGCAAAACATTGCCTTATTTGGCAGGCTGACTCCTCATAGCGCATCTTGATGCATCGCGAGGGTCAGGCACTGCCATTTTCCAAGATGGCAGTGTAGAGGGAGGGTATCAGTGGTCGCCTCCCTGAATCAGATGAGTATTATTGGTCTGAGGGTGGGAAAAACAGCAGTGGAGACTCCCTGGTCAAGGCCTCCCTTCTGGATGCACAGGGTACTCACTTCAATAGTGCTCAGGCCAGGGGTGTCCTGGACCACATAGCACCAGTAGGGAAGGTTGGAGATCAGGAGTATCAGGGAGAGTTGAGTGTGTCAGGGGGTCCGGGACCCACAGGGGAGGGTACAGGGGGATCAGAAGACCTGGAGGTTTGGAGGGATGGAGGTATCGAGTGTCTGGTGTGTTGGGTGAGGGTATTGAGTGTTTGGTAGAGTGATGGGGATGTCTGGGCCAACTGAGGGAGATGCAGAGGAAACTAGGAGTGTTGGGGGTGATTCAGAGCCCACTTGGCCACAGAGGAATTTTGCAGAGTGGGGATAGGGGATAGGGAGGAGCAGGGGTGGAGTCAGTTCTTCCTGTCCATGCTTGAGTCAGTTCCTGCTTATGCAGAGACGGGAAGGAAGACATTTTACTCATGATGCATCAAATTGCTGCATATTGCCGCAGCGCTGAGCCCTGTGTTTTTCTGATGGCACACATACTTTGTAACACCATGGTAATTTGTATGCCATTGGTTTACTGCATTACTGTGTGTTGAAGCTTAGCAGAGCATTTTAATACAGCACGTAGCACACTGAGGCCTTAGTTTAGTGCGCTGGCAGAAGCGACCTCCCCCTGCATAGCTGTCAGACGGGAAGTCAAAGAGCACCTCATGCAGAAGTAGCTCTGAAACATGGCAAGACCACCTGCCTCTGGGTTTAACCTCCCTCTCACTGCCACTTTCTCATAGGACAAGATTTAGAACAGAGGTCCCAACCTTTCAAGAGAAGAGGCGCATTGGACAGTTCAAATCCCCGAAAGGGCCCAGCAGGGGTGGGAAGTGCCCCCTGGAGTTTGATGATGGCAGTACAGCACTGGCAATGAATTCATCTTCTTCAGCATACAGAGTCTGAGAACCCCGCCAGTTTTGCTATCTTTGCCACTGCCAGGTGTGAAAAAAAAAGTAATACTACTTTTCCATGGGCCAGATTCAGCTGTAGGCAGAAAAACTGAGAGGCCAGAGAAATTACCTCCAATGGCGTCATCCAGCCCACAGGCTGTAGTTTGAGGACACCGGATTGATAACGTAACCTTCAGAGAGACCCAGAACCATGCTTTGTACATTTTTAACTAGTTCTAGGAACACAAAGACACATGCAGTATATAGCACACATACACACACCCATGCAAAAGAGAAATATACACACACATCTACCCACACAAATACCAACTCAAGAATACGCACATACAGAGAGGAAGCATCTCAAAATCTAAAACCCATCTGAGCACAGCAACAGGACACAATGCATCAGCTCCAATTCATTAGGACTAGCTGCTCCCTGAATGTGTGAAATAATTGTACTGGTGGGGTCTTTTAAGGTGTTCTGGGCACTCCGAAGACAGAATGTATTAGATTCTTACAAGCTAACAAACACAACAAAACAAAACAGTGATTGAAAGTAATGCAAATAAAGTTTAGAATCAGTTTAAGCAATTATTTAACACAACCCAAACCACTACCTGGCTGGGGGAGAAATGGATTCATTCCAGGATGTCTAGCTGCACTAAGACCATGGTACGGATAAAGCTGGGGACAAAGGAGAGCAGGGAATATCTCCAATTGTCAAGACCCTGAGACAAAATGGCCCAGAATACCTAAGTTAGAGGCCTGAAAGGTGTGTAGAGAGCTAAGGTCATCTCAAGGAACATTCCTAACTGGCCTGTTATTGATTACTGTCCTGTATTGAATTATTGTCCCTTTACTGATTGTAGCTCCTTTTCTCTGCCGTTTAAGTTATTAAATATGTTATAGTATTTGTAAACTGCTCTGTCTTTTAAAAGGGTGGTATATCAAGAATAATAGATGACCCTGAACTGTACCCTTGCAAAGGAAATCAAATGTTGCGACTCCTACCAGTGAGCACTCCCCCCATTCTCAGAAGGGCTACATGTAACTCAAGACGTAGGTACCTCTACTTCCAAAAGCATGCAAAAGCCGGGTTCTTCTCTTTCCATTCACTCCTACTGCTTTAGGACTAGCCTGCTGCACACCCTGAAACTGTGACCGGATCCGCATGCCTTATTCACCTGTACATATAGTTTACATTCAGTCTGGTTACCCATTTTTGTTTGTCCCTATATCTGTATCTTTGCTCCTCTTGTCTGTCTATATGTTCTGGCTGCATCTGTCCCCTCTTCTGTCTATTGGGATGTTTTATTGTATGAGTGTTCTGTCTATGTTATTTGAGTGTTCTACCTATTAAGTATATCATTAGTATTCTACTGACATTGTATCATATTTCTACTATTTAACGTTCTACTATGCCGTTTTAAGCTGTATTTTACTGACATTGTTTCATATCAGTATTTATTATTGCCTACTTTCAAATTGATCTCACTGTTCTAATTGTTACGGTGGCTATTTTGTTATTGTAAATTGTCTGTTGTACATTGCCTTGGGTGAATTTCTTCATTAAGGCAGTTAATAAATAAAAAAGGTGGATGGGATATGAGATGGGAAGGAAGGAGTGAAGGGGTACAATGGGGCAGGAGGTCAGGAAGAACACGGCCGAGGCACTAATGTTGTCAAGAGTCCCCAGCAACACCTTACTGAGATTAGCTTTCAGTGGCTTACAGAGGAGCTCCTGCTGCCTTCTGACAGCTCAATGGTAGATTCAGTGACAGTAGCTAGAAACCTCTATAGCAGTTATGTGGCATTTGGACAGATCTGCATATCACATAATGCAATTTTGTATTTTACTTTCTAAAAATAACATTTTTTGACATTTCTTCGGTGTACGGATAATTTTTGGGGGTAGGGGATGGGATCTTATGGGTCAAGGCTGGGAAGGAAGAAGGAGGATAGATACAAAGTGGGGAGGGATGTAGAGGGTGAAAAAGGAGGGGGTGGCAGAGGGAAAGAATGAAAATGGTTTGAGAGACAGAGGAGACAGGGAATCAGAAGGAGAGGTGATGGGTCAGATGACGGAATGAGGGCATAGGCCATTCTTTGACGCTCCTCCTCCTAATGTCAGTGCCTTCACATATGCCCCCCCCCCTAGTCCTCCACTTAGCCCCTCACGTTCACATGCATGTCCCTTCAATTATTCCCGTCTCCCCTCACTTACTCTTACTCACTCACACAGGGCCAGTGCAAGGAAACTGGATGCACTAGGGCTCGACAAACCTCAGGCACCAGGTCATCATGGTGAGAAAAAATAAAAATCAGACCTGGTGCCTAGGGCTCAGAGCACATGGGCAGAAGACCTGCAAAAAGCCAAGATTGTAGCCAGGAGCACCGGTGTCTGCCCACAAGGATCCCTTCCCCCACTGGTAGAGGAGCTTAAAACCCATCTGTTTTCCTTAGCTTTTAATGTTTCTCTATAAACTTCCTCTGACCCCCCTCCTCTCTCCCGATTGCTGTCCTTTCCTCTTGTCTCCTGTACCTCTCAGATTATTGTAACTTCCTTTTCCTTTTCAAATTTATTTTGTATTGTAAACCGCCCCGATATAATGGGGGGCGGCATATCAAATGTAAATAAACAATAAACAATAACAAGGCCGTGATCACAGCCAGGAGTGTGGTGCAGAAGAGCAAGGCCGCAGGAGCTTCAGAGTCTGCCGAGCCTGCAGAAGGTTAGAGGGAGTTTGCTGCACAGATGGCTGAATATCTTTAAAGGGGCAGCAGCAGGTTTTAGTCAATGAACAGTGAAGGGACGACAAGAAGGGAAGAGAGGGTCTGGGAAGGGAAAAAAGCATTGTGGTGTGGGGGAGGGACAGCAGGAGAGGGGTTGGAGATGGCAGGGAGGGAAGAGCGCAAGGGGTTGGAGGGTGAAGAGATGACCCACCTCTCTCCCAGCTCACACAGGCACCCCACCCCCATACACACACACTGGGGGTGGTCGGAGAGGGAGGGGTGGGACCACTGCCTTCTCTTGCTACTACACAGTGCCCCTTAAGCACCTGATTTATGAAGGTTTTTTCCCATAGAAAATTGGAAAACAGTCTCAGTAAATCAGGCCCTAAAACCTAAAATAGTAACTAACGCACCTTTTTTGGGGGCAGGAGCACGGGTGTGCACTAGGTTTCGATGTCTGGCTACAAGATGTCTAGGCTGGTTCCTAAAGTCCAGCAAAATTTGTCAAGGCTTGCCTTAGGTGAATCTGCAGCCTTATGCCCTCTCCCCCCCCCCAAAGATTTTGATAATTAAACTCAGTAATCATTGATCATCCCAACACCATCCAGCCCACAAGAATCCTGTAAAAGTGCATAATTGGACAACATACTAAACTGCTTTGTACAGTAAGTGCGTGACCGCTCTCTGCTTCGTACAGTGTACCCGCTCTCCCTGCTTTGTACAGTAAGTGCGTGACCGCTCTCCCTGCTTTGTACAGTAAGTGTGTACCCGCTCTCCCTGCTTTGTACAGTGTGTACCTGCTCTCCCTGCTTTGTACAGTAAGTGCGTGCCTGCTCTCTGCTTTGTACAGTGTACCCGCTCTTCCTGCTTTGTACAGTACATGCGTGCCCGTTCTCCCTGCTTTGTACAGTGTGTACCTGCTCTCCCTGCTTTGTACAGTACATGCGTGCCCACTCTCCCTGCTTTGTACAGTGTGTACCTGCTCTCCCTGCTTTGTACAGTACATGCGTGCCCGCTCTCCCTGCTTTGTACAGTGTGTACCTGCTCTCCCTGCTTTGTACAGTAAGTGCGTGACCGCTCTCTGCTTCGTACAGTGTACCCGCTCTCCCTGCTTTGTACAGTAAGTGCGTGACCGCTCTCCCTGCTTTGTACAGTGTGTACCTGCTCTCCCTGCTTTGTACAGTAAGTGTGTACCCGCTCTCCCTGCTTTGTACAGTGTGTACCTGCTCTCCCTGCTTTGTACAGTAAGTGCGTGCCTGCTCTCTGCTTTGTACAGTGTACCCGCTCTTCCTGCTTTGTACAGTACATGCGTGCCCGTTCTCCCTGCTTTGTACAGTGTGTACCTGCTCTCCCTGCTTTGTACAGTACATGCGTGCCCACTCTCCCTGCTTTGTACAGTGTGTACCTGCTCTCCCTGCTTTGTACAGTACATGCGTGCCCGCTCTCCCTGCTTTGTACAGTGTGTACCTGCTCTCCCTGCTTTGTACAGTACGTGTGTGCCCGCTCTCCCTGCTTTGTACAGTACGTGTACCTGCTCGCCCTGCTTTGTACAGTAAGTGCGTGCCCGCTCTCCCTGCTTTGTACAGTGTGTACCCGCTCTCCCTGCTTTGTACAGTACGTGCGTGCCTGCTTTCCCTGCTTTGTAGTGTGTGCCCGCTCTCCCTGCTTTGTACAGTACATGTGTGCCCGCTCTCCCTGCTTTGTACAGTAAGTGCGTGCCTGCTCCCTGCTTTGTACAGTATGTACCTGCTCTCCCTGCTTTGTACAGTAAGTGCATGCCCGCTCTCTCTGCTTTGTACAGTGTGTACCTGCTCTCCCTGCTTTGTACAGTGTGTACCCACTCTCCGATTTGTATAGTAAGTACGTGCCCTTTCTCCCTGCTTTGTACAGTGTACCCGCTCTCCCTGCTTTGTACAGTTAGTGCGTGCCCGCTCTCCCTGCTTTGTAGTGTGTACCTGCTCTCCCTGCTTTGTACATTGTGTGCCCGCTCTCCCTGCTTTGTAGTGTGTACCCGCTCTCCCTGCTTTGTACAGTAAGTGCGTGCCTGCTCTCCCTGCTTTGTACAGTAAGTGCGTACCCGCTCTCCCTGCTTTGTACAGTATGTGCGTGCCCGCTCTCTCTGCTTCGTACAGTAAGTGTGTACCTGCTCTCCCTGCTTTGTACATTGTGTACCTGCTCTCCCTGCTTTGTACAGTACGTGCGTGCCCACTCTCCCTGCTTTGTACAGTAAGTGCGTGCCTGCTCTCCCTGCTGATGGCTCCAAGTTTGTGGGGCTCTCGGAATCTATTGTTTTGCTTCAACTGCTGCTGCTCTTTATTGCCCTTCACAAGCTGCAGCCCTAGGTGACTGCCTAGTCTTGCCTAATAGCTGGCCCGCCTCTGATCCCTTCACTCAGTTATACCCAATCCCAGGCCCCACCCCTGCTGGTCTCTGTATGGGAGGCAGGGCCAGGGAACCGAACAGTGCACACAGACTCAGCTCCTGACTCCAGTTCGCTCTTCTTTGCTTTGCAACAGTGCTGCTTGCTGCATTCAAGCCTGCGACTAGACACTACTACAAGAAAATCAGGTACACAGTGGAGGAGGTGGGGAGGTCAGGGGGTTGGCTGGACAGACCTTTCTGAAAGCTGACAAGGCGAGCTCCAGTCCCAGCTCCCTATCACCCTTGGCAGTTCCATGAGGAATGGGCAATTCTGTAGCATGGACTGAGTTTTGTAGTCCTGCAAAATCACAGATTAGGGTACTGGTTATAGGAAATGAGGAACCAGTGTCTGCTATACAGCACTAGGACAAACGATGCTGAGTTTGTAGAACAACTCATGCACCCTACAGGAGATCACAGTAACTAAAAGCTGGGCTGAATGCAGAGATAATATTGCCTTGGTGAAGGCCAAGGTTCCCTCCAATACTGAACGTTTTTACTTCTAAGCAAATTGGCATGCATTTTCCTTCCGAAAGTGTCTTGTAGGTTACCACAAGGAGGCTTCATTTGGCCCTATTTGGTGACTACTACCTTCTCACAGGACCACAGTGCAATGAATCCTGTTTTCAGCTATGTTTTTTTGTTTTAAATTAACCCATAAGTCCTCAAACTGACTTTTTACAGTGTTCCTAAGGCAGAAATACTTTGCTATACAGTCTAGACTTCCAGGTTTCTCCTCAAGGCAAAAGGCCACCCTACCACCATCACCAGCTGCAGCTTCTACTAGGGAAAAGAAATATTCCAGAAACAAAGCACTCATGCTACAGAGGTTCACGTCAACTCTAGAGAGAATAAGGTAGAATTAAAGAGAAATCTTAAATGCAACAGTGTCCTGTCTATATGTGTTTCCCTCAGACTGTTTGTGTTCCAGTGTCTGTGTGTAGGCATCTCTATTTCTCTCAGCATATATGTATTGTGTGTGTGCATTCCTGAAACCTTGTGCGTCTTTGTCCTTACATGTGTCTTACATATCTTCCTATGTATCTTTGTCCCTGGGAGCCTGTCTGTGTGTGTGACTACCAGGGCTCCCCTACCTGTTACAGAGACATGCACGCTTTGACTGATTGAGAGCTGAGGCTGCCCCTACCTGTTACAGAGACCTGCACGCTTTGACTGATTGAGAGCTGAGGCTGGATAAGGACACTGCACAGGTACTCTCCTTCATCCATCTTCTTCTGAACGTCCAACAGCTTCAGGGTCCCGTTCTCAAAGACAACCTGTCGGTGATTATCAGGGAGCCCCAAAGAGTCCTTGTACCACTTAATGGAATAATAGGGGTATCCAATCACACGGCAGTGGATGAAGGCATCCCTGCCAGCCACAGCTGTGATGTTCTTCATAGCCCGGATGCTTGGAGAGCCTACAGGGTAGAAGACGACAGAAAGAGGCATGTTAGGTGAACTCAGGCAAGTTCCTTAAAGCTGAGAGTGAGCTTATATACAAGCAGAAGAGAATGAAGGGAGACAGAACAGCTGCTATTGCTGCACTATGATTCCACTACAATTCCACTTAACATACTGCATAGGGCTCAGCTACACCACACACATACTGCAAAGGGCCCAACAACACTACACATGGCCCAGCTGCAAAGATATAGTCTGCACAGCACCCAATTTCACTAAACACACAGTGAATGCTTTCTTATAGAAAATTAGAAAAGTCATATCTTTGCACTAGTGAGCAAATTTCAGGGCTCATGAATTGGCCTTGGCAAGATCCTGCATCATGTAGGGGTCGTCATAAAGCGATGGGCAGACCAATATCTCTTAGAACAATCACAGGTTTCAGCTCTATTAAGAGTAACTCCATTTTGTTATGTTGGTTCTTGACTTGACTTGCGTCCTGAAGAGATTTAGGGACTGCCAAGCAGGGCTGTACTGAGGGAAGATCGCGCCCTGTGCAACTTGCACATCGGGCAGGCGGGCAGGCGGCCGCGTGCACCCCCCCCCGCGGTGGGAGAGAAGAGGCGCGCCTGATGTGCAAGGAGGGAAAGATCTGCTTAGCATGCCGGTAGAATGCTTAAGGGGTGCATTTTAGCTGTCTTGCCATTGCCTGCTGCCGCTGAGAGAAGAAAAAGTGGCGGCAGCAGGCACAGAAGACAGCTAAAATGCACTCCTTAAGCCTTTGCGCCCTGTGTGGCCGCACCGCTCGCACAGGGCTAGGTACAGGCCTGCTGCCAAGTGCTTGTCACAGCAGCAAGGTCTTCAATTTATGTCTTCCACATCTCATGGGTTGTCACAGGTGTGGTGCTTATGACTTCTATGATCATAAAGTTTCTGCCCGACTTCATGCATTCTTTTTGGTTATACTGTGACCTCACAGAGGGTGCCCAGTGTCCGCTACTTGGCTGGCTATCCAGTCTTCAGATTCCTAACAGAGCTATCATGACAAGAATCTAAAGACCACTGAGATTAATTGCTTTAAGGCAACTTATAATTCAGCATTCGTTCAGCACTATGCTAATATTTGTTTCATGGGCAGTGAGTTCCCATACCAAGAGAGTATGCTTGGCACTGAAGTAATATAGAGCAAATACCCCCAATCACTGTTCCCTCTAAGCTGTGCGCGTGTGCGCGCGCACACACCTTGCCGAGCGAGCGCACATACTTTACAACAGAGCGCACAAAAATTACGGTTCTGATTCTGATAGAAAACAACACAGACGTCTTAAAATTTAAAAGTTGTGATTGTAATTACTAGAAATTTTCCGCTTTATTTAGTAAGTAATCGTCTATTTTCATTTGATTTGATTAAAATCAATGTGGTGCACATACTGTATTATGATGTGTAGTCATATTTTAAAGTATATAACTCCGAGTGTCGTTATGTGGCGCACAAAAATGTAACCTTCCTTCAAAAGCTGCACAGCTGATATTTTATGCGCACACAGCCTACAGAAAATTAGAGGGAACATTGCCCCCAATAGCTGAGGGAGCTTTCCATTCCACGTTTTGCAAGTATTCCAGGCTTCTTGATTAGCTCAGTGACTCAGGTGTATATCATGTTAGGTGATGCACAGTTCTTTATTTGAACTCTGATTGCTTATGTCATATTTAGAACTGGTTCAGTTTATTTTGCAATATAAGGGCTAATTTTGCAAAAAACCTGCATAAATGTGTAGGCTCTTACACCTGTAAGCTATGGCAGCTTTCAAGGGTGAATTTGTGCACATAAGCCTGCTTTGAAGATTACCCCAGCAGTTCCACCAGCTATTAGGTACAGGTAATTTTGCTGTGAAAATGTGTGCAAATATTTTTTAAAATCTAAGAGGCCAATTTTCAAAGAATTTAGACTCCTAAATTGACCTCTTTGAAAATATAATAGGGTTGAGTGCCTAAATTTGTGTTCTAACTTTCACTACGTAAGAACATGCCATCCTCGATCAGACCGAGGTCCATCAAGCCCAGTATCCTTTTTCAACAGTGGCCAATCTAGGTCACAAGCACCTGGCAGTTTCCCCAAAAGACACACAGGTTCTACGATGCTTGTATTGGGACAAGCAGTGGATTTCCTAAATTTAGGATCCAAAAAAGGGAATGACAACAGGGGTGCATGTGGGACCGGGAAGAATGTTGGCAGCTTAACACTTGTTTTCAGCACTAGGCATTTAAATTAGCCTCCTAAATTTAGGTGCATAACTTTTAAGCTCCCACATTTAGGTGAGTTTTCCGCAGACTCCTATGTTTGACTGCACATAAGGGAAAAATGGTACTCCTAACTTAGGATCCTAAATTTAGGAACTCATCACCCAATATTAAAAGTGGCTAATATTTAAACATCGTAGTGGTTCTTCTGTCAATCCAGCAACAAATTCATCTCCTGTCACAAGGATGCCATTTGCAAAGCTGGGCCGTACCAGGGCTGTGTGAGCAGTGCGGCCGCACAGGGAGCAAGTGCAGAGGGGGCACCAGTATCATCACTGGGTTTCCAGAACTCCCAACAAGACTAAGTTTCTGAGTGGGGGGGGGGGGGGAGGGCATCAGGTTCGTGAGTCACACAGGGTGCATTTCTAGTTTGGTATGGTCCTGTGCAAAGGAATCGGTTCCGTTTGATTATGATGGCCAGGCTGGGCATGAAGTCACGGTATGTAACTTAGAAGGATGTGTATTTGTTACTGCACATCTGCTTTGCCAGCAAGCCTTAGAGAATTTACAGCACGCAAAACTGAATTACAGCTTCAGCTCTACTGCAAAGCACTTAGGGTGGTACAATTTGGTGGCAGCAGAATAGTGCAGCACTTAAGCCCCAGTCAGCCTGGAAGCAGGCCTTCGAGTACCTGCTCACACTCAAGACTTGTCACACATCCTGCCCCCTCCAACTGGAAGTTTGTGCCAAGGGGGCAGGACTCTGCAGGTCATGTGGAAGTTCAATGCTCAAAGATCCCGCACCACACTGCACTTCCTTATGCTCAGGTAGAGCACAGAAGTAGGGTGGCAGTAGCAACAGGAGGGAAGGGAAGAGGGGAAAGATCCTGAACGCAGCGGGGAAGAGGTTAGAGAAGGAGAGATACTTGAACTTTGGAGGGGGACGGGAAGAGAAGGGGTGACGCTGCGCACCTGGGGGAGGGGACAGAAGAAGAGATGCAGAATACCTTGGTGGAGCAGAGCAAGGGAAGATAGATGCTGGACATGGGAGGATAAGCAAAGGAAGGGGAGATTATAGGAGGATACACATGGGTGAAGGTTTGTATAGGGAGTCAGATACACTTGGCCCAGGCCTATTGAATTAATATACATAAAATTGATTTGCATGCTTTAAAAAAGCATCAACATGGCTTAAAAAAACATTCACAAAAAAAAAAATCCAAAAATCAGGGTAAAAAGGTAATCACATTTCACCAATGAACAAAAAGTATTTCCCCATAAAACTCCTTAAAAGCTTGTTCTGCAGCCTGTTGGGATGCATATTGTTGTATCACTTTGACAAACTGTAATTGTTTGGGTTAAGTTTTATATCTTCATTGACAGATGCTGCAAAATTCTGCCAGCAAGATTTTTTGAAGTTATAATGATGGCAGAATGGTACAGATTGTGTTTGTGTTATAACTGGATGGACAGTGATCACGATGGGGATATTGCAGGGGAGGGTGGGGAGGGGTTGTTTCGAGAGAGTAAAAAGGGAATTGTCGCTCTTCTAACTTCAGTTCCACTCCCTTTTGCACTTCAACCTCCACTTCTATTTCTCAAACTATCTCCACCTCTTCTCATCCCCTCTCCCCCTGCCCTGTACCTCAGTTCTCTATCTCATCTCCTTATCCTAAGTAGCAAAATGCACACACTCACTTTCTGCAACCATATGTCACACCTATGTCTACCAGGCCCTCTTTTTCACATAATGCCCTTCCTCTTTCTGATCCTCCAGTCCCACCTACCCATCCCCTGTGTTGATCAGGCCACATCTTGGGGTGCTTCCCCTCTTCTGCCGTCAAGGACCTGAGTGTTGCTTTGGACTGCTTGCTTCAAAGTATTAGTCAAGTCTCATAGAGAAGAGAAGGACAAAGCCTCCTGCTGACCTGATGAGGACTGAAGGGAGAGCAGGGGAGCTGTTACGGTACCATTTCACAGTTGCTGCCTCCTGGCACCATCTTGTTCCTAATTTCTCTGTGGGAACTGACTAATTCTACAGGATTAGATTTTGTAGCCTTCCTTGCCATATCCCTGGTTGTAGCCTCATTCCCAGCATCCACTGTTGAACGCGGTTAGTCATTTGGAAAAATGAATCAGGCTCAGCTGGTTGCTTCTGTTTGAGTTTCCATAAGTTGCTCACTTTCATTAGTAATGTGGCATTGCCAGTTGCTACCAGGACTGTTAAAGTTACTAATGATAATTTTAGCTTTGTTTGGTTAAAAACTCATATTTTATTGAGTAATCTATAGACCAAGATTACTGATATTTCTCCAATTTTTACATGTAGAATCACTCTCATTGCTGTCAGTCATAAATGCTGTCTCAATAGATAAGTCTGATTTTACAAAGACTGAAAGACCACATGAGCCCTGTGGCAGTGCAATTGCCAACTTCACAGCTGGAATTTGTGGCTGATTATTTGTTGGCGTCTTTGTGTGTCTGTTATAGACACAACTCAACACCTGACACTTGTTGGAGTGCATGTTTTGGCAAGCAGGTATTGTGTGATGGAACAGGTGCAGTCGTCATTCATAGACATAACAGTCAGACCTGCTAAAGTCCCTCTTCCATGATGGTCCTCACATATGTTCCAGTCTTCAGGCATGTTTAGTTATTTGTTTTCTTAGTGGGTGGTGCTGGAAAGATTAGTGATCAAAAAGGAGACTTGTGTGTCTGATGCAGACTGCAGGCCTAACAGGCAGATAAAATTCACAGCACATACACTGCTCAGGGCTCAAAATTGCACACAAACTGCTCATGGCCCAGTGAAAGTGGACAGAGCCCATTGACACCGCACATACCCTATATAGGTCCTATGACACCAAACACACTGCACACACATTGCACAGATTCCAGATTACACTGAATATGCACTGAGCACAGGACCCCGCTACCCTGCACAAACACACTGCACACAGCCCCCCAACAGTGCCTACATAAAAGTCATTATTCAGTAGGGTAGATGACCTCTTCACTTATTTTTATGTAGATTTTCAGCCACACATTCGTTTAAGCGAAACGACTTAATATGCGGTGTTAAACCTAAATGGAGACGATATTTATGCTGTCCTACTTAAATTCATAAAGTTATCCGGATAGCACTGAATAATGGCAATATCTGCAGCACTTTGGGCGTCATCTCTGGAGGGGTGAGGCCTCACTTCTACTTCTAAACAGACATCTTCTACCTGAATATCACATTGTCCAGTCAAAAATTATACATTCCTCAGCCCTGAATTTTCAGCATAAACAATTTATGCCGTTAATTTTGAAGTTGACCACATAAACCACTATGAATATCAACCTCAAATTGTTCAGGGCCCAAGTACATTGCACACATGCTGCTCAGGGCCCAGTGATGGTTAGGCTGCTGTAATTCTAATTCTTGGACAACCCATTATACTCAACCTTTCACATAGAGTGATGTCACCTTGCCCAAATTCTCAAGAGCCTGTATAGCACTGGTGAGGCTGGATCTCCAGTACTCCTCTGGCACAAGCAATGCCAAAATCAACCACAGGGACAAGCGTCCTTCTTCCTTCCTTGTCCCTCCCCCCAAGGTGTGCCATAGAGTTACACCCATATTTCATGGTTCACAAATGGACAAGAATGTCAGTTTCAACAAATTTAAAATAAAAGTTTTCAACAGTACTAGTCTCCAAAAGAAAGTGAGACAGACACAAGGAGAGAGAGAAAACAAGCATTAGACTGGATGGAGAGAGACAATACAGACGGTATGTGTGTAAATACTGCAGTCGGCATATGAGAAGCAGAGAGAGCGAGGGGCAGAGGAAGTTTGCAGGACAAAAGCAGAACTGCATGGATGGAGGGATCCGACGGTTATTGTTCTTCGCCCATCATAGAAGAAAGTACATTTTGCCCTTAGGTAAAATCACCACAATCTTTGGTCAAACATTCCCTTAATTTTCACTGGTCCCAAATTGTCTGAGCACAGAAACACAGTTAGGGCCTTACTGCATCAGAAGTCCTGTGAAACCAAGAAAAGTCATGATCGCTTCTGCTCATAACTGGCTACACCCATTCTCTACAAATCTGAGCTGGAGGTTTACTGGTTTACCAGCGTCATTCCTCCAGAATGCGCCATTGTCAGATACAGAGCAAGGGATTCCTTTCAATCTAAGCTTACTTTCGCTACTCCAGGAGGCCTAAATAAGGTCTTACTATAAAGATCAGCAACAGACAGACAGTAGGGAATGGGAGAGGGCTGGGAAGTGAATTGACCCCCTCCTCTGATATTTAAAAGTAGGACAGGCACCTCTTACGTTTATTCGGGCTTGGTATTCGGCACTTCCAACAGAGTTCCTGGCGGCACAGCGGTACACCCCTCCATCCCGAATTTGTGGGCTGCTAACATTCATGTAGCTGATGGTGGTACCATCAGGTGTGGTGTACTGACTGTTCCGGTGCCCGCTGTCTCTCTGGGTTGGCTCTTCATCCAGGGTCCAGGTAATAGTTGGTGGAGGGGCACCTTTGGCTGCACACATCAGGGAGAATTCCTCACCGGGGTTTACCACCTTCTCACTGAAGGAGGAGATGATGCGAGGTGTGCCATCTGTGAGGACGAGGTGGGGGGGGGAGAGAAAGGAATGGGGGGAAGAAATAAGAACAGTCACATCAGAATTGCCAGCATGGGCACGTGGGGGATAGGCAGGGGCACACAGGGATAGATGCTCTCCTGGACACATACATGAAGTGCTGGATGGGGGTGGAGACACTTAGATTAACTAAAACATTAAAAAAACATTGTCTGCTCCCCAGCACAGGTAAGAGAATGAATCTTGTGACTCTCCCTCTCCTTCTTGCTTCACAGTCAATGATTTCCCAGTGTGGCGCACAACATTTTCTCAGTTTTAGAGATCCTGGATGTGGGCGGAGGCAGAATGTAGCTCCCCTTTAACAGTTGGGACAGGAAAGATTTTGAATGAATTTGAAGCTTGTATCAACTGCACAGGAGATGAGGATTTTAATTTTCTAAGGCAGAGCTGGCTTGGAGCTTGTCCAGGCATGAGCTAAATGCATTCAGACCACAGTGTCTCCATTCTCGGTAATGGTAGCGTAGGGTGCACTGAAGGGGATTCCTGCTTTTACAGCTTCTCTTGGCTATTCTCCACCAACCCGCACGGATCATAACTTGCTTAGATGTGCAAAGACATTGTACTATGATCAGTGAGTCCTCGCAGCAAAGCTCTCTAAGAGAAGTCTGCTGCAACCCAACCCCTAAGGACTCAGTCCTATCACCTGCCCTACAATATATTGCCATTCTCTCTATAGTGCTCTGATTCCAGAACAGCTTTTAAAGAAAGTTTGATCTTGCAGGGATGCCATGACGCTCACAGGCAAGGACACCCACTCACCCTCTAGTACAATGATGGAGAAGTCCTGCTCAGTCTGTATCTTCCAAGTGGCAAAGCACTGGTACGCCCCAGAATGGCTTTTCTGGGCACCAGTGATGAGCAGGGTCTCATTGCCGGCTCCCTGGATGGAGATGTAGCCATCTGGCACTATTGGCTCTGTGTTGCGGTACCAATGAATGGTATATTCTGGTGAGCCAGTGACGGAACAGGACAGGATCACCGTGCTGCCGATCCCTGTCTTCAGCTTCTTTGGTGTAAGGATGACATGCAGAGGATCTTTGAATTAAAAAAACAAAAGCCAAAATAGGTGCATTAACAATTTACTCTTCCTGACAGCAACTGATAGCCATAATAGAGCATCTGCAGACTGAGAATGGTGGGACGGTGCTCATTGTACCAGGTCACTACTGGCCAAACTGTCCACTACTGCACATGCACTGGGATCAATGTTTGAAAAGCTATGGGCAAAAGATGAGTGGCTCATTTTAACCAATTATCCTTAGGTGAATTTTTAGACAAATCAAATTGTCTAGGTATTTGGCTGAACTTTTTTGTCTAGCCAGTTAAAGTTTGACTAGTCAGATTTATGCCTGCAATTCAACTGCATAGTTGAAATGATCTAACCAGCAGTAAACTGCTAAGTTGTGCACTTCCTCGCCCCGAGCCTGGAACAATTTGACGGGCTAAATTTAAACACCTTGCACATTTAGCTAGTTAAATTTATCTGGTCAAAGTGGAGCAATTATTAAGCAGTAAGGTTTAATCAATTAGTTTAATCTCTTGAAAAATCAGTCTACGCTGTGCTTAATTTCACAGGGACAAAGGAAGCGTGGTGGGGGTGGGGGGAGGGGGTGGGGAGAAAGAGGAGGAAGGAAAGTTATAAGTCTATTTTCTTCCCTTTCCCTGGGGGCCAGTGTCCTTCCCTCCGCTTCTGCAGCTCAATGTGTTAATATTCCTGATTATAGGAATGAGTGCATCGGAGTCTTCTAAATTCCAGCCCTTATTCTCTCTTCCCATTGTTTCCCATGGGCCATCTGAAAGACTGCCTTTGGTTAGAGCATTCGCTTGGCTTGTCCTAGAAAAAAAAGATGCCAATACTTATCTGTAAGGCTCTTTCATTAATATATGAGGACCAAGAGTCAATTTCAGCAGGCAATGAAAAAGGTGCCGGTACTCAAAACAAGCCTTGTGTCTAAGAGACTGTCTTGTGTGGTCCAGGTATTCCCCATAAATCCTCCCAGTTCTCTATGTATATATTCTGCCTCCCATCTCCTCTTTAGCAACTGTCTCACCACAAATAAAGGGCAGCACAACAAAGCGTCAGCTAATACCCTCCCCTCCTATGCCCTGGTCTGACGCACTGCTGCGCTATGCTTCACTCTCCATCCCTTTGTCATACATTAGCCTATCCTTGCAATATAACAGTGCTAAAAGGTGATTGGGACATTGCTCTCCTTACTTTGCTTTCTGTTTAAAGTAGTTGCAAGGTGTTTAGGATTTCCTCTGGGGATGGCATTCCCCCATCAGATGCTGAAGCGTACGTTATAGCGTAAGAAAACAGACATTTGTTTCTATCAGTATACTTGAGGGTTAAAAATACGGGCAAGGTGCTTACATTTAGCCACTCAGAAAGTGAGCAGCTCTGGGATTGTTCCAGGATCAGGGAGAGGAAGTGTGCAACTTGGCAGTTTAGCACTGATTAGGTAATTACAACTATGCCGCTGAATTGCAGGCTTAAATCTGATGAGTCAAACTTTAACTAGCTAAACAAAAATTTTCAGCCAAATACCTAGATAATTAGATTTGTCTAAAAATTCACCTAAAGATAATGGGTTAATGTGAGCCCCTCATCTTTTGCTCAGTAGCTTTTCAAATATTGACCCCAGCGCATGTGCTGTGGGTAGTTTGGCTGGTAGTAGCCTGGTCACAGTCTTTAAAAAAAATGCCGATTTAGTGGTACTGGATATACATATCCCTATCCATCACCGACTGCAAGGATTACAACTTATGCATATAAACCACATGAACCAAACTGATGTGGACTTTGCACCAAGGTCTCTGGACACTGCAGAAATTGCAAGCTGCCTGTGTGCATTACTGAAAGAGGCTTTGTTCACTGTCTTCCTGTGCAGAGAAACAAAATGCACCCGTCTCTATCACTAGTGGCGACCTGTGCTAGGCTGGCACGTGATAGAGGATTCCTGATTTGCTAGCAGGACCCATTAAGCTCTGGAACAGCCACTCAGAATGGCAAAACCCTGCCCAAACGAGGAACTGATAAGGACAGTGAGGACTTTTTAGAAGTTTTACCAGAAGGAAAGAGGGGACTTTAACTCTTCCCATTTCTCACAGACCTGGATCTTTGTGCCGGACTGTTTGCTGGCCATTATTCTTAGAACAAAGCCCTTAAGATTAACTATAAGCACACTGTCTGAATTAAATGAGCCTTGTACTGACATAACCCACTGAGCCCATGCAATCTTCCAGATTTCATCATATAAACATGCCTCGATTGTCACCATCTATACTGTTGTTAAACACAATGGGGCCAAAATTCAAAGTGATTCATACGTTACTCACAGTGACTGGGACATCCCCAGCTACTGCCACTAAACGCCCCGATGGTAACCAGAGGCAACACCCAAGAATAACCGGTTGTGGCAAAATTCCTCAGCTAGCCAGTTATCCCCCAGCGGTGAAAGTTAGACAACCGAAAGGCTCACCTAATGTTTCCTGCCGTAAGCATCTGGGCAGAGGCTAAATATCACCATGGCCCAGTTAGCTGCAGCACTATCCGGCCCATCCAGATATTCAATGCTCGTGGCCGCTGGTGGCCGGATATCTGGGTTTAAAACGTCATTAGCCATGGCCACTGAATATCCCCCCGATATTCTCAACTGGAGGTCCTAAGCTTCACGTTAATATGCATGTGCTCCTTTTGGAACGGTTGATTAAAATCAATGGGCCTGATATTGAATTGAGCCTGTCATGCGCCGCCACAGTGCATAGCCGTCCCTGCCGACCTCTAACCCTGGATATTCAGTGCCAGGGTTATATGTGGCCCTGGCATTGACTATCTGGGGTTGCTGCACGTGCCCCGGAGCTGCAGAAGCTAAGCGGTTAGCGGCACTATTGCACCATTGCCTGGTTAGCTCCCATGCCAGGTAAAACCAGGCCAGCTTTTATTTCACTAGTTTTACCCACAGGTTGCTGACTGGGCAGCAGGCGCAATATCACCGCTACCCGGTTAGCGACTGTCGCCATCTCTGCTCCGTCCCACAATGCCCATGACATGCCCCAGTGCTAAGTGGTAACTACCGGGGTGTGTAGGGGAGATGGTCAGGGATAGTCGTTGAATATTCCATGCAGCGGCATTTACACAGCGTAAATACCTTTCGCATATCGGGCCCGATATCTTCACCTCATCTAGTGTGCCACTGCACTATTAACCATAGTTATATATTCCACAAAGTGATTTCATGCCAGCTTACTAAACTCCAAAATAGCAATAAGCTCCCCAGTCCCGATATAGTGCTGCATTTCGAACAACCTTTCAAGCCAGGTTGTGCATCAGAGTACCATGAGTCTGCAAATGCTGGGGTGACTTAATCCAACATAGTGGACCCCTAATCGTTGACTATATAGAAGGATCTACCCCTTTATATGGCTGGCTTACAACTTATGCTCGAGTCCGGCACAATAACCATTTCCTTCCTGACTGCAAACCTGAGGTTGCCTCCAGGTCTGGACTGCTGTCCTGCCCTAACAGGAGGTATGGCTGTCATTTCTCCTTGGCATGGGTTTAGTGAGGGAAAATGCTTTGCTCTTGTACATATAGAGTTTTTTTTTTAGTGAAATGGGTATTGTTTAGGACATTATTAGTTTTACATAACAGGAGCTTTGCTTGTATAGGAATTACCTTTGCTAAAATATAAGTCATCACTGCCTTCTTTTTCTACAATAAATTACTAAGAATATAGCCATCTTTGATCTTTCTTTAGCAGCCATCTCCAGATTACCAGAAAGAAAGGTCTGCAGACTTCTCCTAGGCAATGTATCACGCCAAAACCTCCTACATGACTACAGGCCATTATCCACCTTGTGGCAATATTCAGCCATCATATGAGTTTTACTCTTCGGCAGACTTAAAGGAAGAGTTGGGTATCACTGCTATACGGATAATTTATGGTCCTTGCCCTCGCTCTACCATATCTTAGCCCTAGCCCCAGTGATTAGACAGATTTCATACTCCCTACTCTCTATATATGGGCTGAATATCTACAGAGAATGCATTTTATAGACCCCACAGAGATTTTTAAGTTTAGAAAGGTTTCCTCTCTTGGATTCTACTATTAATTATTCATGGTTCCCGCATGGAGTGTCTCTTAGCTTAAGAAGGTTGATTACAGTCAATAGAGATCAGATCTGAGGGGAGTCAACAAATTTTTAATTATGATCTCTGTAACTGTGGGGGTGCCTATAACATCTTACCGATTACTGTGAGCATGCCAGTGACCTCTGCTATCCCAAAGTTGTTGGTGACCTCACAGATGTAGGTGCCACTATCCTCAACACGTAGGTCACTGATGGTCAGCCCAGTGCTTCGCTTCGTCCACCTGCTGTCTGTGGGCACAGGTCGGCCATCTTTAATCCAGCGGCTGGCCAGGTTTGGATACCCAGAGGCAATGCATGGAAGCTCTACTGTCAGTCCTACCTTTGCTTCCTGGTTCTGGAAGCCATCAAGGATGGTAGGTGTAGACTCAGTGGGATCTAAAGCAAAGCAGAAGTAGAGTGATCTATTATGTGTTTTTATACAGCACTGTGTACATTTGGTATGTGCTATATAAATCATGCCAGTAAGAGCAATACTGATGAACATAAGCAATGCACGGTCTCCGGCGGCAAAGGCTGAATTCACAGCTCCTCTTCCCCAGGTTTTGGATCTGGAACACTAGAGAGTGTGGTACCGTTATAGGAACACCCAGGATTTGACGCACTATAGTGCAATGATGTTAAAGCTCTGAATCTAACACATTATGGAATGGAATTACTGTGCTAATAGTCTCAGTCAGTGGTTGCCAATCTGTGGTCTGTGGATCCAAGGGGGTCTGTGAGACCAATACGAGGAGTCCATAGAAGACAAAAAAGAAAGGAAGTGAAAGACTGATGGGGATGCTGGGGGGCAAGGGAGGAGGGAAGACAAAAACTGGTGGGAGAGAGAAAGAGACAGAAACTAGTAGGGACTAGTTGAGGAGGAGGAAAAAGTGAGAGAGAGACAGGTGGAGACAGAAAGGGGAAGGAGATAACCAGCTAATGAGGAGAGGCTTGGCACTGAGGGTAGGGGGTCCAGGAAGAGAGGTGTGTAGTCTCTCTCTGTTGGTGTGTTCTAGGTTTTGCCATTACATTCATTGCTTGCTGTGACCCCATTTCTGGAGGGAAACATGTGGCTGGGTCTGGCTTCTTTGACAAACCCTTACCTGGCGCTTTCAAATGGAAGAAAGCAGCATTGCAAAACACACAATACACTGGGATGTAAGTTCTAAAACCAGGATGGATCAAAATTCTGCAGCCAGAACTCAGGTCTCATTTAATAGCAGAAAATCTCCTGCCAAATTACCAGAAATTGGAACAGTGAAAGACTAATAGATTCAAGTTGTGTGGTTGCTGGGTTAGTCCACTTTAATGGCAGTTAAACAAAAAGAAAAACAAAGTAAAATAAGACGATACCTTTTTATCAAACTAACTTAATACATTTTTGGACCAGCTTTCGAAGGTTAAAATCTTCTTCAGGTCAGAACAATATAAGTAACAGATGACAATATCGCAATATAAGTGAATAGCAAAAGCATTCACTTGACAGACTTAGGGGAAGGGGTGGGGGGAGAGATATCTGGGTGATCAGAAGGAGACAAGGCTGTAAAAATGTATTCTTTATAATGTGATAGAAAGTCCATGTCTTTATTAAGCCCTGTCTGGTCCGACTGAAAGTGTCTTATCTTAGTTTCAAATGTTTTATGTTCTAGGATTGATTTGAACCTTCAAGTGATATTCTCACCTGATACTGAGAGCCGGGCTCCATTGCTCTGCCGTGTCTCCCCACTGTACTTGTGTTTGGTGATACATCGATATGTAGACAAGGCATCTTCCTTCTGTATGTCCAGAATGTACAACCCTCCAGAAAAAGTAATAAAAAATCTGTTTTCTGAAATAGAAAGGGAGAGAAGGGCTCTTGTTAGCCGTAAAACAGTGACAGAAAAAAAAACAGAAACAAACTTTCTAAAGCAAAGTGCCAGGAATTTTCTCTCTTGTGTACTTATTTATTTAGCTGTATTTATATCCTGCTTTTCACTGGGTCAAAGCGGTCAATTGGGGGATACATTTAACATGAGGGGATATGAGACACATACGCTAATACTTACAGGGAACATGGGCAATGGAGGGTTAAGTGGCTTGCCCAAGACCACAAGGAGTGCCCATAGGACTAGAAATCCCAGTCCCTCCGGCCTGAGATTGCTGCCCCTCGGTGGGACTTGAACCCCTGGTCCTCTGGCCTGAAGTACCTTGTCCTAACCACTAGACCACTCCTCCCAGCCTTGAAGAACAGATGCACATCTAGTTTTCATGACTCCATCATCCTGGGAAACATTTATTTCACATTTACCTTGCACCTGATGTAAAAATGCAGCTTTCGAGAGATTGCTGGAAGACACAGAGATGTAGCCTGGTCCCACATTCTATCCTACTAAATGCTGGAAGTTGTAGTCTAGTTTTCCTTCAGAGGAACTAGACAGCTGCAAATTCGTGTGTGCTAAGGGGTAAAACTCGTGCTGCATTGGTTTGTTCTGAAAACCAGAGTCAGCTGGGCGCTAGTCACTGCTCTTTTCCTACAACTGGCGGAAAGGTCACCATTCAACACTGAAGGCCAACTCTGCAGAGGAAAAGAAACGAACTTGTGTCCCTGCAGGAGATGGATGTTATTAGGAGGGGTGGGGGTGGAGTACAGGTTCTGGCAGAAGCCAAACCTTCAGGATGCAAAGTTTTAAATCATAATGTGAGCTTATCATTTTCTGCCCAACTCTACAACACACAAGCAACACTCAGATACGCAGATCATAGCAACATGCTCAATGAATGAACATAGGCGGAAAAGCGTCACCAGGTGAAGAGGTCTGTACCTGAACTGATTCTAGCAAGTCAGTCACAGCGATGCTTGGATGCCACAAAGGGTTGGGTGGGTGGGGACGGTTTCTATGGTAATGGGCAATAGTGTTTTGCATATTGCTGCTCAGCTGTGCTGATTGGTCTCATTCTTGTGCATGTTTAATTCTGGCAGTATTTTCAAGAGCACTGTTATTCCTTCCTGCAGCAGGATGCCCCCAAGAAATGGGGAGGGGGAGGACGGGGTTGGGAGTAGCAGAGAGCAGCAGAAATCAGCAGTAATTGTGTGGAGGGGGGAAAAAGCTTTAGCGTGTCTGAGATAACTAAAAATCTGATCATACTGCAGAGAAAGGGAAGAGAGGAGAGGAGGGGAGGGGAACGCAGGAAGAGAAGGCAAACAGACCACACTACTAGCACAACAGCTCTGAAGACCAGAGATGACCCTCCCTCAGACTCCAGGCAAAGGCAAGAAATGCCTCAACAGGACCTCAGAGTTGCCAAGCTACCCAGTTCCAGGAGTGAGATTTTAAGCCAGTCCTGGATTTCCAACAATCTCATTCTGATGCATTATGGAACCTGCAGCACTGAATCCAATGAGTACAACCAGGACCTACAAAATCCCATACAGCATTGCAATGCAAATTTAAAACCAGAACTAGCAAAACTTCTCACTCCTGGAACTGGGTAACTTGGCAACTCTGAGACATAACTTACTTTCACAGCTATTACAATACCTGCTGGATATTATAGATTGATTAGGCCTCAGCTGGGGAAGTAATTCTAGAACCTCGCGGAAACCAGCAGCACCGGTACAGAAAGGACGGCACTTAACAGAAACATAGACACACTTTCCCTGAAACAGAAAGTCAGAAGAGGATCAGGCCCAGATCTGACAATTTCTACTCAAATATCTGCTTCAAATTCAAAAATGCACGAAGGGGGTTATTTTAGAAACGTTGTTAGTATTTGCATATGTGTAAAAATGACCATTCACATATACAAAGCACATCCATGTCTCAACAGCGATTTTAGAAAGGCCTGAATTTACATGCATCCAATATGATCATAGCAAAGTCGCAAAGGGGAGGGGGGGGGGGGGACACGCAGTGGAGGCGCATCCACAGTGGCCCTAGGAAGATCCACATGCATTTCCAATTTCACAATGGTGCTGCACGTTTAAATCCACCAGCAGACACGCCCATGCTCCTCAGCATGAATAGGCCTTCCAGATGTGCTAGCTTTGGCTAGCTCTGTATGGCCCCATTGTCTGGCACGTCGACATGGATATCTGTCGATTTTGGAATACGCTTGCATGTGTCCACCTCCTCTACTGTTCTTCCTAATGAATTCTGGACATTTTGACTTGAACGTCCCAGGGGGCACTTAAATGGCCTTTCTAAAATGTACCTTCAGGTCTTTGAAAGATGCAAACATTAAGTCCAAATTTAGTCAAGTAACTCTGGAGCTCTAGAAAATAATTAGATAACAAGCAGATGTGAGTAAATTCATATCCAAAGCTGCATTTAAACCTTCAGAAGAGGACTAGTTCAGAATCTGTTGCCTCCTGTTTCTTTGAACTTTCCAGATGCCCAGCTGGCCTTTGCTTCAGCTTGCTCTGTGGCTTTGTTTATGGTTATCTCTGGGGCAATTTCTCTAAAAGGGTGAGTTTTGCACTTACCATGACAGTCATGAACCTCACTCCTAAGCCAGGGTATGTGGAGTATGACCTCAGTCTCTCAAATTTACTGCTAATGCTCAACATAGTACTTGCATCATGCCAAAGAGAGTCTTCTTCTGGAGTTCGTAAGATATAACATGTATCAACTTATGCTGGGGAATTCTTCTTAATCAACACGATGGAAAATAACTTGGTATCTGTCTGCCACGTTTTCTTGGTCTCCGACTACATTTCTTAGTACTTGAAGATGTTCTCCTTTTCAATGCAATTCACAGAATAGTCACTTGGGACTGAGATCTCTATAATCAATGCCATTCTGGTGATCTTCTCCTTTACCACTATGTCTGGTTTCCTTGCATCCAGCTTTTTATCAGTTGGAATGGGAGTATCCCATATAGTCACATTTAGTAAATGACGGCAGATAAAGACCAGTATGGCCCATCTAGTCTGCCCAGCAAGGTGACAAGAGTAGGTGCACCTGCCGCTCTGTACAGGTCACCCCTCCCCATGTCTTTGTTTAGGGGTGAACTCACCGCTCCGTCTAGGGCACCCCTGTTTGTTGAGAAATTAGATAGTTACGTTTATTTTCATCTTATCCTGTTACTATAAAGGGGGCTACTGTGTCTGTCCCATGCCATTTTGAATTCTGTCACTGTATTTGCCCCCACCATTTCCATCGGGAGGACATTCCAAGCATCCACCACCCTTTCAGTGAAAAAGTATTTCCTGACATTGCCTTTCAGTTTACCCCCTTGCAGCTTCATGTTATTCCCTCTAGTTTTACAACGTCCCCATCTTTGGAAGAGGTTTGTTTATTAATACGCTAAGGGGTATGTTTACTAAACTGCAGTAATGTCATTCACTTTAGGTTCTGCGGTAAAGGTACAGATACCCATATAAAGGCATGGGTGGTGCATCATTACAGCAAGCCGTATCAGCTAACACATGTTACAAACTACCGCGCGTTACAAGGCGCCTCATAAGGCACCTTACAGGGCACCTCACAAGGTGCCTTGTAAGGCACCTTAAAGGGCACCTTACAAGGCGCCTTGTAAGGCACCTTGTAAGGTGCCTCATAAGGCACCCTATAGGGCTCCTTAGGCTAAGCGCCATAGTAGGCACCCCTGGACAAGGCACTCTAGAAGGCACCTTGGGCTATGGAACCATAGGTTAAGGTGGACTAACAAGGTTACGGGGTGCCCTAGGTTAGTGTGCCCTAAGGGCTACAAGGTCCTGTAGGATGACATGCATGACCTGTGAGGAACAGAGACAGATGTAGCCCCAACACTAGATAGAGCACTCAGGAAAGGCAATGAACAGGTGAGTGAAGGAGGGAGAGCTGGGAGCCGCTGGACCCGCCATATCTGCAGGCAGCCCATGTGGCTGCCAGTACTGATGACAAACATGGTGGGGGCAACTGTACCACAGCACAGGGTGTTGGCAATGTAAAGTACTGGAAAGACAGTTGGTGGCAGACGATGGGAATACGTATCCCCCAGTGGAGGCGGGGGTAGCAGGATAGTTACAATGATGGGTGGACAGAGGAGTGGTGGTGCCATGCAGACCAGGCACAGGTGAGGCAAGCACAATGAGGTGCAATGCAGGAAAGGATAGCAGTGCAGGACATGGGGTAGCAGCCCGCACAGGCAGACAGGACTCTACACAGCTGACAGATGCAGATAGACGGACCGAGGGAATGTTGGCAATTGTGGCAAGAGTATTATGGGCTGGCAGCACAGATCTGTAAAATATGACTGTTACAGGCATGCACACTATTTGAGTAAGACAGGCATAAGAGGAGGGAACAATGAGGAATGGAACCTATGAACACTGCCGAGAATGGCATTGTATTAACCAGTAGGCTATACCTCCGTGGTATATGTCACAGCAATTGCTGGGTACAGAAGGACTGCAGATCACCGCACAAACCGTCTGCTCCGAGTGCCAGGATAAGGTAACCCCACCAGTACCCATGATGCAATGCACATTCTGAATAGCTGTCTACAGCTGATCACCAAATGGGGTCTGCACCTCCCAGTACCTCAGCTTGGAAAGATGAACTGACAGTGCATGATACTGGCACAGTGTAGCTACAGACCATGCCATTGTGCAGGTTCTGTGTTCACCCTGAGGGATAGGATGGGTGCCCAGCACTAGGTCCGCAGTACATGTGGTGCTAGAGATAGGTCCTGCTGTACATCCCCATCACTACCAGTGTGTGACAGGTGTTTCTTGCAGTGCAGCTGAAGGTAATTCGGTGTCCATCTGTATCCTGCAGTCACATGTGGCCCTCTGTGACCAGACACCACCCAGATTAGTGTGTACCCCGTGTTAGGGTCTGGCTGACATTGGCACTTGTTATCAGGGCAGAGGGGTCTCTAGACCTGCATGAGGTGTGTGTAGCAGTGCCTTTATAAGGTCAATGTGGTATACACTAGATACCCCAAAGGGCCCACATCACCCTTTTTGTAAGTAAGGGACAGGTGCCCCAGCCCCGGTGAAGCAACCTCCATCCTGCTGGTGTAAGGCAGCCCTCCAGGGTTGGTGGGCCAGAGCCATACCTGCACCTGGGGCAGTGGCAGACCAGAAGCAATGATGAGGTTAGGTTTGGAACACCTCAACTGCTGCACAACACTGTCTGCCAGTCACCAGCAGACAGCACAGTCAGACTTCACCTTATAGATGTTCCAACCATGCACAGTCTAACTGCAGACAGTCCACTAGCCAGTCCATAGTGCATACTCACAGAGGAACTACGTACACCAAGCAGGCATCTCAGTGATTGGGGCCCCAGCACTGGGAATGCAAACGTTTCACTGGAGGCAGATAGTGTAGAGCGCTATGTGGGAGCCTAGACATGCCATGGTCACTGCTTGGTTAGAGTGAGTGCCCTCCCAGCATGCCATGCTGTGGCCACCCTGTCCATGCAGGCAGTGGTCAGGTACTACAGTGTCCCAGCCATTGCCCCACACCCTGTGAAGATGCATCCTGGCCAATCCGCCCTGTCCGGCCATACTCAACACCTTGCTCCTCATTATGCACGTATTCAGGCTAATGCTGTTAACAGTGGAACATTGTGGGCCCGGTGAGGTGTTGGGCAGCCACAAAACAATGGATAGACATACACACACACACTCCTATTGCAGCATTGTGCACAGATAGGGGTGGTTGGCAACCCTGCCCGCCACACTGGTCCTGATCACAGTGCTGACATTGCTAAACTGTGCAGTAGGCAGTAGTAGTGCCCTGGTGATAACTGCAGCTCAATGCTGGGGCCAACAGCCTGACTCTCCATGCATATTTGGATTGTGGAGCCTGTGTGAGTGGATGTTTGTATCCCTGTTCGCTGCTGCTTTGGGCTTTGCACATGTTGCTGTTGTATCTGCATTGTAGAGTAAAACATAGGGACATGCTCTGCAGGAACCACAGCTGGGGCTTGAACCTGTGACCCTCTGCTTCTGGACACACTGGCTGGGTGTACTGCACCACACTGTTGCCACAGATGCATGGTGGTCCCTGGGGCTACCTGTACTTTTCCCTCAGCCAGACCTGTTATGTTGCACTGCACACCACGTACTGGTACAGGGCATGGCCTAGGTCCACTGCAGGCAGGTGCCACTGCCCCCTCCAGCACAAGCACACACACCCCTTGCCATGCTGACATGGCCATATGCTGTTGGTGCTGGTAGTGCGCAGTTCCAGGCCATCCACTTTATGGGTAGGTGGTCGCCTAGGGAGCGGGGTCTGGGGCATGGGGCATACATGAGCATCCTCACATCCCCCCCATCACTGCCTACCAACAGTCTGTCCCTTCTGTTTGGGGGAGGGTTGGCTGGGGGGATGTCAGGTCAGTGCCCTGGCAACTGTTAGCTCGGGTGGACCAGGTAGATGTAGGTGGATTGTGTTTGGTCTTTGTCAGCTGCTGTCATGCTGATTTCCAGTTTCTTTGTTCCTATGTGCCACCTAGGCGCACGCCTAGTCCACCCTGTGCCCCAGCTGCTACAGGTCCCGCCTGCAGCCCCCTATGCCCCACTTGCACCATCGCCATAGTGACCTTTCATACTTGGGCACTATGCTGTTGCTGGAAATGGAGCACTACTATCACGTTTCTTGGGCTCCCTGTCTATGCTGTACATTGCTGACACTTAAATGGTTTCTCTCTCCTGCAAATGTGCATCTAACGGCAGGTTTTCATTTGTGGTAGGATTCAGCCCTTCAGTTCAACGCGTTAGTGTGCAGGGAGCCTCTCCCCGCCCATTGACCCCTTCCCCCGCCCTCTCTCCACCCTCTGCGGTGTTTACCGTGGCCAGGGACGTTAACGATCGTTAAGTAACATTAACGCGCGTTAACGTTACATACCGCACGTTAACGTTACCTAACGATCGTTAACATTACATAACGCGCAGTCTGTAACATTACCGTAGTTTAGTAAACATGCCCCTAAGTATTTAAAGGTCTGAATCATATCTCCCCTATCCTTCCTCTCCTCAAGAGTGTACATATTTAGGTCTTCAAGTCTCTTCTCATAAGGCTTCTGATGCAGGCTCCAAATCATTTTGGTCACCTTCTTCTGAACCGTTTCCAGTCTTCAGATACCAGGTGATCATAACCTCTTCATTCTCTGTAATTCTCCTAGGGTCATGATCCCAGTGCTTTTCAGGTACAGTGATGTTGTAGGGTTTACAGAGTTTCCAGTGGATGAGGCATGCTACTTTGTTGTGCCTTTCTGTATAGAAATTTTCTGCCATCATAACTTCACAGCCAGCTATGAGATGAGTCACTGTTGCCATCTCTTTGTTACAGAATCGATATATGTCTGTTTTGCCAGATTTTTCTATGTTCACTGTAAACCATTTTGTCCATATCCGCTGTCCTGGACTGCAACTATTAATCCCTCATCCTTCGGTTTCAGTTCACCTCTTCTTAACCATTCATGTATGACAAAGGCTTTCCTGGAGTAACACTCTGTATTTCCCACTGTATTTGTGTATTTGCCACGTGTTTCCTCATTTGCTGATCTATTTCTTTGAAGAGTTTTTTCTCTTGTTTTGCAAATTCTGTTGCTTCCTTCCCTGTGCGTGCTTATGGATTCTCACTCATTCCTTCTAGTCGTCGGAATGCTTGTCCAAGTTTCACAATGAAGACAGATTCTGGATGTTTACTTTCATATTTCAGCACTGACAGGATGTGAGTTTGTAGTACTCATGAAGTATCATTTCCAAAGGTGGTCTGTAGGGGGTATTGTCTCCAAATGGGTTAGTTTACTGCTAACATTGAATATAATATTCCCATCATGCAAAAGAGAGCTTCCTTCTGGAGTTCATAAGTTATAATATGTATACACTATTCATCAAGGTGTACTTGGAAATTGCTTTTAATCTAGCTTGTGGCACACAATATGATGGGAAATATTTCTGTATCTTTGTCACATTTTTCTTGGTCTCCGATTGCTTTAGTTGGTACTTGAGGATCTTCTCTGTCTCTAGAGGATGCACAGAATAATTACTTGGCACTGATACTTCTATTATCAATGCTGTTCTTGTGTTTCTCCTTTACTGCTATGTCTGGTTTTATTGCATCAAGCTCATCAGTTGCAATGCGGATGTCCCACATGATCAACACCTCTTCCTTCTCCAGGGGCCCTTTTACTAAAGCATGCTAAGTGCAAAGCCTCTGTGTTAGCTATCAGGGGTGCGACCAGCATGCTCCCGGTAGCTAATAGGTGACCGAGCACCGCCACAAGCAGCACACTTAACAAGAACGCACCTGACGACACCCGTAGAGGTGCTAATTGCCACCTTAACTGCACACGCTAATGTGCTCTGCATGCACACACTCCACTTCTAACCCGCGAGTGCCATTTAACATGCACTTTAGCTGTCGGTAACTGGCATGCCCATGCTTTAAGAGTTCATTGTGGCCACTTACCACACACTATCACACACGTTAATCAGTTAGTGGTGTTTAGAAAAAGAGTCTCTTAAGAGTCATGATCCCAGTGCTTTTCTGGTACAGTGATGTTGTACTATTTACAAAATTTCCAGTGGATGAGACAGTCCACATTATTGTGCCTTTCCGTATAGAAATTTTCTCCATTATATATGTGTTTATGTTACCATAGTCAGTTCACTTCTTTTCCTCCTCTTCTCCCTTTTTGCCAGCCACTCAGTCCCTCAGTCCTTTTCCCCTTCCCCTCAGTGCTCCAGTCATCAAGTCTCAGACACACCTTCTTTTCCAAGGTAGGATACAATAAAAACCATAAGCAGTTCGATATTCAGCCGTGCAGTGAATGTATAATAATTTAAAACATCTATCCTAGACTTAGACATTTTCAAATGATATCTGCATTGATTGTTGCTATCCTTTTAGGACTTGTATAATGTGAACCTCCTAAGTAACTATTTGCAAGTTATACCTGTTATTTGTGCAGCTCAATTGGTTGTCTAACTACACCGCAGAAAGGCGGTTTATCAAATAAAATAAACATAAACATAACTTGTATGTTTAGCAGCTGAATATCGCTGCTTAGATGTGTAAGTTAGGAATCAAGGTAGCGCCACACCCAGAATGCACAAATTCCGCCCCTTTATGGGCAGATCATTTTGGCTGAATAACAATTTATAGCTCCAAAATTATCCATTCAAGTGGTCTGGAATATTTTATTTAAAAAAAGCACTTGTGTGATCTTCCCTTCCGCCAACTGCAGAAGTGCTCTACACCTACATACCTCAAGAACATTAAGCAATGGGAAGCTTTCCACATCCCCACAGAAGAACAACTGGACACCATCATGTTGCTATTATTGTTATTGTTGTTAAGTGCCATCAAGTCGGTGTCGACTCATGGCGACCCTCTGGATAGTTGTCCGAAACTGTGTTCAGTCTTCAGTCAGGCGGCTCATTGTTGAGAGACTGACACTCTGTAGCTGCTGTTATTGTATCGATCTCATTGCTGGCCTTCCTCTTTTGCGTTGACCTTCTACCTTGCCAAGCATGATGCCTTTCTCTAATGATCTCTCTCTTTGCATGATGTGTCCAAAGTATAAAAGTCGAAGTCTTATCATCTGAGCTTCTAAAGAAAGCTTAGGTTTGATCTCTTCTAGTACCGACTGGTTTGTTCTTCAGACAGTCCATGGTATACTCAGTATTCACCGCCAGCACCATAATTCAAAGGCATCAATTTTCTTCCTGTCTATCTTTCAAACTGTCCAAATTTTGCATCCATATGATGTTACTGAAAATATCATGGCTTGAACAAGTTGAATCTTTGTATGGAGAGAGACATCTCTGCTCTTGAGAATCTTGTTTAGGTCCTTTATAGCCATTCTGACAAGAGCAATGCGTCGTTTGATTTCTTGACTGCTTGTTGCTTCTTTATTGATAGTTGATCCAAGTAGGTTAAAGTTGTTCATGATTTCAATTTCTTCTTTAACGATGAACTTATTGATTTTGCCAGTTGTCATGATCTTTACATTAAGGTGCAGGCCTATTTTAAGACTATGTTCCTTGATCTTGAGAAGCAAATGTTTCAGATCATCTTCACTTTCAGACAGTAATGTGGTATCATCAGCACAGCGAAGGTTGTTGATGAGTCTTCCACCATTCTTCACACCTCTGTAGTCTTCATACAGTCCTGCTTCTCTGATGATTTGTTCTCCATATAAATTAAACAGGTAGGGGGAAAGTATGCAGCCTTGTTGTGCACCTTTGCTGATTTTAAACATTCTGTTTGAACTGTTGCTTCTTGATCAATGTACAGATTGTGCAAGAGAACGATCAGGTGTTCTGGTATATCCATGCTTCTTAATGTGGCCCAGAGTTTCTCATGGTTTACACAGTCAAAAGCCTTGCTGTAGTCAATAAAGCACAAATAGATATTTGGTATTCTTTAGTCTTTTCAAGGATCCATCTCACATCCACAGTGATGTCTCTCGTTCCTCGCCCTTTCCTGAACCCTGCTTGCACTTTAGGTAGTTCTTGTTCCAGGTTTGGTTGTAGTCTCTGCTGAATAATCTTCAGTAGAATCTTGCTGGCATGTGGGATCAGAGCAATTGTGTGATAATTTCCACAGTCAGTTGGATCACCTTTCTTTAGTACTGGTATAAACACAGATCTTTTCCAGTCAGTTGGCCATGATGTTGTCTTTCAAATTTCCTGGCAGAGCCTTGTAAGTATGGTAACAGCTGCATCAGATTGCTGTAATACTTCCATCATAGCCAACCTCAATATATCCACCTCACCACTGGACCCATGACCAGTCTCTTGGATTAACATCACAAGGAAGCAACTAGTGCCTAGCTTGCTGAATATTACCTGGCTATTGCTCACACAAGGCGACTTACCCCCCAGCCTCAAACAAGCCTCCATAAGACCAATATGGAAGGGTACTAATCTTGACAGAAATGACTCCAACTCATATAGACAGATATCAAGCTTGCCATTCATAACCAAAATTATAGAAAAGATGGTACAACATTTACAGGACTACATAGATATCCATGCCCCATTGGACCTTCACCAGCATGGCTTCAAATCTAATCACAGCATAGAGACACTCTTCACATCACTACTGGACAGCCTAATAAAGGGCATAGATAAATGCTAAGCATGGATTTATACTAATCTTCATTGACATAACAGCAGCCTTTGATACAGTGAACTACCTCAACCTATTAAGAAGGCTCCAATAAATAGGAATCTACGGCACTGGATTAAAATGGTTTACCTCATATCTAACACACAGGAAAGAACAAGTCAAATCCAGAAATCTTACTACTACTACTGAGCATTTGTATAGCACTACAAGATGTACGCAGCGCTGCACATGCAGATATAAGAGACAGTCCCTGCTCATCAGAGCTTATAATCTAGTCAAGACAGACAACATAGTCAAGACAGACAATACAGTAGTTGTAGACACAAGATACAGCTAGGGAGAATTGTAAGGAACCACAAAGGAGATCAAGTGAGTCACGATCTGAAAACAGCAGCGAAGAGGTGAGTCTTCAGCCTGGATTTGAAAAGGGCCAGAGAAGGCACCTGACATACAGACTCAGGTAGTTTGTTCCAAGCATAAAGAGTAGCAAGGTGAAAAGAGCTAAGTCTTGAGTTAGCAATAGAAGAGCACAGATAGAAGCAATTTATTTATTTAACAGGTTTTTTACATTGTAACTTAAACTTGGTAATGTACATTAAACAGGGACATTGATAACTTGGATTTTTCTGAGGCAATGGAGGGTTAAGTGACTTGCCCAAGGCCACAAGGAGTGCTAGTGGGAATCAAACCCTGGTTTCTGGGTTTCCAAGCCGGTGCACTAACCACTAGGCTACTCCTCCACTCCAGAAGAATTTGCCAGAAGAATGGAGTTTCCAAGGAGAGGTGTAGGGAAAGATGAGAGAGGAAAGGTAGTGTGGAGCTGCAGAGTGAATGCACTTATAGGTCAGCAGGAGAAGCTTGAACTGGATGTGGAAATGGTAGGGAGCCAATGAAGTGACTTGAGAAGAGGGGTAATATGAGCATGATGAGACTGGTGGAAGATTAGCCGTGCAGCAGAGTGTTGAAGAGATTGAAGGGAGAGAGATGATTCAGAGGGAGACCAGTAAAGAGTAGGTTACAATAGTCAAGATAGGAGGTGACTAAAGAGTGGATAAGTGTCTTAGTACTGTTTTCAGAAAGGAATGGTCAGATTTTGTTGATGTTATAGAGAAAGAAATGTCAGGTCTTAGCTATCAGATGTATGTATGTAGAGAAGGAGAGAGAGGAATTAAAGATGACCCCAAGGTTGCAAGCCAAGGAAACAGGGAGGAGTAGAGAGGAAGGGGAGAGGAGTTTTTAGGGGGGGGGAAATAAGCAATTCAGTTTTGGCCATGTTCAATTTCAAGCGGCAGTGAGACATCCAAGCAGCAATGTAAGAAAGGCAGGCAGAGATCCAGGCCTACATTGCCAGAGAAATTTCAGGTGTAGAGAGGTAGATCTGTGAGTCATTAGCATAAAGATGGTACTGAAAGCCATAGGAAGAGATGAGTGCACCAAGGGACTGGGTATAGAGAGAGAAAAGGAGTGGACCCAAGACAGATCCTTAGGGTACACCAACTGAGAGCGTGATAGCAGCAGAGGAGGATCCACTAGAACAAACACTGAAAGAGTGATGGGAAAGACAAGAAGAGCCCTTAAAACCAAGAGAGGACAAGGTATTAAGGAGAAGGTTGTGGTCAAGAGTGTCAAAAGCAACAGAAAGGTCAAGAAGGATGAGGATTGAGTAAAGGCCCTTGGATTTAGCCAGGAACAGGTTGTTGGAGACTTTGGCAAGAGCCGTTTCAGTAGAATGTAAAGGGAAAAAGCCAGATTGTAAATGATTCAGGAGGGCTTGAGAGGAGAGAAAGTCGAGGCAATGGTGGTGTACCACACATTCAAGTAGTTTAGAAATGAAGGGGAGGAGAGAGATGGGTCGATAGTTAGTAGGACAGATAGGATCTAGTGAGGTATCCCAGAAAGCTCAGTCTTGTCAGCACTTCTTTTTTAACATTTACCTACAACCACTTTGTACTGTACAACCTACAACCACTCTGTACCATAATAACTGAACATAATATTCAATACAAAATATATGTCGATGATATAATGATCTATACTCCATTCAACACCAACCAGCCCGATTACACCCAGATTCCTCTATATCTTGAGTCAATGATATAATTGCCAAATGAGCAAAACCTCACCGTAAACTTCAACAAATCAGAAGCCGTACACATAACCAGGAACCCCACATTCTCCCTACCCAAAGCCCTAAGGATCCTAAATCATGACCTGCCAGTCAAGCTTGAGGTGAAGTACCCTGCAGTTACCCTAGATCAACATCTTAGCCTCAAATCACACATCAAGAGAATTACTAAAGCAGCTTATCATAAAACAAGAATGATACAGAGACTCAAACCCTTACTCGATGACAGTGATTTCCAAATGCTGTGCCAAGCCATAATTACATTACAATAGTCTATTATAGATGTTATCTATCAAGGCCTCCCCAAGAAATCAACACAACCACTACAAATGGTCCAGAATAATGCACTGGAACAGCATGATATAGTACATAACACCAACCCTACAGCAATTACACTAGCTCCCAATTCACAGACGCTCCAAATTCGAAACTTTACTGATCATCTTCAAGCTACTACACAACTTATTGCCAACCATCCTCCAAACAAAGATCATCAAGGAGCCCGAGAACAGAGTAAGATGAATGGCAAACAAAAACCTACTATCCATCCTCAAAGAAAACATGAAAACAAAACAGACCACCTGCAACAGAGCATTCTCCTTTTATGCTCCGTCCTTATGGAATGGCCTGCCTGAGAGCATAAGATCCATCAAAGACATTTGTGACTTCAGGAAGGCAATAAAAACATTCCTCTTCACAGAACATTATGGACCGGTCGTATGAGCAGAATGTGTTCTCCACCCTTGTACTGCCTGCTCTACCATCCCCCCACTCCTTTGCCCCTATTGCCTTACACATCAACATCTCTCCTTGGTGAACTTAAGTTCACCCTTTCCTCCCCCTCCCCCCACCAAATTACCCCTTAACTTATAGGAACCCCCCTATAATATTTAGATTTATATCCTCCTAGACCGCCAGTACTCTATCAGCTTGTTCGCCTTTTGGCACCCCCCCCATATACTCCTCCAAGTTTATGCCCCCCATGTTCAATGTATATTTTCCGATTATGTTTCGATGTAAAGTGCTTTGAATATACGAGAAGGCAGCATAAAAAAACAAAACAAACATGTTAAATAAATAAATAAATACATACCTCTATATATAGAGAAACATAGAAATATGACGACAGAAAAGACCACATGGCCTATCTAGTCTGTCCTTCCATATCAACAACTACAACAGTCCCCTTTTTACCTTTAGAGATCCTCTGTGTTTGTCCCATGCTTTTTTGAATTCAGATAGTGTCCTCATCTCTACCACCTCCACTGGGAGACTATTCCACGGATCCACTACTCTTTCCGTAAAGAAATATTTCCGCATATCACTCCTGAATCTATCTCCCTTCACCCACATCCCAAGTCCCCTCGTAGCAGAACTTGCTTTCAATTGAAAGAGGCTCTCTTCCTGAACATTTATGCCACGGAGGTATTTAAACATCTCAATCATATCACCTCTATCCCGCCTTTCCTCTAAGGTGTACATATCAAGATCCTTAAGTCTGTCCTCATATGCTTTATAATGAAGACCACTAACCATTTTAGTAGCCACCCTCTGCACCGACTCCATCCTGTTCACATCCTTTTGAAGGTGCGGTCTCCAGAATTGCACACTATACTCCAAATGAGGTTGCACCAAAGACTTATACAGAGGCACTATCACATCCTTTTTTCTGCTAGCCATTCCTCTCCGTATGCGCCCAAGCATCCTTCTAGCGTTTGCCGTCACCTTTTCTACCTGTTTAGCTATATATCTGTTAAGATACAGAACATTATAAAAAAACATGCATAATCAAACTTAGGAGCATGTTTACTGAAGCATGCTACCCGGGTAGCATGGGGTTAGTGTGTGGTATTGGTGCCACACTGAAACATAGCATGGGGCTCCATGCCAAAAACCTTGAACCACCCTTGCAGCGTGCAATGGGACAGGGACTGGGTGGGTTAAGGGCATTGCCACTGTGGGGCAGCCTGAGCACATACTGCGGGTGCAACTAACACTACCTCAGTGGGTTGCATTAGTTGCTCCCATGACCATTTTACTGTGAAAAAGCATGGTAAATGCAGGGGGACAGCTGTAGCGCACAAGCATTGCCGACATGGGACTTCGTAAACATGCCTCTTAAATATTTATAGCTCAATGTTTAGAAAAATAATCTTTACTTCTAATTCTTAATGTTTATTTTATTGTAATCCGCTCTGTACTATCAAGCGCTGAGAAAGACAAAGGGGGGCATTTCCAAAGGCATTTCCATGGTTTTCACACCTGCCAACCATGTAAATGCCTCTCTGCTGGGCATTCAGCGGCGCTAATATAGCACTAATAAGGTGTTCTTGATATAATATGTTAAATGCAAGAAGAAGACAGAATATAAGCACAGATGTTAAATTAAAATGTGCTATCCTGTCCTATCCTATCTTTTAGGCCTGATTATGCACTTGAATCTTCAGTTTAAGGGTCATATTATCCAACCCCAGTTGAGTATCCGCATCCTAATTTGCTCAATTACCCATAGTATTTCCAGCTTATTGGGGTTTCGTTTTAAGTTTCTTTAATGCATCCAGCCTACAATAGCCTGCAGACATTAGTTTAGAACAATGGTATTCATTCCCAGTCCTTGAGAACCACTAATGGGTCAGGTTTTCAGGATATCCTCAATGAATATTCATGAGAGATATTTGCATTAAATGGAGGTAGTATGTATGTAAATATCTGTCATACATAGTCATATGGATATCCTGAAAACCTGAACCACTGATGGCCCTTAGGGACTGGGAGTGATTACCACCGATTTAAAACTTGTTGCCCCAAGGGTTCCATATCCAGGGGAAGACCGATTTGAACATCATCAGCATACAAAAGATTGGTGACATTATTAGGCTATATGGAGTCTGATAACAGCTGTGGGTAAAATATTAAAGAGAATGGGGGCTGAATAGGTCTCTGAGGGACTCCCCATAATAGATGCCATGAATTTAAAAGACAATCCATCCATCAGCACCCTCTGCATTCTCCCCGTTAAAAACGCAAAACAAAATTTAACACCTCCTCACTCATAGTTAAACTAGATAACCTGTCCAATAAAATGTTGCCACAGAAAGCATCAAAGTGACAGAGAAAGCTAGAAACACTAAAAAGGACATTTTTCCCAGCCTACCCATCATTGAAGAACATCCACTGAAGCTTTGAACACATGCTTTATACTATGTCTCACTCTAAACGTTGATTGGAAAGAGCTTAAAATGATCAGTTCATTAAAAAAAAAAAAATCCTGTAATCGAGTAGCCATCACCCATTAAATCATTTTACCTAAAAATGGTCAGTTTGACATTGGTGTAAAACTCTTACAATTACTGGCATTAAGAGATGTTTAATTATAATTGGCGAAATTTCAACATCCTTTAAAGAAAAGGGCATTTCACCCTCCGTCAGTGAAGCCTTAATGTGATCAAGGAAACCCTTACACAAGTGCTTCATTGACCAGTATGGACATGGGACCACGGGAAGAGCTGTGCGTCTCACCTCTTTTAAAATGTTCTTAAGCGTTCCCTAAACTGTCAACTGAAAATAACCCATTAAGGGTACTCTGTCTGCTTGACTATGGCCATAAGGGGCTCAGCTGCTTAGAATGTTCCAGGACACTGAGGATTTGATTGATCTTTCTGAAAAAAAACATTTCCACCAATCTTTTTTCACAAACTAATTCCGATGAGGCTTTTTCTATTACACTGTTAACAAAGCAAATTTGAAATGGCATGTTAGGTATTATTCAGAAAGGAGCATACGACAAAACTGACAATACAAAAATGCCTCTGTATTGCTTCATGGTGTGGCCACACCTTAAGTACTGTCTGCAGTTCTGGTTGCCCATCTCATAAAAGATATAGAGGAGGCACAGAGAATGATTAAGGGGATGAACACTTTGCCTCTGAAGGAAGGTTAACTAGGTTCGGGCTGTTAAGCTTGGAAAAGAACGACTGAGAGAAGATATGATAGAGGTTTATGCTACTTCTACGGAGCATTTCTATAGCGCTACAAGACGTATGCAGTGCTCACAGACACATGTAAAAGACGGTCCCTGCTCATCAGAGCTTACAGTCTAGTCAAGACAGGCAACACAGTAGTTATAGACATGAAATACATCTAGGGGGAATGGTAAGGAAACATACAGGCGATCAGGTGAGTCAAGATCCGAAAGCGGCAGCGAAGAGGTGAGTTTTCAGCCTGGATTCCAAGATTGTCTCCAATCCAAGTACTAACCAGACCCAACCCTACTTAACTTACAAGATCAGATGACATCTGACACACTCAGCAATATACTTCAGCCACACAACCCTATCATATACATACACACACACACACAATCGGGTCAATATTCAAAATGGGTTTAGCCAGGACCTGCTAACTTGCTAAACCCTGGCAATCCTGATATTCAGCCACACTATCTGGATAGTGCCACTAAATATCCCCACAGATTGCAGAAAGACTTCCAGTTAAACTCAGGGCGGACCATGGGTGGTCGCAGCAGCTATCCTATCAGAGGTGATATTCAGCCACTAACTGGATGGCTAAACTACATAGGCAGACAGAAAGGATCTTTGCCATGATTGTGCCTTTTCTTCTGCATGTGGGGGATGGGATCCCCGCAGGCAGCCTGCTGCCCACAATCATGGCAAAGACTCTTCCTGTCCGCTCATGGGCAGGGCCAGCCTGTCTACTAGATGGGTTAGGTGGCTGCCTATGGCAACAGACCTCAGTGGGTGGCACTTGCCGGTGCCCACAGCAGGCCATGTGCGTTGGCACATATCGCCTGCCACTTCTGACCCTCCTCCAAAGAAAGTTCTATCAGAGCGGGGTCAGAAGTGGCAGGCCATGTGTGCCGAAGCACATGGCCTGCCATGGGCACCAAAACGGCATCAGAAAGCCACCACTTCTAAACTGCCACCAAAAAGAGCCACCCCTGCCCCCAAAGAAACAATCAGTGGTGTGGCACAAAACTGGTGCTTTTAAACTACTGCCGCCACCAAGCTGCTCTGACCCACAAAGATGGAGGGGGTGGCGGTGGGGGAGGGGGGGGCTTGGCAGCCTGACCGGTGGGGGGGGGGGGGGGGAACACAGCCAGGGCCTCTACCTGGGGCAGCAGGAACTCTTGGGCTGGCCCAGCCCACTGGAGGATCCCTGCGGGCATAACAGGAAAGGCCTTTGTCATGATCGTGGCTGGCAGGCAGCAGGCTTCCCCCAGGGATCCCATTCCCCATGTGCAAAAGAAGAGGAGAAGCCGCGATCGCAGCAAAGACCCTGTTCTGCCAACAGGGGTCCGATCTTTCACAGGCACACAGGAAGGGTCTTTGCCATGATTGTAGTTTCTCATCTTCTTCTGCCTACAGGGGATGGGATCTGATTTTTGGTGGGGCCAGGGCCCATGTGGTCCACCCTGTCCAACGCCTATGACCTGTCCTAACTTTATCTGGTTACCTGTCCGGTTAGCGGCTTAATAGTTGCTGCAATTGTCACCAAAACCAGATATTCAGCGCCTGATACCAGATAGGCTCTGGCACTGAATATCCAGTTTTAATTTCAGTGGTGGTGGCCGGGCACTTCAAAGTGCCGACTGCTGCCGCTGAATATCAGCCTCTCACACATACACCCATAATCAGATACACATACATCGATACACACACACACACACACACACACACACACAGCATAGCTGGATCCCACACACTGCTTCCCATAATAGCCTTTCCTTGAAATTCATTAGACATGCATGAGAGATTAGCTATGAAGAGAATTGCATTTAAACAGATTATACAATAGAGGATGATGGAGAGAAAACCAAAAAGGAAAAACAAGGGCTTGTCGAGCTATGAGAAAAGCCAAGTGAAGTCTTCTGTGCAATGTGAGGCAGAGCCGCCCTTCCCTCTGTTCCCTCCACCATGGAAAGGAGCAGCTGCAGCAGCCCCGTTACTGAGGGGTTTTTGCCTATAGCACATGTGTGTTACACTGGCAAATGATGGTGATTACGTGGCAGGGGGAAAGGATTCTTCAGCTAATACCTATCTCAGGCAGCTTTCAGGAATGACTTGACAGTGAGGGAGATAACTGCACACTGCTCTCTATCTATCATCAAAAATCAGCTCTCCAAAGTCCTCTTTCCTTTGCTATGAGCAGTGCACCTGACACCTGGTCCCCCATCTCTTGCTTTCCCTGTAGGGCAGCTGATGCCTGGCCGCTCTGCCCCATCTACCGTAACCTCCGGATTCAACACATGAAGACGGAGGTGATGTTCATTACAAGGAACCGTAACTTCACTGCCCCAACAGTACTGAAAGTGAAGGAAGCAGACCTCCAGACCAAATCCGCGATCAGATACCTCGGCATCACACTAGACCAGAACCTAAATATGCAGGCTCATATAAGTAACACTGTAAGGGCAGTATATCATAAAATTAGATCCCTTAGATACCTAAGATCTCTGCTGGAGCCAGATGATTTCAGGACTATCTATCAGGCACTAATTATCCCGCATTTCGATTATGCAAATGCAATACTTCAAGGTCTCCCCCAAACCACCCTAAACCCACTGCAAATGGCAATGAACACCGCAGCAAGAGTACTGCACGGAGCATCCAGGAAAGACCATGTCACACCTATAATGAAACAACTCCACTGGCTCCCGATTCAAGGTAGAATTACATTCAAGACCTTGCTGCTCACCTTCAAAGCCACTCGTCAACTTCACTAACTGAGCTAATCCAGATGACACCCCACAACAGAGACAGAAGGTCAGTAGCTCAAAACACCTTGATAGTCCCAAGATCTATAACTCAATGCACCAAGTCAACATCCAGCAGGACTTTCAAACTTTATGCACCAGTGATCTGGAATAACCTCCCTCACAACATCAGATCAATCCCAGACATATTCCAATTCAGGAAGGCCGTGAAACACTACCTCTTCCTCATACATTACCCTGAAACCAATAGAAACTCAGCACCATTTGCCGAAACCACCCAAATCACCACTGTCTAAAACCATACAAACACATGATCAGCCTACAAATTGTATATATTGTATATATTGTGGTTGTACATAGTTACCCTGTTAGCCAAGTTGAATATCCTGTTCATATGTAAACACAAAGTACTATTGGAAATGTGTATGTTCACTGTTTATTGTAAACCGCGCTGATGCTGAATAGCGCGGTATAGAAGAGACTTTAAATAAATAAATAAATAAATAAATCTCTGCCCTCTCTCTCCGATGGGTATGCAGCAGACACCTGGTGCCCCATCTCTCCTCTTTTCCGGAAGTGTGCAATGCAGCTGAAAACTGACCTCCGCACCCCTCTCTCCCCTTTCCCTGTAATGCAACTGATACCTGGCTTCTCTGCCCCCATCATCACAGCTGTAAACTCTTATGGTATAAGAGATGTCACGTGGCGTGTGTCTTCCCTGTGCCAAAATCAAGGCTGCCAGCAATCCCCTGTTATAAAAGGATGCACCATATGTTGATTTTAAACATTTCCTTGTGCACTTACATTCTGCATGGAAGCTGTTCCTTATTTTCCAGTCACAATATGGTGACAGCTGCATTAACTGCACAGTTACAATCAGAGGCTTTTGCAAACCCAAGCCCCTATTTGCTAAGTTGCATTAAGGCAAGCCGTGAGTTATTTACTAATTCATGTACATTAATTGCAATAATGTGTGTTATTTGCCAAATAATGTAGCTTAATGTGAGAATTTTTGCCACAACACACATTAGTTAACTAAGAAGCATGGAGGGATATTCCGGCTCACCAGCATTGAGTATTCGGGTCGCTGCAGAACCCAGAAGCTAACTGGGTAGTGGCGATATCGAGCTGCTGCCCTGATAGCTTCTGGGGGTAAAGTTATCGACAAGTCAGGCGTGGCAAGGGCTGGCCTAACTAGGCGGCGGCTCAATATTGCCACTGCCAGGTTAGCTTCTTGTGCTATCTCTGCTATGCCCTAAGACGCCCACGACACGCCCCAATGCTAACTGCTTAGCATCAGAGCACGTAGCAGTGGCACCCGCAGATATCCTAACCATGTTAATGCCGCTGAATATCCCATTTAGCAGCATTTGCATGGTTTGCAGGTCTACCAACCAGGTAGATGTCTTTTAATATCTCCGTCCTCCAAGCAAATGCCTGCAAACTAGCTGAAATTGAACATGGGTCGTCATGAGGTAATTAGATCTTACCTGCTAATTATTGTTCCTGAAGGAACGACAGTCCAGTCCCTTACTTCAGGGTTACGCAACCCTTCCAGCAGCTTGGAGGCTGAGCCCAACCTTTTTGGGGTGGAGCGGTATATATACCACTGGTGCCACCCACCAACTCCAGTAAACGACTGTCAAAGCAGATATAACCAACCTAGATAACTCAGAAAACATAAGTAAACAAACTCAAATCTAAGTAATTTTTTTTTTTTTTTTTAACCAGGAGAAGTTAGTAGGAGAGGAGGTCCAGGGAGAAGGTAGGAGAACTGCCATGGTGCGTGCCTTTTCTCCAGCCTGACCCACCAACACACCTGAACCGCCCTCAGGCCGCAGACCCCTAACAAAGAGAACGGCCGGAATGGCTACAGAACTAGGGAGGGTAGTAGGGACTGGACTGTCGTTCCTTCAGGAACAATAATTAGCAGGTAAGATCTAATTACCTCTTCCTTATCGTCACTCCAGTCCAGTCCCTTACTTCAGGGAAGTACCAGAGCAGTACCAGCCCGGGCGGGATCCGCCATTCCGGAACGTAGCACTGCCTGTGCAAACCTAGAGTCCGACGAGCTCTGCACATCCAGCCTGTAGTGCTTGGTGAAGGAGTGCAGAGAGGACCAAGTCGCTGCCCTACAGATATCCAGAGGAGGTACTAGACTGAACTCCGCCCAAGAGGTAGCCTGTGCTCGAGTTGAGTGAGCGCGCAAGCCCCCTGGGACCTGTTTCCCCTTAAGGATATAGGCGGAAGCGATCGCCTCCCTGATCCATCTGGAAATTGAGGCCTTGGCTGCCGCCTCACCCTTGTGGGGCCCTCCGAACTGTACAAAGAGTCGTTCGGATTTCCGAAAGGGCGCCGTGCGGGAGAGGTAGCGCTTCAAGGCTCTGGGGACGTCTAGCAGATGGAGCTTACTGTCTCCCCCTACTGCCCCCTCCGGTCGGAGAGTCGGGAGAGAGATGGACTGGTTGACATGGAAGGGGGAGATCACCTTAGGCAAAAAGGAAGGAACCGTCCTAAGTACTACCTTATCCCTGAGGAAGGACAGAAAGGGAGGCCGAGAAGACAGGGCTTGTAGTTTGGAGACTCGTCTGGCTGAGCAAATGGCCACCAGGAACACCGTTTTCAGCGTCAGATCCTTCAAGGAGGCCTTCTTCAAAGGCTCAAACGGACCCGTGGCTAGGGAATTCAGAACTAGGTTAAGGTCCCAAGGGGGTATGACCGATCTTCGTTGTGGTCGGAGCCGCTTGACCGCTTTCAAGAACCTTGCAACGTCCGCGTTTGTTCCCAAGGCTTTTCCGCCCACCTTGCCCCTATAGCACGCGATGGCCGCCAGTTGTACTCTCAGGGAGCTGTGAGCTAAACCCTTGTCGAGGCCCGCTTGCAAGAACTCCAGCACCTCCGGGACCGAGGCCGACAGGGGATTCTTCCGGCGTTCTGTACACCATGCTTCAAAGATACGCCAGACTCTTACGTAGGAAAGACAGGTGGAGCGCTTCCTCGCGCTCAACATGGTCGCGATTACTGCCGGTGAGTAGCCGCGCTTCAAGAGCCGCGCCCTTTCAATAGCCATGCCGTAAGCGAGAATCGATCCACGTGTGGCATCTGAACTGGTCCTTGCTTGAGTAGGTCCTTCCTGACCGGAAGGTGCCATGGTCGGTCGGCGATCATCCTTACCAGATCCGCATACCAAGGACGGCGAGGCCAATCCGGGGCAATAAGGACTACTAGACCCCGGTGAGCTTCCACCCGCTGGAGGACCTTCCCGATTAGAGCCCAAGGGGGGAAGACATAAAGGAGCCCTTCCGTGGGCCACCTTTGAGACAGGGCATCCAGGCCCTCGGACATCCTTTCCTTTCTCCTGCTGAAGAATCGGCTTGCTTTGGCGGATGTGAACCGTGCCATGAGGTCCATTACTGGGGGACCCCACCGGGCCACTATCTGGTCGAAGACCTCTTGATGCAGTTCCCACTCGCCGTGATCTATCTTGTACCTGCTGAGGTAATCGGCCATGATGTTGTCCGTACCTGCCACGTGCTGTGCTGAGAGCGCCTCCAGGTGGACTTCCGCCCACTTGAACAGGGAGTCCGCCTCCTTTTCCAATGCCGGACTGCTGGTGCCCCCCTGGTGATTGATGTACGCCACGGCGGTGACATTGTCGGAGAGGACGCGAATCGCTTTCCCTCGCACTGAAGGCTGAAGAGCCCTGAGCGCCCGTGTGACCGCTCTCAATTCCAGGCGGTTGATAGGCCAAAGGGATTCTACTGCCGACCATTGCCCCTGGACAAACTGGTCCTCGAAATGAGCCCCCCAGCCTGCCAGGCTGGCGTCTGTCGTCAAGAGTACCCACTGAGGAGGCTCTAGGGGCATTCCGCGACTCAAGTTCCTTGGGCACCTCCACCAGAGAAGAGAGTGTCTGGTCCGAGGAGCACAGGGGAGCAGTCGAGACAAGGGGTGCTGTTGCGGAGACCACCGCCGCAATAGAGACCGCTGTAAGGGGCGCATGTGAGCTCTGGCCCACGGAACGACTTCTATTGCCGCCGCCATGGTACCCAACAATTGCAGGTAATGCCTCGCTGAAGGAAGCCGTCTGACCATGAACTGTGAGACTAGAGTTCTCAGGTCCTTTAGCCTTGAGCTGGACAGAAAGACCCTGCCCTTGCCTGTGTGAAAACTTGCTCCGAGATATTCGAGCTCCTGTGATGGAACCAAACTGCTCTTTGCTCGATTGACGACCCATCCTAGTTCTTCCAGAACTTGAACTACTTCGGCTGTTGCTTGGCGACTTTCCTCCTCTGACTTTGCCCGGATCAGCCAGTCGTCCAGATAGGGGTGCACTAAGATTCCCTTCTTTCGTGGGGCGGCCGCTACTACCACCATCACCTTGGTAAAGGTTCTGGGCGCTGTTGCTAGCCCGAAGGGTAGCGCCTGAAATTGAAAATGACCTCGAGGTACCGCGAATCTGAGGAACTGCTGATGGGCCCTTCTGACCGGGATATGTAAGTACGCTTCTGTCAGATCCAGTGATGTTAGGAACTCTCCGGCCCTCACGGCCGCTATCACTGACCTTAGGGTCTCCATCCGGAAGTGAGGTATCTTGAGGCAGCGGTTGACCTGTTTTAGGTCGAGGATCGGGCGAAAGGATCCCTCCTTTTTTGGGACGACGAAGTAAATCGAGTACCGACCCGTACCGCATTGGTCTGGGGGCACCGGGACTACGGCCCCGAGAGCTATGAGGCGGGAAAGTGTCGACTCCACGGCTTCTCTTTTTGCTGCGGAGCCGCAGGGAGACTGAACAAAAGCTGGGAGTATTTGCTTTGCAAATTCGAGGGAGTATCCTTCTCGAATCACTTCCAGCACCCATTGATCGGACGTGACTCGGGACCAGGCGGGAAGAAACTGCCTCAGGCGACCGCCTACCGGCAATCCGTCCTCCCGGACCCCCTGTATCTCATTGTTGCTTTCTGGGACCCGAGGAGAAGGAGGAGGAAGAGGATGAGAAACCTCTGCCCCGAAACCCTCTGGCACCTTGACCCCTAGCGTTAAAACGACCCCTGAGGAAAGGGTTAGGTCTGTTCGAGCGGAACCTCCGGGGTTCTCTGGATTGGTTCCGAGAAGGGGCAGAAGATCGTGTTTGCTTGATCCTGTCCTCCGGAAGTCTGCCGCCCTTGGACTCGCCCAGGTCCTTTACCAACTTGTCCAAGTCTTCTCCGAACAAAAGTTTCCCTTTAAAGGGGAGGCGACTCAGGCGAGCTTTGGAGGAGGCATCCGCGGCCCAATTCCGGAGCCACAAGTAGCGTCTGGCTGCCACCACCGAGGCCATGTTCTTTGCTAAGCTCCGGATGAGGTCATACTGGCTATCTGCCAAGAAGGCCGTACCTGATTCCAACCTTGCCGAGGTGGCTAGGACCCCATCGGAGGAACCCTCCTCCGCCTGGAGTTGCTGAGACCACCTCAAACATGCTCGTGCCACCCATGCTCCCGAAACTGAGGCTTGTAAGGCAAGAGCGCTCACGTCGAAGGCTTGCTTAAGGAGCGTGTCCAATCTTCTGTCCTGGGCATCCTTCAGCGCCGCGCTGCCCTCCACTGGGATGGTGGTTTTCTTCGTTACTGCCGAGACCGCCGCATCCACTCTGGGGGACTTCAGAAGTTCTTTGTCTGCCTCAGGGAGAGGGTAGAGCCGAGACATGGCCCTGACTCCTCTCAACGCTGACTCTGGTTGATCCCACTCCTCCTGAATCATCTGACGTATCACTCTGTGGACAGGGAAGACCTTCTGGGACCTTCTGACGGCCTGAATCAAGGGATCCTCCAAGGCTTCCTCCTCTGCGGGAGTATCCGAGGCTACGTTGAGAGCTTTCAGGGAGTCATTAATTAAAGCGGGCAACTCCTCCCGCCTGAATACTCTGATTATGCGAGAGTGGTCCTCCTCCGGGATCTCCCCTTCCTCCAGCTCCTCCTCTTCCTCCTCCTCCTTTTCCGAGGGCTCCTCCTCTGGCAAGTCCTGGGAAAGTGGAGTGAGGGGCTCTTCAACTGCCAGCCTGGGACGCTTCGAGGAAATCCCCGAGTCCTGGGAGTTAGATCTCATGGGTCTGACCAGTTTGCCTTCAGACGACGGACCCGCTTCCCCTGGGCCAAGACCCCTCTTACGCAGGCAATAGGCCTGGTGCAGCAGGAGAATGAAATCAGGGGAGAAGAAGTCCCCTGCTCCCCCTTCTCCTGCCGGCAGGGAGGAGGAAGGAGCTGGGGGAAGGAGGGTCTCTGAGTGCGAGGGAGGGGACAGCTGAGGCGCTGCTTCTCCCTCTAAGGGATCAGAAGACCCCTGCGAGGCCTGGGACATGGCCAGGCTGATTTCCTGTTCCACAGAGGAAGCGACAGCGGCGCAGCCCCTGCAGACCCCTGCCTCAGATGCAGTGCCCCTTCTAGTGCCACAAGAGGGACACCTCGGTTTGGCCGTCATGTTCTTGGGAGAGATCTCCTAGTTGCCTCCCCCAACAAAAAGATACTGTTCCCCCTCAGACTAAACAAATTCAATAAACAAGATTAAATCCAATTTAATTACATTAAAATCAATAAAAATAAATTAAAATAAATTAACTAAACTAAATTAGGCTAATAACCGGCCCCCCCCCCCCTTACAATATTAGACCCAGCAAGTTCTCCGGGGCTGGGGGGGGCTATGTTGCAATATTTCCCCCTCAATATCTCATTAAACGCCAAGAAAAGCTGTAGCAGGAAAACTTCTATAAATTTGCTAACAGCTTAAGCTGTATACTTGCGGTTCAGGAGCTCTTCAGTTCCAGGCCCGAGACCGCCGTTCTCCTTAGGGGCTCAACACGTGCTAGGCCGCAGCCACGTGGAGCCCTAGATGAATCGCCTGCAAACGCTGGCCTCTGCTGTCCCCCGCGCTCCGGCGGTAAGGGGGAGAGAGGAAACTGAAGCCCGAACAATTTCGGAGCTCACGCTGCCCGCCGCACTTCTCTTCCGCCGCTGAAACAGCGCGTCGCCGTAAGAAGAGAAGGGGGGGCTGAAGAGGATTCGGCTCTCCCCGCGTGCACGGCGCGTCCTCCAGCGCTCAGCCGCCAGCTGGGCTTCGGCGCGAGGACGGGCCGGATCTGAGGCAGGCAGACCGGAGAATAGGCAGCACGGGCAGTGAGAGGAGCTGTGGACTTTCCTCCTCGCTGCTGCCCGATCCGCAGAGAATCAGTTTCAGTACGCTGCGGGGAGGGAGGGAGGGGGGGGGGGGAAGGAGTACTCCGGAGAGAATCAAATAGGATACCAAAGATCCTGTAAATCAAATGAGTTAAATAAATCAAATTCAACTAAAATTAAATAAATTAAATTCAATAAATAAAATAAAAAGGAATTTAAGAGGAAAGAAGGACTCCAGTAAGCCCTAGGCTTACGGGACCCTCCAGCTGCTTGGAGGCTGAGTATACTGGAGTTGGTGGGTGGCACCAGTGGTATATATACCGCTCCACCCCAAAAAGGTTGGGCTCAGCCTCCAAGCTGCTGGAAGGGTTGCGTAACCCTGAAGTAAGGGACTGGACTGGAGTGACGATAAGGAAGCCTATATTACCCCTCTTCTCAAGTCACTTCATTGGCTCCCTATCAGTTTCCGCATCCAGTTCAAACTTCTGCTGACCTATAAATGCATTCACTCTGCGGCTCCTCGCTACCTTTCTACTCTTATCTCTCCTTACACCCCCCTCGGGAACTCCACTCTACTGGCCAACTGCTATCTGCGCCCTTCTCTTCTACTGCTAACTCCAGACTTCGCTCCTTTCACCTTGCTGCACCTTACGCCTGGAACAAACTACCTGTGTCTGTATGCCAGGCACCCTCTCTATCCCTCTTCAAATCCAGGCTGAAAACTCACCTCTTCGCTGCTGCTTTTGGATCTTGACTCACCTGATCTCCTTCTTTCCCTTTTCCTTCCCCTAGTTCCACCCCTGCTTACACCTTCCGTGTTTTGTCTTGACTAGATTGTAAGCTCTGATGGGTAGGGACCGTCTCTTACATGTCTGTGCAGCGCTGCGTACGACTGGTAGCGTTTTACAAATGCTCAGTAGTAGTAGTAGTAAAAATGAACAATGTAGCTTGTGCTAAATCTCACAAATTGTGTTATTCATGGAAATTTAAAACCAAGAGATGCTAATTTTCCTCCCTGAGAGCATCAGGCCACTAACGTGACCCAATGCTCCTGGGGTTCAACTTAAAGAGGCCAATGGTTTAAAAAATACCCCTCACCCTCCAATCCTGTTATTGGAAAAGGGATCAAGGGCATTTTTTTTTAATTGCAGGCCTGGCCCTTTAAAAGATATCGGGCCTGACATGGGGTGCTGTCTCCAGGAGTTCACGATATTTCCAGCTATCAGAATTGCAAACAACTTTGCCATATTACTGCAGATTAGTGAATCCCATGGTAATTACTTTCAAGGTAAACTAGCACAACAGTACTATTTTACTGCAGGTTAGTAAATAGAGGCCTTGGTATATTCACCTGAAACCAAGAAATTCTGCTCCCTTGCTCCAGTCTGTTAGCATTTTTCACTGTTTGCATACAGGTCACTAACTGGCTCCATGTCAGAAGGAAAGTTGAGCCAGGCCTGGGTATACAGTACATCTTCTATCATCTTGTAATTCCAGCACCACACTATCTGAGAAAAGTAGGAATTTCAAGTCCACAGATACAATGGACCACGCTCCAATATTATCTACAAGATTGTGATGTTATATCAATGACTTATAACCAGAATAGCAATAGTAGTTAATATAAGCGACAAGGTCTCAGACTTTAACATATCTGATAAATATGCACCTTTTTTTTGCATCAACGACCTCTAACGTGTCGCTTAAAGTTAATAATTTATAGCTTCTTAATCCACCTTAATCAACTGATTTTTTAAGCAAACTGTTCCAAAATGCTTAGCTTATTATACGTAATCCCCAATGGCAAAACTCAGCGCCTTCTCTGCGTTTCACTGTTATCCAGTTTCTTCAGGGGGTTCTTTTAAAAGCACTAATAACAAAATGAATAAAAGTCATATTAAGTACTCACGATCTTACATATCTCATCAGACTGAATTCGTGTTCTATAGAATACCATCATTATAAATCTGTACCTCTGTTACATATATCCTTTGTGTTGTTAAATTTTATATTCTTCGTATTCCATGAGCCTACCGGCTTCTCAACAAGACGCCGCGCATGCGGACTAAACTATTTATAGGTCATGCTGATCACATTATTCTATTCACCTGTGCGTGACAACGCTTATATGCCACTTCTATACACACACGCTCCAATCTATTTGAGCGTTTAGGCCCCCAGGTGTGACTGATTGCAGAGTATATATCCATCTTTGTTCTCGGATCAATAAAGTTTGTTCCTTCGATTTCCCATTGTATCCTGTAACAATTTGATCTACGCAGAAACAATGTAATTCTTCAAACTTGTGATTATATTCTAAACAATGATCCACAATCGGTGCTTCTCTAATTTTACAAGACAATCTACTACGATGTTCATTCATTCTTATTTTAAAAGTTCGAATTGTTTTGCCTACATATATTAATTGGCATGGACATTGAATGCAGTAAACTACATAACTAGAAACACAAGATGTTTTATTTTTAAGATGATATGTGATACCATGATATTGAAAATCAGTTACTTCCCGAGTAATATCGCAAATTCTGCAATCCCCACATTTTCTATGTCCATTGACACTTCCTGTTTGCTGAGTTGATAAAGGGCGCAGAACCGCTGGACTAAATTTTTCTTTTAGATTTTTATGGCGTTGCCAACACATCGAATGATTTTTTTCTTCTAAGCCTGGGATACTATTTAAAACATTAGTATGTTTTTTCAAAATTTGTTTTATTTCAGAACTGTACGGAGAATATTTTGTAACTAAGTTGATATTATGACTAGATGCCATCGTTTTCTTCCGGGGGCATAACAGAAGATCCCGGTTGTTAAATAGCGCTCTTGTATATGCATGATTTATTACTTGTTTAGCGTAACCCCTATTTAGAAAATTATGCTTCAGAATTTTTGATTGATGTTTAAAACGATCTTCAGAGCAATTCCTTCTATTTATTTATTTATAGTCTCTTATATACCGCACTATTCAGCATCAGCGCGGTTTACATGTAACAAAAATGCTCAGTACAGTTGAACGCGTATGAGTTTTACAGGTAACAGGGCGCAAAAACTTGGATAACAGGGGAAAACTATTTACAAAATTTATTATCAACAATTTTATATATCTAACAAACTGCGAAAAAGGTAGACTATCTCTTAACTGAATGGGACGGCACTGCTATAGTGAAAAAAGGATTTCTATCAGTGTCTTTTCTATAAATCAAAGTAATCCATCCCCTTTCATCTCTCTTTACTAGTACATCTAAAAATGTCATTATTTACATAAGCATGAGTAGATTGAATATTTTTATACCTATTGTTGAGCCATGTTAAAAACTCATTTAAATGCTTAACTGATCCTTTCCATAGCAAAAAGATGTCGTCAATATAGCGACACCATAACTTCAGATGGTCAATATATGGAGACAATTTTATCCATTTTTCTTCGTATGTCCCCATATATAAATTTGCTATGGAGGGGGCAAAAGTAGCCCCCATTGCTACCCCAGATATTTGTTGATACAATATGTTTTCAAATATAAAATAATTTTGATATACTGTTAGATTTGTCAATTCTAACAAGAAAGATAAAAGACAATCAGATAAGTCACCCCTACCTTTTAAAGCTGTCACTACACTATCATACGCTGCAGATTGCGGGATATTCGTGTATAAAGACGTCACATCTAAGGTGACTAATACAATATCCATTTCCATTGCCCAGTGGGCATGTTGCCTTAATATCTGCAAAAAATGAGTGATGTCTCTAATGTATGATGGTATTGCAATCATTAATGGCCGCAAATATGAATCTATATATACTGACAAGGGTTCTAAAGTTGTACCTCTCGTAGATACGATAGATCTTCCTGGAGGATCTGTTAGACTTTTATGAATTTTAGGTAATAAATATAACTTAGCAATTGTAGGGTACGGTTGATTCAGAAAATGCCATTCTTTCTTTGTTATTAACTTTGCTTCCAAAGCTTGAGAAGTAATTTTCTTAATCTGCTTTTGCAACTGATCTTCAGATCTTCTGCTAATACCTTATATATTTCAACATTAGATAACTGCCTAAAGGCTTCTTTGAGATATTGATCTCTATCTTGAACAACTATACCTCCTCCTTTATCTGCTCGTCGGATCACCAATTCTGTACGAGATTGGAGATCTTTCAAGGCTATTCTCTCCTTCGCAGAGAATGTGCTAAATGTTTATTTCTTCTTACCCTCCAACCATTCAATATCCTTTAAAACTAATTCTCTGAACAATATTAAGGAGGGATGCAATGGTCCCGGAGGGAACCAAGTGGACTTCAGTGGTAACTGTATTCTTCTAGAAGTAACAACCTGTCTCACATCCATTTCCATTGGTTTAGACGCAAAATACATCTTCAAATTAAGCTTTTGTATTAATTCCTCCAAATCAATCCGGAATTGGAAAGCATCAAAGAAGGTTTCGGGGACAAAGGACAAACCTTTGTTGAGAATCCATAGTTGTTCTTTAGACAAACTATATCCCGAGATATTAATCACTAAAGAATTCGATTCATTCTGAACTAAGTTATCATGGCTTAATTTTTCCGCCTTAGAGTCCCTTGATATTGAGTTTTCCCTCGTCCTCCTCCTTTCTTTTTCTTTTTCCCTTCTGCTTCGTCCAAAAAATCCTCTTTTGATCTCTTACTAGAATCGGTAGTGTTAGTGTCTTCTGAAGTATCATCAAAAACTACTTGTTTCCGTTGCTTTTTTTCTTTTTTCTTTAAATTCATCCAGGGATATACATTGGTGAAAGTGTTTCTGATGTTGTAGTGGGAGATCATTTTGCATCCAGTGATCACCAGATGGTGTGGTTCAGTATTAGGACTAGGGCTGTTAGAATCCATTCCAAGGTGAGGATCTTAGACTTTAGGAAGACTAACTTTGCGAAGATGGGCCAATACCTCAGGGAGTCGTTAGTGGGATGGGAACAGCTGGGGGATGTAGAAAAACAGTGGGCAAAACTGAAAGGGGGTATTTTAAGGGCAACCAACCTTTTTGTTAAAATGGTAAATAAAGGCAAAAGGAACAGGAGACCGCTATGGTTTTCGAAGGAAGTAGCTGAAAAAGTGAAGAAAAAGAGGGAGGCCTTCATGAAATACAAGAGATCACAGAGAGCAGAAGACAAGCATCTGTATTTGGAAAAACTTAGAGAAGCTAGCAAAGTAGTCAAGAAGGCAAAGATTCAAAAGGAGGAGGAAATAGCCAATGCAATAAAATGGGGGGATAAGACATTTTTCAGATATATTAGTGAGAAGAGGAAGAGCAAAAGTGGTATTGTCAGACTCAAGGGTGCAGGGGGGGAATATGTAGAAGCTGATAAGGATAAAGCGGAATTGCTTAACAAATATTTTTGTTCTGTGTTCACAGATGAAGAACCAGGAGCAGGACCTCAGAAAACACCCACAAATAAGAACAGAAGCGAGGGACATCTTGAACTATTTTCAGTAGACTGTGTTCGTGAGAAACTAGCTCAACTTAAAGTAGACAAAGCGATGGGACCGGATGGGATACACCCTAGAATACTGAGGGAACTTGGGGACGTTCTAGCAGCTCCACTGACTGACCTTTTCAATGCCTCGTTGGAGTCAGGAGTGGTGCCAAAGGACTGGAGAGAGGCTCATGTGGTGCCTTTACACAAAAGCGGAAGTAAGGATGTGGTTGAAAACTACAGGCCGGTTAGTTTAACTTCGGTGGTGAGTAAATTATTGGAAACGCTGCTGAAAGAGACAATAGTGAGGTTTCTGGAGTCCAGCGGATTACAGAATCCGAGGCAGCATGGATTCACCAGAGGCAGGTCTTGTCAGACAAATCTGATTGATTTTTTTGACTGGGTGACCAGGGAGTTGGACCGAGGGAGAGCTCTAGATGTGGTGTATTTAGATTTCCGTAAAGCCTTTGACACTGTTCCTCAAAGGCGACTTATAAACAAACTGAGCAACCTAGGGATGGACCCTAAAGTTACTGCTTGGGTTAGAAATTGGTTGGGTGGGAGGCGACAAAGAGTACAAGTAAATGGAGCTCACTCTGAGGAGAAGGATGTTACCAGTGGTGTGCCCCAGGGATCTGTCCTTGGTCCAATTCTTTTTAACATCTTTGTTAGTGATATAGCGGAAGGGCTGTCGGGTAAGGTTTGCCTCTTTGCGGATGATACCAAAATCTGCAATAGAGTAGACACCCAGGAAGGGGTAGATAACATGAGGAGGGATCTAGCTAAGCTTGAAGAATGGTCTAGAATTTGGCAGCTGGGATTTAATGTTAAAAAATGTAAGGTCATGCATTTGGGCTGCAGCAATCCAAGGGAGCAATACAGTATAGGAGGTGAAGTACTTTTGTCCACTAAAGAAGAGCGGGACCTAGGCGTGGTTGTGTCTGATGATCTTAAAGTAGCTAAACAGGTGGAAAAGGCGACAGCAAAAGCTAGAAGGATGCTTGGGTGCATACGGAGAGGAATGGCTAGCAGAAAAAAGGAGGTGATAATGCCTCTGTATAAGTCTTTGGTGCGACCTCATTTGGAGTATGGTGTGCAATTCTGGAGACCGCACCTTCAAAAGGATGTGAACAGGATGGAGTCGGTGCAGAGGGTTGCTACCAAAATGATTAATGGGCTTCATTATAAAGCATATGAGGACAGACTTAAGGATCTTAATATGTACACCTTAGAGGAAAGGCGGGATAGAGGTGATTGAGATGTTTAAATACCTCCGTGGCATAAATGTTCAGGGAGAGAGCCTCTTTCAATTGAAAGCAAGTTCTGCTATGAGGGGACATGGGATGAGGGTGAAGGGAGATAGATTCAGGAGTGATATGCTGAAATATTTCTTTACGGAAAGAGTAGTGGATCCATGGAATAGTCTCCCAGTGGAGGTGGTAGAGATGAGGACAGTAACTGAATTCAAGAAAGCATGGGACCAACACAGAGGATCTCTAAAGGCAAAAAGTGGACTGTTGTAGTTGTTATGGAAGGACAGACTAGATAGGCCATGTGGTCTTTTTCTGTCTTCATGTTTCTATGTTTCTATGTTTCTATATCCCGTTGTGTAATCTTCATAATCCCTTTTTAACTTTTTTGACTTAACTTTTTTACTTCTTCTCTTAATATTTCAACTTGTTTTTTCAAATCGTCAAATTGCTTAGTAAAACATTCAGTAGATTCCACTTCTTTCAATTTCACCATCATAGATTCAGCTTCCTCATTTAATGTATCAATATTATTTTTCGTGGTTTCAATTATCAAAACCATTAAATCCAATGAGCATTTGTTTAGAATTTGATTCCATCTTTCAAGAAATGTTGAGTCAGTAATATACATTCACGGTTCTTTATATATCCTCAATCCATGCGGTATATGATGTCTTCGTAAATACTCTATCAATGACAATCTATGCAACTCCAGAGGTACCGTCCTCCTTTGAAGTTTTAATAGATCATCCCAGTTGATGACACCTGTGCATCAGCCCCTTCAGATGTAAACGGTGTTGTTTCTTTACACAAGTCCGATATATAATCTTCTGTGAAACTAAACGTTTCTTTCCAAGAAATTTGACCTTCCATAAATGTACCTAACAAGCCACCAATTAGGTCACTTTCCAGAGCGAATTTTCTGCTAATTTTTCAAAGTACCACGCTCCAATATTATCTACAAGATTGTGATGTTATATAGCAGAAAATTCGCTCTGCAAAGTGACCTAATTGGTGGCTTGTTACCCACAGATACAATGGGGCAAATGCAGCCCTGGCCCAGTTGTCCCTTATGATGTCAGCAGAGAATCCATAGGTTAAGAAGGCATAGAATGTTCAACCCGTGGAGAGATCTAATTGGCTCAACAATCTCTAGTGCTTTATGCTTGTACTTACAAGAGGTTATGCTGAAGGCATCAGCCAATCAGGGGGATTCATTCATAAGTATATGACATCACAGGACAAGGCAGAACAAGACAGAACAGGGTAGGGAAGGAGGACAGGAGGAGATGAAGTAAAGAACCGGAAAAGACTTGGAAGCACCTTCTGACTCAAACGGAGATGGAAGGTCAGTGTTATGGGTCTAAACAGATGAAGAGGAGGAAGGCATATTGGGTAACCTTTTTTGAGGCCCCTCATATAAGAAGTCAGCTCTAGTCTGTCCGGGTCTCCTCAGATCAGCTTCAACATGCATAAACCAAACTCCCAGAGGTAGCCCTGAACTCTAATCCATCAGAAAATGACAGAACAAGATGAGCAGCACTGCACAAATTGGAGGTGGGACTCCCAGTCCCCTGGCTAATTCTGTTAACAAGATGATTTCTTATCAGGGCTCATTATGTCCAATAAGGTTGAGAAGGAGAACAGAGACATGGGAAGAAATGTAGAGTAAGAGAAGGAGGAAGATTCTTCAGTTAACGAAAGGGAGAGAAAAAAGTGAATTGTTTGTCTTAAAGATATGATGGAAAAGGAGAGAGAGATGGCGAGAGAGAGAGATGTATCTATTGCCAGTATTATTCAAGTGATAAATGAATGCAGACTGAACTGGTACAGTTTAACTATATTCAGGAATAGACTTTCCTCAATGCTCATGAGCAATATACAGCTCCTAATTAATATTCTTAATATTTAATGTTTCAGGGTGGATTAAAATCCTTTGGCAAAGTGTCAGAAACCAAGACCATGAGGCCCTGTAATACAATCTCTTTCCAGCCATCTGGCAGCATCAATGCAATGAGTTAAGCAGATCTCAATCAAAAGAAAGGTGAGTAAACACCAAAATAGGGTAAAATAATTATAAAGGAGCAATGAGAAAGCTGGGTATCCTTAATCTGAACATTAGAAACCTTCTCCTCCTAGCCCCAAAACTGTTTTTCTCTCTTAAGTGCATTAAGATGTGTCATAAACAACCTCTGGGAAAATTCAGATCCAGTCATTTAGCCAGGCCCCAGGTCTTCCCTCAGGGTGCGTCTGATCCATTTCATACATCACTAGAGGACACAGCTATCACCTGCTGATGTGACCTTGAACTAAACATTTTATTTCCTTGTACCTCAGGTCTAGCCCCCCAACTTTACCATGATTCCATATATCCTTGTGTGGGTCATTTAACCCGGCCAGGTCTCAAACTTAATCCCAGGCTCTGCTACCTACTCTGTATCCTTGGGTGGGTTACAATGTGTGCCTCCAGTCTAATTCCAGTTATGTACAGACCTTTTTTAAAAAGCAAGGGAAATAATGAGCTTAATGCTTCCTGTAAGGGCTCTGCTGCCTCACTTCAGGATGTCATTTAGCAGTTTTACTGTAAAACAGCAGATTGTGACATCATCATCCATTATTGAGGCTGCCTTGCTGCCATTGGCTACAGAACAGCCCGATATGCAGATGAGCTCTTAAGATGCCCGCATATTTGTGGCTCAGATGTGGCGTGAAAATTTTCCATAATCACACCGCATGTGGTGCTGAAACAGTCGAAATATTACTCCTAAAAAAATCCCTGAGAGAGAAGCTACATGCAAATATATGCAGAGTCCTGAACAATCCCTCAGGATTCTGTGAAATGTGACGTGCACAAGACTGAATAATGCAGACAGGAGCCAGAAAATCAAAAACAGATGAGGAAAGGGGAAAAAAAACAGGAGTGGGGGAGACAGATCCCTGGTTTTAAAGCCTGCAGCTAAATTATAAACCAGGTTACTGAGGCGGAAAGAAGCCACAGAGAAACAGGGAAGAATATGTAGAAAACCATCTGTGCTTTTAATAATAATCTATTCTATGATAACCTCAGAACATATTCTTTCACAGAAAAGCTCAAAGAAAATCAAGAGTAGAAAAATAAACTAGGGCCCAATAACAAGGCAGGGTTTTATTATTACCAAGTGTATATAGCTCCTGCATTTTTTCACACTAGGCGATCCTGATAGGGAAAAGTAAGGTTTACCTATAAGACCATGAGTGGAGCACACAATAGGTCTCAAGAGCCGCCATATCTCAGCAATGGAAAGGCAGGCAGCCTGCCCCCCCAGCTGAACACTAAGCCAAAGACACCATATTTATTTATTTAGCAACTTTTTTATACCGCTAAATCTACCAGTCACAGCGGTGTACAGGGAACAATTAGAACAGGTAATGTTACACGGAACAAGGTACCTAACTGCCACAGAGTTTGAGCTATAATAGAGATTATGTTTGGAAATTAGGGAGTGGGGGAGGGGTGGTGGCTGTGATTTTAATTAGCGTTATTTTTCATATGGTTTCATTTCTCTTATTGTGTAAACCGCTAGATGTCTTTTGATCTATAAGTGGTATATCAAATCAATAAATCAAATCAAATCTCCAGCAAGCACACTGCAGCCCAGAGTTTAAAATTTAAGTTGGTACCTGCATACACTATTTTTGTTCCTAATCACCATATTACAGAACGTGAGTGCAGAACATGGACAACTCAGGCCCGATATTTAAAAGGAATTATCTGTGTAATGGTAGCCTTGAGCAAGACACGTAACCCTCCATTGCCTCAGGTACAAACTTAGGGCCTGTTTTACTAAACTGAGCTAAGCAGTTAACCTGCATTTTTGCATGCAGCATGCATGCACAAGGGCTCACAACTGTGCAGGCGTGACAGGCAATTTGCGCGCTAACTGCCAATGGCATAATGGGGTGATGAATGGGTGGAGTAGGGGCGGAAAGTAGGTATGGAGAACACATTGCAGTTAATGCGAGGAGGATCATATCACGTGCTATCAATGTTGCAATTAGCGCGGGTGCAACTAATGCCACCTCACTAGGTGGTGTGGGTACACGTGTGGTTAGCGTGCCGTGCATTAGGGTACGCATCTGGGTGTTAACTGCTGAGAACATGCTGGGCATGCCCCCAGTAATTACTACAGAGGCTTTGCACATAACATAGGTTAGCTTAAGTGCTAAACGTGCGTTAAGTGCAAAAATCTAGCCTACTTTAGTAAATAGGGCTCCTTAGCTTGCAAGCCCTCTGAGGACAGGGAAATACCTACTGAACTTGTCTTCAGCTACCGCTTGAAAGGTGTGAGCTAAATAGTAAGGGCCCGATATTCCAAATAAGCTGTGCTCCTAAATTTAGGTTCTTAAGTTAGGATCCTAAATTTGTGCTTTATTTTCAGCCACACTCAGGGGCCTAAGTTTTTAGCTGAAAATTCATCCTAATTTGGGAGTTTAAAATGTATGCTCCTACATTTAAGCCTGCTATTTATTTTCCTAAATTCATCAGCCTAATTTAGATGACTAATGCTGGAAATCAGTGCTAAGCTCCTAACTTTTTTTTCTCTCCCTAAATCTGCACTTGTTGCCGTCCACTTTTTATGCTCCTAAAGTTAGGAGTTTAATGTCATTTTAAGCAAAAGCAATAAGGCATTCAGCCCTAATAAATTTTCAAAGAAGCCAATTTAGCACCACAAATCCTTTGAATATTGGGCCCTAAATAAATATAACTTAAATAGTCGCTATGCGGATAAGTCCACTATCCATAAATTTTTAGTGGCACTATATAGATAGTGCTGCTGAAAATTCTTTGACCATCTGGTACTCTCCATTTAGTGCCAAGTGAAAGGACGAAAGAGGGCATTTTGCTCAGATATAGGGAATAGAGGGCCTGATATTCAAAGGCATACATGGTTTACAGAGCTGTAAGCTGTGTAAATGCCCCTAAGCGGGATAATGCAGAGCAATGCCGCTATACGCCCTGATGATAACCGCTTAGCATTAGGGCATGTCCGGGGATGATATTCAGCCGCGGCCCAGTTATCTCTTGGTGGCAAAAGTTAGGTGTAGCCAAAGCTGTCCTATCTTTCGCTGCTGGAGCTAACTGGGCAGCAGCTGAATATCACCGCTGCATGGTTGGCATCTGCGCTGTCAGCATACATTTGAAGAGTAACTGGACTCACATCTTACATGCGCCATGTGTGGCGACCCTGGATATTCAATGCCGTTGGCCGAATATGGCCCCGGATTGAATATCCAGAGTTAAAGTTCAGCAGTAGCGGCTTTGCTTCTTAGAGGCGCAAAGCCATCGCAAATGAATATTGGGCCCAGAGACAATATTCAGCTGCTATCTGTATCACTACGCAGTTTAAGTTAGGAGAGACCTATTTCTGTCCTAACTTGAGCTACTTAGCTATATAAATGGCAGTTGAATGCCGCTACTATTGTACAATAGAGGCACTGAATATACATGTTTTTTTTTAAATGCAGCAGCCAGTGCTTTAAACAAAAGCTCACTGTAAGGTTTAAAAACGGACCCGATCGTTTTTCTACATATGCTTGCTAATATCGCAGTGACATGAGGTGATTCTCCTCCTATTTTAATTCAAGATTGTCTACAAGTAATTCGGTGGCAATAAAACGAATACTAGTGCCACACTGGGTTAAACTAATGATCCATCAAGCCCAACATCCGGTTTCTGACAGTGACCAATCTGGATCGCTTGGAAACTCTTGGCAGATCCTAGTGGGGAGATCTCCTTTCTGCCACACGCTCCCAGATACAAGAGCAACTCCTACATCTTCCCGAAACTTGCTCGATAAAGTAATATACAGCACACGAATTTCCCATAATACGTAAACCGACCACACATTTCAAAATGTCTTCACATTATTACAGACTCCTGCTTGCAGCCCCCTGTGAGGCGCTGGCATCCTGCATAGCCACCAGTAGCTCACATCAGGAGGGCGGCGTTCTATCCACTTCCAAAGATATAAAGAACCGGGACACAAACTGCGCTCTCTTCTTTTTAAAGAGCAGGATCTTATATTGCTTTCCAGGTGATTTTACTGCTATAGAGTGACCCAGACAAATGTTTATGACTTGGAGAACTGAAAGCATAACTGAAATGCCAGCTCCTACCTTCATGGGATGTCCCTTGGTCTTCAATGTTCCTGCGCGGGAGTCCCCTACCCGAGCTGCTGCTGATAGGGGGAGGTGCTGCGATGCCGTGCTAAATGCACAACTAAAAGCATAATATCACAGCACCTCTCTATACTGGCAGCAACATGGGGGGGGGGGGGAGAGAGAATTCCAGCACACTTGGCGGGGACGTTGCTCTTCACTAGAGTGTGGAGCGCGAGGTTCCTTCCTGTATGCACAAAGCTTATCCATTTCGGCATACTACCCATACAGAGTGGAGAGCTATTCTAAGGAAGGCAGGTACGTTTGTACTTTAGATCTTTGGTGATATTTAGTAGCTGGCCAGACTGGTGTAGAACTTGCATGGTCTAAATCTAGCTTGTTTAGTATGAAATGTTTTTTTTGTAAATGAGCTGGGAGGCATTTATGAAGGAGGTATTTTTAAAGTTTATAGAGCGCAATAAAAATTAAGCACAGATAACCCCACTTTTAAGCACACTCATAAGAGACGGACATGTGTGTAAAAAGCAAAGGAAAAACGAGTGCACAATTAATGCCAAGAGTATTTAAATATATTTAAATTGCAGGTAAATGTGCAGCACATAATAAAATTGTCTGCTAATACTGGCTGCGCCTGATGCAGAGAAATGCGTAGAGGATTTCGCAACCAGCCTTAGCACCAGTATCTCTATGCCTGGTCTTGAGGTAGCTTAAATGTTTACCCGTGCCCCCGACAGTATTTTGATGGTATCAAGGGCTTTCCCCGATACCTGCATCATCTGCGGAAAAATGTCAAAGGTGATCCAGGCATCAGGGAAATCTCCCGATGTCATCAAAATGGTGAATCCCTGGTGGCCCAGTGGCCCTGAACCCCCCACCCCTCTCCGAACTAAAAATAAACTTGCTGGCCCAACGGCCCTGAACCCCCCTTCCGGTACCTTTACAAATAAGCTGGAGTGCTGCCCTTGCATCACTACAACTGCAGATAAACAAAGTAACTCATTGTATCTACAACAAGATAAGGACCCTCCAACACTTACGGCCCCTACTTGAACCACATGATTTTAGAACGGTCTTCCAAGCCATAATACTGCCACACTTTGATTTCTGCAACGCCATCCTACAAGGAATCCTGAAGAACTCCTTGCATCCCCTACAACTTGCCCAACCCATAGCTGCTTGAATCCTTATGTGCACACCTTGGTTCAATCATATCATACTAATGAAGCTGTATGGGAGCAATTCTAATCGACATAAAAGAAATCCCACGCTCCCAAACCAAAGCTTAACTCAGACGCTATCTCCAAAAAATTCTAAACAATTCCAACAATTACTTCACAAGGCAATAAGACCTCAGGGTGGCTAGTACCCCCACATGCAGCGAGAAACTCACTGTAGGGAATAGCTGATGCTCACATCATAGGTCACAGTCTTACTAAATTCCCTAATACATAAAGAATTACTATCCAATTTCACACCATATCAAATTCACCCTGGGACCATAGAACAAATTACAACAACATACACATTCTACCCAATACCTATCAAGATTCACACACACAGCTCAAAAGCATCAGAATCAATCAATTATTACGGTGAGGAACAGTCGGGAAATCTCCTACAATAATAAAAGAATATAATCATTATCCAAAATAAATAAAGGACCAAAATAGCCCATATACACTTATCTTATCGTGGTTTTCTCCAACTTTCTGCTCTGTAGCCGCTTCAAACGTTCATCTCAATAGTCGCTTCAATAGAAGCTCAATGAAACATGACCAACAGCAACCAGGAACACTCCCCTAGTTCTATCATAGCGGGGAAAATACTGCACCTCTTTATGGATTTATAACTAAGTATTGCCTTGTGGAGTAATTGTTGGAATTGTTTAGAATTGTTTGGAGATAGCGTTTGAGTCAATCATATCACACCCATCCTAAAAGAGCTACATTGGCTACCCATGCTTAGTCAAATCAAATATAAAACACTGATGACAACTTTCAAAATAATCCATTAGTTGTCCTCTCAATATTTATAATCCACAATAAAGAAAATCACAGAAAATCATCAGAGAAGCAGCAATGCAACAAATCTTCTGGTTCTACCTCCTGCTTTGGCCAATCAGACAACCTGCGCCTGGGCATTCTCCATCGATGTCCCTCGCTTCTGGAAGGCTGTACCCAACCACATCAGAGACACCCATGACCTTGCAACATTCCGAAAGTTGCTAGCAACCTATCTGTTCAAGGAACATTTTGATGGTACTACCTAACTCGGACAACCCCTCAACTAGATAAGAACCTAATTTGAACTCAACCTGTACATACCTTCCCTCACCCCAATACCCTTCCCACCTCCTGCCCCTTCCGATTAAATTGGGACTAATACTTGTTAGTCTGCCTACCATGCTGCACTAGTTTACTTTATTCATATCTGCCTACCATGCCATATTATTTATATTTATATTTATATTTGGCACAATATCGGAAGCTCTAACTGACTTGAATAACCCTCTGGAAACCTCAGGATGCGGCGACCAGAATTACACACAATATTCAAGGTGTGGTCTCACCATGGAACGATATAGAGGCATTCCCCTCACCTCAAACAACTGCCAATCAACCCTGCTTAACAACTTTAAAACCGCCACTCCGGGGAAGATCAGTAGAACGGAGGGATCAGAAGAGGCAGCAGCCATGATCGGGGGACTGTGGGCGGGAGTTTCCCCTCACCTCAAACAACTGCCAATCAGCCCTGCTTAACAACTTAACCGCCGCTCCGGAGGCGCGCCCACGCCTGAGGGCCTCGCAGGAGGGCCCTTTGGCGTGGCCCTTAGGTGTTGGACCAAGCGGGACCAGAGAAACGGCTGTATTTATGAATGGTTACTTTGCTGGTATGCCTGTTTTAGGTTATATGTTATATGATGTGTTTATTCTTTCCCCTTTGTTATGTGCCCCCAGTGCTTACTGTTTGATGTAATGTAGAACCGGTGTTTGTTTCCTTTCCTTTGTATATTCTTTGTCTTGTATTTTACCGCTTTGATTGAAGGAAAAGGCGGAATACAAAACTTGTCAAATAAATATTTTAGATATAGCATTACTTAACCTGTTCACATAGTAACATAGTAAATGACGGCAGATAAAGACCAGCATGGCCCATCCAGTCTGCCCAGCAAAGATGGCAAGAGTAGGTGCACCTGCCGCTCCGTGCAGGCCACCCCTCTTCACATCTGTTTTAGGGGTAAACCCATCGCTCCGTGTGGGACACCCCTGTATGTTGTAAAATTAGATAAGTTTAGTTTGATTTTATCCTGTTGCTGTAAAGAGATCCACTGTGTCTGTCCCATGCCATTTTGAATTCTGTCACTGTATTTGCCCCCACCACTTGCATCGGGAGGGCATTCCAAGCATCCACCACCCTTTCAGTGAAAAAGTATTTCCTGACATTGCCTTTCAATTAACCCCCTTGCAGCTTCATGTTATGCCCAGGACTACAAAAGGGGACTGTTACTTCTGGAGAGAGCTCTGCAATTGTGAGTATATACTTCTGGGAATTTTCTGTAAGGAATTCTTTGTATTAAAGCTAATTAATCTGTGAAACCACTATTTTTTGTTAAATCAGTCAGGGCCTAGTAGCAGCAGTTTAAGTTTAAATTTAAAACACAGAAGAGAACTTTCTGGTTACATACCATACCCAGCAGAGAGCTTGTAGTTTAAATTTCATAATAAGTTAGAGCCTAGCAGCAGCAAAGAGCTATAATTTAAAATTTAAAATCAAATAAGAGTATAGCTTACCTCAGCAGCACAGGACAGGGTACTGTTTAGCAGCCCTCTTTTAATAAGTGTAAAAGAGACGGCTGAGGGGAGATATGATAGAAGTCTATAAATTAATGAACGGAGTGGAACGGGTAAATGTAGATCGATTGTTTACGTTATCAGAATATAGAAAGACTAGGGGACATGCAATGAAGCTACAGGGTAAACTATTTGAAACTAATAAAAGAAAATATTTCTTCACTCAATGTGTAATCAAACTCTGGAATTTGTTACCGGAGGATGTAGTAAAGGCTGTTAGTGTAGCTGGGTTTAAAAAAGGTTTGGACGGAGAGATGGCCGCGTTGTGAGAGAGCTCCGTCCCCACTACCCCAAATCACCAGCTAAAATGCGCTAATAACTGCAAAAACTACTTCTCCTACCTGCCCTGGGTCTACTGAGGTGAGCAGTGCTCTCCAGAGCTGAGTTAGACGACCCCCCAAGATGCTGAGTCGCCGCGGAGCCCTTCTGCGAAGTGCGGCCTGCTGCCACGTGTCTCTCTCTGCTATCTGCCTTGGGCCCGGCTGATTCTCACCCTGCCTTAGCCGGCCCGCACGGCCCGGACGACACCTGGAGGGGCTCTTCTCGGGTCGTGCTGTCGGGCCCCTGCAACTGGACCGGAGGCTGAGCAGCAACGTGCTGACGGGCGGAGTATAGCCCTCGAGCCTGGAACACCGGCACAGGCAGCTGCCATTCAACATTTGCGATCGGGGAGAGGGCCTGGAATCCCCGTGGCTTTTGCTGGCATCCGCTCTCCCCTCTCCACATTGTGATTCCTCCGGAGAAGGGGTAAGCGTTGAATCTCACTCCCTTTCCTCTGTCGGCTGAACGGGGTTGGAGGCTGTAGCACCCCTTAACACACCGGTGCCCTGTGGAAGCCTTGCCCCTGCGGTGCGGATTGAGGGCGCCCTGTCTGAGCACTCCAGCGATCTACCTGGCCTCGAGTTCCCTTCTAGAGCCTAACTCCTGGAGGTTGTGGATCCTGTGTGCCTTTCCCCTCCACAATCACTGCAGAACGCCCTGAGCATTGCCTTTCACAGCTCGCTCTTTCAAGAAGGTCAGAGGCAGCTTTTTTCTCAGGGCCCTGCTCTCTCACCGGTCTTTTGGACCTTGCTGACATTGAATTTATCTCCTGACACTGTGTGGAGGTGTTTGCCTTACGGGACTGTGAAGCCTCGCGCACCGCTCTCTCCCTGACCTCGCTGTCTTTGCTGACATTGACTGCTCTCTTCTCCTGACACTGTGCGCCATAAGTGGCTCCGGGGGATGGCGGCTACTGCTAAGAGTTCTGAAACTCGGGAGGGGGTGCGTTCCTCCCAGCGACTGCAGCGTAAGACTGGGGCCCCGAGTAGCCCCCGTGGTCATTCTCCTCCCTCATGCTCTGAGGATGATACTGTAAGTGAAGAGGAACTAGAATCTCATAAACAACTCTCCGCTGCACAAATCAAGCGAGAACTCCGTAAAGGATTTGCGGAGTTAGCCAGCCAGTTTTGTTCGCTACGTGAGGAATTGTTGAGAGATGTCGCAGACTTACGGACTGACATAAAAGAGCTGGGAGCTCGAGTAGAGGAGGTGGAGACCAAATTGGTTGATCAAGATGGGAACCTGATGGATTTACAGTGTGCCTTGGATCGGCAGCAAGCGCAAGCAATGGAACTGACCTACAAAATTGATGACATTGAAAATCGCTCCCGCCGCAATAATGTGCGTTTTCGTGGAATACCAGAAGCGGGAGGGGGCGGAGAAGATTTGCCAACTGTGCTTAAACTGTTGATAGCGGAGCTGCTCTCGGTGGAGGAGCTGGCTACGCGAGGCCCCGAGATGGAAATAGAAAGAGTCCATCGGGCTTTGGGAAAACCTCCTAATAACCAACCTCGTGATGTCATTGCGAGATTCCTGCGATATTCCGATGCTGAGCTGCTCATACGGAGAGGCCGGGAGAAAAAAGCAGTCCGCTTCCAGGATGCGTCAGTGTCCATATACCAAGATCTTTCGACGTTCACTTTGGCGCGCCGGAGAGAGATGAAACCAGTGACAACGGTTTTGAACAGCAAAGGGATTCGTTATTCCTGGTCCTTTCCCTTTCGGATGAACTTCCTTTTGGGCAACAAAAAGATCTCAGCAAAGGACCACACTGAAGCCTGGCGAGCCCTACGCCAGGCGGGACTAGTTGATGACAATGCTCAGCCCCATCCGCCCCCCCCCCAAGTCCCAGCACCCCAGGTGGACTCGGGTGGGCAAGTCTGCTTGATCTCTGGCCTCTGTGTACACTTGGGGAGCTATCTTTACTCTTTAGGGAGCCTTTCTGGGTGGGTCTCTCCAATTTTGGATAACTGAAGGAAGAAATACTTCTCATTGGGTTATGGGCCACCGAAAAGGTCTGAATTAGACCTGCACTATCCTATATGCGGGGGGCGGCGGATGTTTTGCAAATGTTATGATGATATTGTTCTGGTGGGGAGGCATGAGGAGAATGCTGACCTGGGGTGGGTGGGGGAGTAGTGTGGGGAATGTTTTCTATGTGTTTAAGTTGATTCATGGGGTTTTGGGGGAAACGGGGTCTGTGGTCAATTTACCGTGTCCTGTATTGACCTTGACAGGCAGGTGGTATTGACAGGATGGGGGGGGACTTGGGCTGGGGATTTGGGCAAGGGGGGGGGAGATGGGTGGGGGAGGGGCTTTTTATTAACATGGCATGGAGGGTTGTGTTTGGGCTTGAAAGGGGGGACTATGGCTCTTGTTCTTGGAAAGTGGAGCGGATGGGTTTGGTTAATTAATTCCCCGGGTTGGAGGGGGGGGGGAGCTACCATTGGGACTTTTTGGATAGCGGGCGACAGCGAGGGAGTGGAATGTAATTGCTAATGGTGCGCTTTGTCTCTTTGAATGTTAAGGGCCTTAACTCCCCGAGGAAGAGATCCCTGTTGTTCTCCGAATTGCGCACTTTGCAGGGGGACATTGTTTACCTACAGAGACCCATCTTCAAAACTGTAAGCAGGGCTGGCTAAGGAGATCCCCATATACTGAGGTGCGGGTGGCCTCGGAAGCACAGGGACGGAAGAAACGGGGAGTGGCCGTACTGTTTCACCAGAGCCTCTCTCTACAGATAGAGGAGACAAAACTTGATACTTTGGGGAGGTGGCTCTTCTTGAATATCTGTCTAGAGGGGCACCTGCTCACCTTGGCTAATATTTACGCTCCCAATACAGGTCAAGCGGCCTTCTTTGCCCGATTGAAGGCCTCATTGGCGGATTTTGCAAGGGGTCCTATTGTTCTAGGGGGGGACTGTAACACGCACCTGGTGTCCCACCTGGATTCCACAAGTCGCGCTGGGGGGCGAGTGGGGGGACCAGCCAGAGCCCTGCAAAGCCTTATGCTTGATTTAGGTCTGCGGGACGTCTGGAGGGATACCCATGAGGGGGAAAGAAGCTATACGTACTACTCACCGGTCCATCAGGTTCACACTCGCATTGATTATCTTCTATTGGATCAGCGCCTGATGGACGGGAGGGTGAAGGCTGGCCACGGAGCGCTGACTTGGTCAGATCATGCCCCATGCTGGCTTGCTCTTCCGCCTGGATTGTACAGTGAGCATCAGAGGCTTTGGCGCCTAGATGTGAGGTTCCTACGGCGGCAGGGCGCAGTACAGGATCATGTCCGTTTTATTACGGAATTTTTCGAGCTTAACAATTCTGGGGATGTTTCTCTCCCCACCGGTGTGGGATGCTTATAAGGCGACGGCTCGTGGTCAACTCATGGCGGAGGCGGCCGGCACGCGTAAAAAGTGGGCACGTGAACGCGATCAGCTGGTGGCGGAGGCTACCCGCTTAGGCGCGGAGCACGCCCGAACTGGTTTGCGACAGGTCCTGCGCCAGTGGCGGGCGGCGCGAGCCACCTTGGATGCATGTATGCAGAAAGAATTAGATAATAAGCGTCGGAAGTTACGACAAACTTTTTATGAGCATGGGAATAAAACCGGCCGCTTCCTAGCCTTGCGTCTTCGCCAACAGCAATCTGCGCGAGTGGTACGCGAACTGCGCGACGCTGGGGGACAGAAAAGGGTTATCTCTCGGGAGATACGCGATCTTTTTGCTGACTTTCTGGAGCAGCTTTATAAGGCGGAGCCTTTTGAGCGGGATAGCGTACAGGACTATTTGCGAGGGATAGGTCTGCCGCTTCTCTCCGACCCTGACCGGGCTCAGCTAGATTCTGAATTAACGGTAGATGAAGTGGAAACCGCAATCCGACGATTGAAAACTGGGAGTGCGCCAGGTAGTGATGGCTTCCCAGCAGAATATTATAAGAAGTTTCGGGTACAATTGGCGCCAACTTTGACCATCTTGTTCAATGAGATCTTGGGGGGGGGCCCTTTATCACCATCCCAGTGTGAGGCATTGATCGTGATGATCCCCAAGCCTGGTAAACCATTGCACGACGCGGCGTCATACCGCCCCATCTCTCTGTTAAATGTCGACATTAAAATATTTGCCTCCGTCTTGGTGGCGCGCCTGAATCGGGTCCTTCCGGGCTTGGTTCACCCGGATCAGGCGCACATTAGGCGTATGTTGCAGGTCATACACGTAGCCCAACAGGACCCACAACCAGCCTTGCTGGTGGGGATTGACGCAGAAAAAGCTTTCGATCGGGTTGATTGTATATAGTATATAGTATATAGTATAGTATATAGTATATTGTATAGTATAGTATATAGTATATTGTATAGTATATAGTATATTGTATATAGTATATAGTATATAACTATTGTATATAGTTATATAGTGTACATAGTTTCCCTTTATTACCAAGTTCAAATTCCTGTTACTTGTAAAATGCACTACAGTTTTCTGTATGTATATGTTTGTTCCATGTAAACCGCGCTGATGATAATAGTGCGGTATATAAGCGATGTTAAATAAATAAATAAATAAAAAATAAATTGGGAATACTTATGGTGTGTTCTGGAGAAAATGGGCTTCGGCCCTAATTATATCTGTTGGGTTCGTAGTCTCTACCAGATGCCCCAGGCGTGCGTCCGGATCAATGGGGGACACTCGAGACGCTTCCTGCTGGAACGGGGCACGCGACAGGGTTGCCCTCTTTCGCCCCTACTCTTTGCTCTGGCGATGGAACCCTTGGCCCAAAGCTTTCGAGAACATTTAGACTTGAGGGGGGTTCATGTCGGCCCTGAGGATTATAGGATTGCGCTCTTTGCGGATGACATCATTCTGTCCCTGGTGGATCCGGCCACCTCCCTTCCAGTTGCGATGCAGCTGTTTAATAACTATGCGCGAGTATCCGGTTTCAAAATTAATCACACTAAATCAGAGATTTTGAATGTTGGAGTCCCTGGGGCGGTTTGTGCGGAGCTCCAGGCGGCTTATCCTCTTCGCTGGGTGTCCGGAGCTTTGCGTTATCTAGGAGTGCAGTTGACCGTGGAGCGGGCGGACCTTTTTAGGGCCAACTATGACCCCCTGCTTCGTCAGGTTCGGCGGGACTTAGAAGTATGGCAGGGCCTGCTCCTTTCCTGGTTTGGGCGTATAGCCATAGTCAAGATGGTGGTTGTTCCCCGCTTCCTTTACTTTTTTCAGGTTCTGCTGCTTCCCATCACGCAGGCCACCTTGGCGACCTGGCAACAGTTGCTCATGAAATTCATTTGGCATTATCGTCGTCCACGCTTGGCGCGACAGGTTCTTTATACCCGTACGCGCTCTGGAGGTATGGGCATGCCCAATTTACATTGGTACTATGCGGCGGCGCAATGCCGGGCAGGGGTGGAGTGGATGATTGCTGACAGTACTAAGCGATGGGTGCAACTGGAAATGCACTTGGCGGGCGGAGCTGGCCTGGGAGATTGGCTGTGGTTAGGCCCGAAACTACGCCATGGTAAGCGTACTAACAATCCCTATATTCTTCACACCCTCCGTTGTTGGGATCGGCACTTTCGATCTCGCGACACGGACTTAACCCCTTTAGCTCCTATAGTGGATAACGCCTCTTTCCCGCCAGGGCTAAGTGATACAGTTTTCCGGCAGTGGGGACATCACGGCCTTAGTAGGGTCGGACAGCTTTTTGATGATGGTCAATTACAACCCTTTCGTGCGTTACAAGATGAATTTGGCATTCCGGCTAGGCAACATTATCAGTATATGCAAGTGGTACACTGGGTTCGATCCAAGCCTGTCCGGCCCCAAGTTGCGCGGGCCCTGTCGGATTTGGAACGTTACTGTGAGGGGTGCACTACCACTAAGGGACTCGTGGCAACCCTGTACGCTCACTTGCAGGGCTCTCAATCGCGTTCTAATAGGCACAGGGAACTTTGGAACTCCGACTTGAACCTTTTCTATACTGAGCAGCAGTGGGAAGGGGCGGAAACTCACCTGTGGAAAAGTGCGGTAGCGATTAATGCCCGTGAAACCAATTATAAAATATTGTACCGATGGTACATGACTCCGGCGCGGATCGCGCGCATCTATCCTGGGGCGGTGGACCTCTGCTGGCGTAATTGTGGGCATCGGGGTACCCTAGGGCACATTTGGTGGGACTGCCCCCGCATTCGCGCCTACTGGAGGGGTATACAATATCGGTTGCAGCTGCTCCTAGGAGTAGCTGTCCCTTGGGATCCGGGGATTTTCCTGTTTGGGGCCGCGGTGCCGGGAGCACGGGCCCTACAGCTTGCTTTACTTCGCCATGGCCTGAATACAGCTAGGTTATCCCTTGCAGCAGCCTGGAAGCGGACCTTGGCCCCCTCCTTTCAGACTTGGCTGGAACGGATGTGGGATATGTATACCATGGAAAGAGGGATAGCGGTCAGTGGGATGCGCCTGGCGCGCTTTGAGTTGGTGTGGGCACCCTTTGTTTCTCGCTACGGTGCGTGATTGTGCTAGACAAGAGGGGGGGACCTTGCACACTTTAGAGGGAGCTCGCCCCACGAGCGTCTCTGCTGCTCATCTCCCTCCCCGTACTTGAACGTTAGCAAGCCATAGAGGGGGGGACTGGGAGGGTGGGTGGGAGGGGGGTTATGGGCCAGGGAGGTGTCGGGGGGGGGGGGGAGGACGGGAGGTTGGGGGGTTACTGCTCTCCGTTTCTTTACTTTAAAAATGCAAAAATGAAGGCATATTGTTGAATGTCATCGTGATCTGGCGTTTTATTATTACCTTTGCTACTTCTTTGTAGATCTTTGTGGTTTATGCTGTTATGTACTCTTTGGAAGCCTTTCAATAAAAAAAAAAAAAAAAAAAAAAAAAAAGGTTTGGACAAGTTCCTGGAGGAAAGGTCCATAAACCATTATTAAGAAGGGACCCAGGATATCACTGCTTGACCCAATACAAGCATTGTGGAACCTGTGTCTCTTGAGGAAACTGCTAGGTACGTATGACCTAGATTGCCCACTGTTGGAAACAGGATACTGGGCTTGATGGACCTTGGTCTGACCCAGTATGGCATATCTTATGATCTTATGCTCTAGTTTTACAGCTTCCCCATCTTTGGAAGAGGTTTGTTTGTTCATTATTACTCTAAGTATTTAAAGGTCTGAATCATATCTCCCCTGTCCCTCCTCTCCTCCAAAGTGTACATATTTAGGTCTTCTAGTCCCTTCTCATAAGGCTTCTGACGCAGGCACCATATCATTTTGGTCGCCTTCCTCTGAACTGTTTCCAGTCTTTTTATATCCTTTGCAAGATACGGTCTCCAAAACTGAACACAGTATTCCAAGTGAGGCCTCACCAGTGATTTATACAGTGGCATTAGTACGTCTTCCTTTCTGCTGGTAATTTCTCTTTGTATGCAACATCCTCCTGGCCTTTGCCACTGCCTTGTCGCACTGTTTTGCTACCTTGAGATCCTCAGAAATAATCACACCAAGGTCCTTCTCTTGGTCCGTGCACACCAACCTCTGTATGTTATTCATAAAAGTTATAAAGTTAACCTAGTCTCCATGCATTTTCCTTTATCCGAAGTTAATCTAATAGCTGTTTCACTATGTTATACAAGCTTCACCTTGTTATAATGTAATATCATTCCATCTAATATTAAAATTATGTTCTATGTAAACTGCATTGATCCTCAGAAACGTGGTGTAAGACCAAACAAATAACTAAGGGCCCGATTTTCAAAGGCATTTACACAGGTAACTGTCCTAGTGACCCGTGTAAATGCTGTATCTGGGATTTTCAAAGGGCACCTACATGGGTAGTGCCCTTCGAAAATTGGGGACATGTCCCTAACGCGCCCAGATGCCATGCGGTTAGCGTCAGGGTGTGTTAGGGGCGTTCTGGAGCAGAGCGGGGGGCAGAGGAAAGGGCTAAATGGGTAGCACCGATTTTCATTGCTACCTGCTTAGCCCGCTGCGTCTTAAAGATAGGTGAGTTTTTTTCCTCGCCTATCGTCAAGGCGCAGGGGCTAAGCGGGTAGCATTGAAAATCAGTGCTACCCAGCTAGCTCCTGCAACTTCCAGGGTGTGCGGCAAGACCCGGATTTTCAATACCAGGGCCTCATATGACCCCGGCATTGAAAATCCAGGTTAGGCGGAAGGGGGGCAGGCTATGTGCCGACGTGGCACATAGCACTGCCCAGTTGAAAATCGGGACATATATATGCACACACACACATGTATATATACACATCCTTAGCCCTCTATCACCAAGATGAAGAGTATGTTAGCTCATGACAGGTTCAAGCCAGGGCTGAACCATAACTGTAGGGATCAAAAGAGTAGCTTGTATCCAATAGTTTTGGGAGGTGTAGCTGTCCCGGGCTCCAGAGTTAGTGGCTATTCTTGGCCCCTATCACTCTCTCACCTAATTCCTGGAGCTGTTACCACTTTCCCAGCAGAGGGAACACCTGGCAGTAAAGGGAGGACCACTGAAGCCGAGGCTGGGCTGTTCACAGTCTGCTGGCTAAGATCCATGAGCTGCAGCAACAAAGAAGCAGGATGGACGCACGGACTCAATGAGGAAACAGGAGACTTGCTGCGAGGGCTGGATTTGATCTGGGGACAGGAAAAGCATGGATGGACGGAAAAAATCACTTCAAGGTCCACATCTGACCCCTTGGCCTTAGTTTCGGGACCTCTGCAGTAAAGCAAAGTGAGAAGATTTTTCAGATGTATCCGTGCTAGGAGGAACAAGAATGTGTGCAAAGTGACAGGGATCAAAAACAGAAATACTGATCAAATACTATTTGTTCAGTTTTCATCAAAGAAGGAATTGGAGAAGGACCGAAGATGGATGACAACGGAACAATGCTAGTTGGGTACGACTTTGCCTGGCTAACAAAAATGCGATGTGGTTAGTGAATATGGGGCAGTGGAAAGAAAAGGGAAGAAAAAAGACACAAAAACAAAAAAACCCTTCACCCCTCTTTCCCCCATCAAAGAAGCAAAATAAGAACGAGGAAATGCAAAAGAAAAAATAACAGAAAGAAAGCAAGAAAAAAGTAGAAATCTAAAGAAAATAAAACTGCCCTTTTCCCCTGCCTCCAAACCTGCTGGCTGGCACATAAGTTTTGTAAATACGTTTCCAACTCTGCTAATACACAACAGAGGACATGAAGTTTCTTCCAAGGCTAGGGGGACTAGACCCCTTCAGGGATCAGTCCTGCAGCTGCTTATGTTCAATATTTCCAGCAATGATATTGCAGAGGGGTTAGTTGGAATGAAAAGTCTGAGGAGTGGTCAAGGACTTAAAAACTAAGATTTAATGCAAAAAAGGTTCAGGGCTGTGCACTTGAAGGTGACGGTGGTAACAAGGGGGAGAAGTAATGATGCGTCCGGTCAGGAGAGATTTCTTAGGTTGTTCATACCCAATGAGCTCAAGCCTGCAAAAACAATGCAACCGGAGAGTGGCCAGGGGAATAGCAGGGTGCACAGGGAGGTGATAATATCTCTGGAGCATTGTGCTTAGTCCTGGATATTGCACCTCTGAAAGCATATGGACAGAGATAAGGTGAGCTAGGGAAGGCCTTCCAATATGGTCCAGGGTATGCACCAAAAGCCCAACAAAGTGAAACTTAAAGACCTAAATATATACAATATATCCTAGAGCAGAGGTTCTTGACTTAGTCCTTGGGACATACCTAGCTAGTCAGCTTTTCCTGCTAGCCACAATGATTATGAATGAGAGAGATTTGCATACAATGGAGGCAGTGCATGCAAATCTCTCGCATGCATATTGTACACCGCCCTGCTATAACCGTAAAGGTGTGCTATAGCAAATCCAATAAGGAATATTCATTGTGGCTAGCCTAAAACCCCAGCTGGCCAGGTGTGACCTGAGGAGTGGACTGAACACCCCTGCCTTAGAGGAAAGGAGGACTGGGGGGGGGGGAATAATGTTAGAGACATTCAAACACCTCACAGCTATAAATAGATGATATACATGAAGCCTTTTTCAGTGAAAAGAAAATTCTAGAATAAAGAGAGGAGGCTCAGGAGTGAGATTAGGACTTATTTCTTCAAGATGGCGAGATACGTGAATAGCATTCCAGGGAAGGTGGTGGGGGCAAAACAGGATCAGAATTCAGGATAGCACAGGGCATGCAGAAATAGTCCTGAATTGTGAAGTAGTGAAGATGGGCATATGTTATATAGCTCTGTAGTAATAGAGTGGAAGGAAGGGACTAGATGGGCATTAAGGTCTTTATCTACCATCATATCCTCCATTTCATATTCTATGAGCATTAAAGATCATGAAAGACTATATACAGTATATTACCTCTGTGCAATACTAAGTGCTAAGGACTCCAAGGTTTCATGGCCAAGTTAGTTGTAACTATATTTCTAATCTTTTTTCTGTTTTCCCACAGATACACACAAGAAGATTAGCAGCCAATATCTGAGGTGCGGTCTTTGGGCACGTGAACACAGTTGAAAGCAATACTGGGCAGGCAGGCCCTCACAATGCCATCTTCAAGCCTGCGGCCCCAGCTAATGCTAGTCTGGGATATACGCCCTCCTTTAACGCCAGCTTCAGATGTAGGGCCACATTTGATGCTAGCCTTAGGCACCCGGTCACCACTTAAGAGAGCCTTGGGCACTCAGACTCCAGAAAGACCAGCTCCATCTGATAAGCCAACCCTTTCAATGTTAGCCTTGGACAAACGCCCCCACTTAACTCCATCCTTGGTTCCACAAACCTCTCTTATCCCAGCACTGGGCTCAAGGCACTATCTGATACCACCGATAAACATGCGTCCACCTCTGATTCCAGTCTTGGGCACACAGCACCGACTATCACCACCCATAGACACATGGCCCCATCTGTCACCATCCATAGACAAATGGCCCCCTCTGATTCCAGCCTTGGGCATACGACCCCGCCTACCATCACGCATTAATGCACAGACCCCTCCAATATCAGCCTTGGATGCACGGCCTCATCTATTGACACCTATAGAGCTCCAGCCTTCAATGCCAGCCTTAGGAACTTTGCCCCATCTGATGCCACCTTTGGACTCACAGACCTCTCTAATGCCAGCCATGGACAATCGTCCTCCTTTGATTCCAACCTTGGGCACACGTTCACCTCTGATCGCAGCCTTGGATACAAGGCCTCATCTATCGCCACCCATAGACCTACGGCCTCCTTTGATACCAGCCTTAGGCACACATCCCAGACTGTCACCACCTTTGGATACACGGCCCTCTCTAACGCCATCCTTGAATACTCGGGCTCCTCTAAATCCAGCTTTGGGCCTACAGTCCTCTGAGATTCCAGCTTTGGCCAAGTGGCCCACCCTATCACAAGCCTTGGGCAATCGACCCTATGTGATCTCTTTGGACAAGCGACCCCATCTGATCTCTTTAGACAAGCGACCCCATTTGATGACAGGCTTGGGCCTATGGCCGAATTTGATGCCAAGCTTCAAGCCACAAGAGCTATTATTAACACCAGCCTGGGGCACCCAGGACCCATTGGTGCCAGCCTTTAATACATCAGCACCACCAATCATCCCTTTGCTGCACTGGTAGAGTATTCATGTGATCTGTGCTGTGGCACTGTGACCTCCGAGGCATACGACTTATAACTGTGCTGCGTCTTCTTTCTCTTTTCCATCTGATGCTTGCTTGCTGCTTTTAGAGATTGTAAATGTCTCTTTCCAGTCTGTCCCTACCTATAGAGTCTGGATGTATCATAGAATAAATACGATTGAAAAGCTCACCCAAAGCTATAAGTCCAAGTAATTTTGTTGTCCAGTGCAATTTCCTAGTTTTTTTCAGTGTTTTCAAACTGTACTTTTTCCTTACATGAAAAATCATTGCTATCATTTGCATTTCCAAGGGTGATAGTCATTCCTCATTAATAGCAGGTCAGAGGCAAGAAGGATGAAGGGAAGAGCAGGGCTGGTGGCAGGCCTGTTGCAAGGGGACAGCGATCTCAGTCTGGAGGGACTGGGGTTGCTAGTCCTATAGGCACTCGTTGTGGCCTTGGGCAAGCCACTTAACCCTCTGTTGCCTCAGGTACACATAGATTGTGAGCCCTTTGGGGATGAGGGATTGTATCCAGTACCTGCTTATAGTGACTGTAAACCGCTCTGCCTTTCAGTCTGGGTGGAATATCAAGAAATTGCATGAACATAAACAAACATAGGGCACTATGCTGCTCTTTTGGGTCTAGTCTGGAAGTACGCAATCTAAAAAGGAAAGGGGGAACATCAAAAGCAACCCTTTTCCAGGGGTCCAGCTACAGCCTCGGTTGGTAAAACACCATTATCAGGATGTTATGTAATGCGTGAAGAAACTATAACCATGCAACCCTACTCTTGGCAGAATGTCATTGGTAGCAGCATCTTATAGAATTAAATTTAAAATTCTGAGGGGGATATTCAGAGCCCCTTACACGGTTTGCAAATGCTGGTCATCAGGTTAGTCAGTGGCACTAATATGGTTAGTGCCACTGAATGTCCAAGGGCACTACTGCTAATTGGGGGTGTTCCGGGGGAGCACCCATTCATAACCAGACAGCAGCGATATTGAGCTGTTGCCCAGTTAGCGACATATGGCAAAAGTCAGGTGCAGGAAACACGGCCCTAACTTTCACCGCAGAAGCTAAACGGACAGCGGATGAATATACAGCGTGACAGCGCGCAGCGGCTGAATTTCTGACATCGGCGGCATTTCGCACCAGCTGCATCAAGGAGAGCAGCACGTTGGTTGCACCACAGCTGTGGCTGGATGCCAACTGCCCAGGTGCACGCGGTTAGCATCCGGGATCTTCAGCGCTACTAACCCGGTTAATGCTGCTTAATATCTATGGGTGTTGCTAGCATTGGGACCTTTCGGAGGCAGGGCCGGGGCAGCACCAGCGATAACCGGGCAATGGCAATATTGAGCCACTGGCCTAGGTATCGCAATGCAGTGAAGGTTTGGCACTTTAAAGGCTGGCTTTACTTTTGCCGCAAAAGTTAATCAGGCAACAGCTGGATATCGCCGCTGTCTGGTTAACTCCATCGCTATCCGACTGGCCTGGATCTTCAATGTCGGTGGCTGGAGATAGTCCTGGCATTGAAGAACTGGGTCTAATGTTCATGCTGCCGCTGAATAGCAGGCCCATAATAAATATAATTGAAAAGAATATATTGGATTAAAATACCTTTTTGATTAGCTTTTGAAGACTAAAACGTTTCTCATGTGCTGTCCTTACCTGAGTAGGATGTTTTAACTTTCAAAAGCTAGTCCAAAATGTATGAAGTCAGTTCAATAAAAAATCACCACATTATATTCCTTGGGGTCAATTTATTTATTTATTAGTTTTTATATATCACCACTTCCAAAGATCAGTGGCGGTTTACAAGGAACAAAACAGGAACTTTACATTATAACACCAGAGAACTTATGTACAAGGCAATTGTGGTAACTGCAACACAGTTAATGTAACTATGTACAAAAATTAGTTAGTGTATAAAGAACGTATAGGTGCATGAGAAGGAAGAATAAGGCAAAAGAGGTTAGCAAGTGCACTGCAATGTTTGTGGCTGCTGGTTGTTGGTGGAGGAACCATAGTGTTCGACAAACGAGTGAGTTTTAATGAAGGTCTTTAATAACTCTTAAGTTGTCTGGTAGTGCATTCCAAATGGATGGGGCAATATAGGTGAAGGCTGTATTGCTGATGGTTTTGTTGGCATTGCGGATGTGAGTAGGGATTGTTAGAGTATTTTGGGAATAACTCCTCCTGGGTCTTGTAGTGCTGGCTGAGCTGAGAAGGGAGCTGAGGAATGAAGGGGCAATTTTGTTGCATAATTTCAAACAGTTTATACGATTTGCAAGCACATGTAAATTGCATAAGCCTTGGTGACCTCAATATTCAATGGCATTAGCTGAATACTACTGTTGAACATCCCCATAGACTGTAGTAAAGATGCCCAGTTAATTCCCGGGGAATGGGTGGAGGTGGGGTAGTTCCAGCAGCTCTGCATTTAGCAACAAGATTCAGCTGCTAGCCAGATAGCCAAGCCACATAAAGTTAGGACAGGTCAGTGGCTCTGCTAACTTTCTGCAGTTTTGCTAGCTGGTTAATGGCTGAATATTGTTGCTAACTGGACAGCAATGCTTATTGCCGGTGAAACCACATATTCAGTGCTGGATAGAATCTAGATAGTCATAGCTTAATGGGAGACAGCCAACATGGCTTTAGCCAAGGAAGGTCTTGTCTTACTAATCTGTTATGTTTTTTTGAAGGTGTGAATAAACAGGTAGACAAAGGTGAGTCAGTTGATATAGTGTATCTGGATTTTCAGAAAGCCTTTGACAAGGTTCCTCATGAGAGATTCTTGGCAAAATTATAAAGTCATGTGACAGGAGGCAGTGTACTATTGTGGATCAGGAACTGGTTAAAAGATAGAAAGCAGAGGGTAGGGCTAAATGGCCAATTTTCCCAGTGGAGCAAGGTGAACAGTGGAGTACTCCAGGGCTCTGTGCTGGGTCCGCTGCTTTTTAACATATTCGTAAATGACCTGGAAATGGGAATAACGAGTGAGGTAATCAAATTTGCAGATGATACAAAATTATTCAAATTTGTTAAAACTCAAGAGGATTGTGAAAAATCGCAAGATTCCTTTATAAATTGGAAGACTGGGCATCAAAATGGCAGATGAAATTTAATGTGGAAAAGAACAACCCAAACTAGGGTGCACAATGCAAGATTCCATATTAGGAGCCACCATTTTAGGGCTCTTCAACCTGGAAACGAGTCGGCTGAGGGGAAATATGATAGAGGTCTATAAATTAATGAATGGAATGGAATGGGTAAACGTAGATCAATTGTTTACACCATCAAAATATAGCAAGACTAGGGGACATGTAATGAAGCTACAGTGTAACCTATTTAAGACTAATAAGAGAAAATATTTTTTCACTCAACATATAATCAAACTCTGGAATTCATTAGGTACTTGTGACCTAGATTGGCCACTGTTGGAAACAGGATACTGGGCTTGATGGACCTTGGTCTGCCCCAGTATGGCATATCTTCTGTTCTTATGGTGCTGAATATCTGGGTTTAGTTAAATTGGTGGCATCCAGGTGCTTTAAAGACACTGACCGCTGCCGCTGAATACCAACCCCTGGCTTTTTATTCAAGTTTTAGGCCACTGTTACTTGTACTACCTTTAGCCCTTTGTATATTTGGCTGATCATGCAGCCTACTATAAATAAAATCTGCGCAGGCTCCTCTTATGTTGGTCCTTGTTATTTGCTATTTGCTTAGAGCGCGATTCCATAACATCCACATCCAGCCCGCGGACATGTCCAAGTCAAAAATGGGCCCCCTTTGAGCCTAATTTTGCATCCGCGGATCTGGATTTACCTGTGGGGACAGAATCAGGGAGATAGAGGTGTTCGGTGGGCACATGCAAGCACTATCCATCCAGCCCTGTGCCTCGGACATGGATAAATGTTTTGGCTGTCCCTGTGCCCACTGTATTCTGAAACATAACACATTTTGGATCCTGCCATCCCCGCAATGTACCCGCAGACACCATGCCCCTCAGGAAAAACATGTTATCTCCTAAGCTGCCCATCACAGACAATAGTGTGCTGATGCACACTAGATATGAGTATCAATGAGAAATGAGAGCTGTTGCAGCCTATACCATATACCAGTCCTCCTCATGCCCTGAAAAGTGCTAGGTAAGCCCAGTGCACCCCAATATGGTATACGAGAATATAAATGTGAACATGTATATCAGGACATATCTTGCATCAAATGGTATGTGGCATAAGGAAGAGGCCCCAGTGATTCCTGCCCTGGTCATTTCTACAAACATGCTTTAAACTGCTAGGGATCGACCCTCACCGGGTCCACAAAAACCCAAACTAATCTTGCAGGTCCACAAAGGATGCATAATATTGCTGAGCAACAAATAATCTATGCCCTTCTTCATGCCAATGGCCTATAAGTGCACTCACCCTGCTGCTCTGCACTACCATTCCCCTCTTCTCTCTCCCTAAACCCCTCCCCGTGAATACTGTTCTTCTGTCAAATTGCTTCTACCTGTGCCCTCCCCTTCTACTGCCAAATCCAGACATCCCTCCCTTCACCTTGCTGCTCTGTATACCTGGAACAAACTACCTGAGTCTGTATGTCAGGCTTCGTCCCTGACCCCTCTCAAATCCAGCTCAGTGCTCACCTCATCAGCTCCACTGTTGGATCAGACCTGCTTAAGTTCTCTCTGGATATATCCTGTTCACAGTTGTTGTTTTGTCTGTCCTGACTAGATTGTAAGCTCTGCTGTGCAGGGACCATCTTTTACGTGTGTCTGTGCAGCACTGCATATGCCTTGTAGCGCTATACAAATGATCAGTAATAATTGTAGTAGTTGGGCCTCAGATGCCACAGCCAGAAGGCCCTATGTGGGTACTGGCATGTCTCTCAGCAGCTACACCTGTCCCATCGTGGCGTATGTCAGTCTGTATAAGGTTTGCCTCTTTGCAGATGATACCAAAATCTGCAAGAGTAGACACCCAGGAAGGTGTAGATAACATGAGGAGGGATCTAGCTAAGCTTGAAGAATGGTCTAGAATTTGGCAGCTGGGATTTAATGTTAAAAAAATGTAAGGTCATGCATTTGGGCTGCAGCAATCCAAGGGAGCAAAAAGTAATTAGTCCTTACCTGCTAATTAGTGTTCCTGAAGGAACTCCAGTCCAGTCCCTTTACTCCCTTTACTCTCGGGTTGCGCAACCCTTCCAGCAGCTTGGAGGCTGAGCCCATCATCGTTTTGATGATGGTGTGGTATAAATACCACTGGCACCGCCCATAGGCACCAGTAATCTGATGAAAAAGCAGTCCTGATAGGCACCGCAACTAAGATGTGTAAAACCAACAATTTCAAAGAAACAGGAGAACCAAACAAACGCACTCTTTTTTTTTTTTTTTTTCTTTTTCTTTTGTTAAACAGAAAGAACAGTGGTAAGGAAGGGGAGGGCAGGAGAGGGCTTACCCGGGGCCGACCTAGCCCTTACTCATTCCTCCCCGTACCTCCCTAGCCCGTAGCCCCGCCGCTGGGGGCTCCTCTGACCGGAGATTTCCACCTCCGCTCCGCACCGTTCACCGACTTCGGTCTTTACTTTTATTCCGAACACTAGGAACCGAACCCGGGTGGGATTAGGGACTGGACTGGAGTTCCTTCAGGAACACTAATTAGCAGGTAAGGACTAATTACGTTTTCCTTAGCAGAACTCCAGTCCAGTCCCTTTACTCTCGGGATGTAACAGAGCAGTTCAAACCTGGGTGGGGTTCGCCACTCCGGACCGAAGTACCGCACTCGCAAACCTGGTGTCTGCTCTTCTCTGGACATCCAGTCAGTAGTGCTTAGAAAAGGTATGCAGAGAGGACCAGGTGACCGCTTTACAGATGTCTAGCGGTGGGACCAAGCTATGCTCTGCCCAGGAGGCCGACTGCGCTCGAGTTGAATGCGCGCGAAGACCTGCTGGTACCTGCCTCCCCTTGAGGATGTAGGCCGAGGCAATGGCCTCCCTGATCCATCTAGAAATGGAAGCTTTGGCCGCTGCTTCCCCCTTGTGCGGCCCTCCAAATTGAACGAAAAGCCGTTCGGATTTGCGGAAGGATGCTGTGCGTGAGAGATAGCATTTCAGCACTCTACGTAAATCTAGTAGACGCAGTTTGGAACTCTCCCCTTTCTGTGCTTCTCCCGCAAAGGACGGGAGCGAGACTGTTTGGTTCATATGGAAGGGAGAGGAGACCTTGGGTAGGAAGGAAGGCACCGTCCGCAAGACCACTTTGTCCTTAAAAAAGGAAAGGAAGGGAGGTCGAGAGGAGAGAGCTTGGAGCTCCGAGACCCTCCTAGCCGAACAAATAGCTACCAAAAATACCATCTTCAGGGTCAAGTCCTTTAGGGAGGAATTCCTTGCTGGCTCAAAGGGCTCCCTGGTTAGGGAATCCAAAACAAGGTTTAAGTCCCAAGGGGGGATCACTGATCTTTGCTGAGGGCGTAAACACTTGACCGCCCTCAGGAATCTGCCCACATCAGCGTAGTCTCCTAGAAACTTGCCCCGAACCTTTCCCCTATAACAAGAAATGGCCGCAAGCTGAACCCGCAACGAGCTGTGAGCCAAGCCTTTCTCCAAGCCTGCTTGTAGGAACTCTAACACCTCCGGCACTGAGGCTTCTAAGGGTTTCTTATGGAGATCCGCGCACCATGCTTCGAATATGCGCCAGACCCTGATATAGGAAAGGCAGGTCGAGCGTTTCCGAGCGTTCAGCAGGGTCAAGATTACTGAAGTCGAATAACCTCGCTTCACGAGCCGCGCCCTCTCAAGGGCCAAGCCGTAAGCAAGAATCGATGCACGTGGGGCATGAGTACTGGGCCCTGGCGTAGCAAATCCTTTCTGTTGGGGAGCCTCCAAGGGCGGTGAGCCGTTAGCCTCACCAGGTCTGCATACCATGGGCGACGAGGCCAATCCGGAGCTATGAGGATTTCCAGACCTGGGTGGTCCTCTATTCGTCTTAGAACTCTGCCTATGAGTGCCCACATACAGTAGACCTTCCGCAGGCCACTTCTGGACCAGGGCATCTAAGCCTTCTGACATCCTCTCCTTTCTTCGGCTGAAGAACCGGCTTGCTTTGGATGATTCGTAACGCGCCATGAGGTCCATGATCGGTGCTCCCCAACGTGCTACCACTTGTTCGAATACCTCCTGCACTAGCTCCCATTCCCCGTGGTCTATCTTGTGTCTGCTGAGGTAATCGGCCGTCACATTTTCTGCTCCCGCCACGTGTTGAGCTGACAGATTCAATAGGTGTGCTTCGGCCCACTGTAAGAGGCTGCCTGCCTCCCTCTCTAGCAGGGGACTGCTCGTCCCCCCTTGACGGTTGATGTAGGCCACCGTGGTGACATTGTCCGAGAGGACGCGGACTGCCTTTTGCCGAACAAAGGGCTCGAGAGCTCGGAGTGCCCGTGCCACTGCCCTCAGCTCTAGCCTGTTGATGGACCACCGAGCTTCCGTCGGGGTCCAGCTTCCCTGTGCGAACTGGCCATCGCAATGAGCACCCCAGCCTGCGAGACTTGCATCTGTCGTCAGCTGTATCCACTGGGGTGGATCGAGGGGCATCCCGCATCCTAGGTTCCTTGGACACTCCCACCAGAGGAGAGTCCTCCTGATCTGAAGAGGGCAGGGTAGCTGCATGGATAAGGGATGATGCTGAGGGGACCAACGTCATAACAAAGCGCGTTGAAGGGGTCGCATATGTGCCTTGGCCCACGGTACCACCTCTATCGCTGCCGCCATGGTGCCCAACAGCTGAAGGTAATGCCAGGCGGTAGGGATCAGTCTTGATATGAAGCGAGAGACCAGGCTTTTCAGATCTCGTAACCTTTGTTCCGACAGGAAGACCCTTCCACTCCTTGTGTCGAACCTTGCTCCGAGGTAATCGATCTCCTGTGAGGGAATTAATCTGCTCTTTGCCCGGTTGATGACCCAACCCAACTCCTCCAGGAATTCCACCACTCGGGCCGTAGCAGTGCGACTTTCCGACTCCGATTTTGCTCGAATCAGCCAATCATCCAGGTATGGATGTACTAGAATCCCCTCTTTGCGAAGGGCCGCTGCTACCACTACCATTATCTTGGTAAAAGTCCTGGGGGCTGTTGCTAGGCCAAAGGGAAGAGCCTGGAACTGGAAATGACCCCTCGGCACTGCAAATCTCAGGAACTGCTGATGAGATTTTCGTACCGGGATGTGTAAGTATGCTTCCGTCAAGTCCAGAGATGTCAGAAACTCCCCCTGTCTTACCGCTGCAATGACCGACCTCAGAGTTTCCATTCGAAAATGAGGAACCGAGAGGCAGCGATTGACTTGCTTTAAGTCCAGGATAGGACGGAAGGACCCTTCTTTCTTTGGTACCACAAAAAAGATCGAGTATCGACCGGAACCGTATTGGTCTCTCGGGACAGGAGTCACCGCTCCCAACTCGATCAGCCTTGAAAGGGTGTCTTCTATTGCTGCTCTCTTTTCCGGAGAGCCACAAGGAGACTGCATAAAGGCTGGAGGAACTCGTTTTGTGAACTCGAGGGCATAACCCTCTCTGATTACCTCCAGTACCCAACGGTCCGACGTGACTCGGGCCCAGGCGGGAAGGAACTGCCTCAACCGACCCCCCACCAGCAGGCCTTTCCCCTGGGCCCCCGCAGTTTCATTGTGGTTTCCTAGGACCTGAGGATGAGGAGGAAGCTCCAAAACCTCTTCCAGCTCCACGAAACCCTCGGAAACCTTGCCCTCTAGGCGGGGGGCGACCCCTAGGAAAAAAATTCTGTCTGGTTGACCGGAACAAACGAAACTCCCTCGGCTGGTTGCGAGCTGGGACCGACGAACGGTTCTGCTTAGGTCTATCTTCCGGGAGTCTACCTCCCTTAGACTCGCCAAGATCTTTAACCAACTTTTCTAGGTCTTCCCCAAACAGCAGCTTCCCCTTGAAGGGGAGGCGACTCAGGCGAGCCTTCGAGGAGGTGTCCGCCGCCCAATTGCGCAGCCACAGATATCTCCTGGCTGCTACTACCGAGGCCATATTCTTCGCTAGACTTCTAATAAGGTCATATTGGCTATCTGCTAGAAAGGCGGAACCCGACTCCAAGCGAGCAGCGCTCGACTGCGCGTCGGTAGAAGCGCCATCCGCTAGTTGGAGTTGCTGGGCCCACCTCAGGCAGGCTCTTGCTACCCAAGCCCCTGACACTGAGGCCTGCAGCGCGAGGGCACTCACATCAAAGGCTTGCTTCAGCAGGGAGTCCAGCTTTCTATCCTGACTATCTTTAAGCGCTGCGCTGCCCTCGACCGGAATGGTCGTCTTCTTAGTCACCGCTGAGACCGCTGCGTCTACCCTTGGGGACTTCAGCAGATCCTTGTCAGCTTCCGGTAAAGGGTACAAGCGAGACATGGCCCTCACCCCTCTTAAACTGGACTCTGGTTGATTCCACTCTTCCTGAATCATCTGGCGTACAACCCTGTGGACGGGAAAGACCTTCTGAGTCTTTCGGACGACTTGAATCAAAGGATCCTCTAACGTTTCTTCCTCTGCAGGGATGTCTGATGCCATATTGAGCAACTTCAGGGATTCATTAATCAAGGCTGGGAGCTCCTCCCTACGGAATACTCTAACTATTCGGGAATGCTCTTCCTCTGGGATCTCCCCCTCCTCAAGCTCTTCTTCTTCCTCCCCCACTTCTCTGTCTGATCCCTCCTCCTCCGGAGGGGCCGGGGATGGAGACGTGAGAGGTTCCTCGCTCATTAGCCTAGAACGCTTGGGAGGGGCTCCGGGGTCATGGGAGCTTGTCTTCCCTGGACCGGGCCGGCTACCTTCTTTCAGTAGCGTGGGTTCCATGAGCCCCTGCTGACGCATACAATAAGCTTTGTGCAAGAGAAGGACAAATTCTGGGGAAAAATGCTCCCAGCTTTCCTCTGCGCCACTGGAAGTAGGGGGGAGGGACTGGGAGGGGCCTGGTAAGGCAGGGGTAGAGGGCGGGGGAGAGGAGGAAGAATCCCCCCCCCTTCCGTGAGACCTTGAGACCTCTGAGAAGGATGATCCATGGACACCTGGATTTCATGCTCCACAGAGACTGCTTCCGCAGCACAACCCCGGCAGATCCCAGCTACAGAATCAGCTACTCTGCGGGTTCCGCAGGACGGGCACCTTGGTTTTCCCGTCATTCTACCTCCTCTATCAATATTATTGGTAAAATTGAAAACCCCCTGGAGAAAGTGCACTCAAGAAACCACAAGGCTGACAATCAAAGAAATCAAAGAAATTAAATGAAACTAAATGAAATTAAATGAAAGCTTCCCAACCACGATCCACCAAGAAGGGGAGGGAGGGGAGGGGGGGGGGGCCTGACCCCCAAGGCTGGAGCAGGACGCGGACTCCGCTCACAGAGAAATTATAACAAGGTTAAATTGAAACAAAATAAACAAAATAAGCTAATTTAAAATATAACTAATTAAAATACAGGCCTCAGAACCGATTGCAATACTTGCGGTTTAGGAGACCTGATGCTCTGCGCGCTGCTGCTTATGCTGGCGGATGCTAGACTCCACGTGGTAGGCCGTAGTCACGTGGAGTCAGGACCTGCGGTTGGCGAATCTTTTCAAACCGCCGGAGCTGGAATCCCCCCTCTGTTGGGCAATTGCCTCAACATTCGGACGCCGCCTCTAGCGCTCAGCCGGGCAGCCGCTGCAAGCGCGAGGCGGCAAAAGGCAGAAGGCAGGAACATTGCTTACTCCCGCGTTGAGCTCCACACCAGGGCTACAGTGGGCCGTTGCCTCCAGCGCTCAGCTCGCCTCGGGGGCTTCGGCGCGAGACCAATGCGGAGAGGAGGATGAAGATTCCGCGACTGCGAGAGGAGAGGCTCCGAGGCGTCCCGCTGCCGAGTAAGTGCTCTCCTTCCAAAGGCCCCCGGGAGGACGAGGGGGGGGAAGGAAAACTCAAGTAAGCAATAAACCAATTAAATGCATGGGCGTAGGAGAAACTCCCACGGATAAGGAAATTAAATAAAATTAAAGAAATTAAAGAAGATTAAAGAAACCAAAAAGGAACTAAGGACCAGTAAGCTCCCGGCTTACGGTAACCCTCCAGCTGCTGGAGGCTGAGAATACTGGTGCCTATGGGCGGTGCCAGTGGTATTTATACCACACCATCATCAAAACGATGATGGGCTCAGCCTCCAAGCTGCTGGAAGGGTTGCGCAACCCGAGAGTAAAGGGAGTAAAGGGACTGGACTGGAGTTCTGCTAAGGAATACAGTATAGGAGGTGAAGTACTTTTGTCCACTAAAGAAGAGCGGGACCTAGGCGTGGTTGTGTCTGATGATCTTAAAGTAGCTAAACAGGTAGAAAAGGCGACGGCAAAAGCTAGAAGGATGCTTGGGTGCATACAGAGAGGAATGGCTAGCAGAAAAAAGGAGGTGATAATGCCTCTGTATAAGTCTTTGGTGTGACCTCATTTGGAGTATAGTGTGCAATTCTGGAGACCGCACCTTCAAAAGGATGTGAACAGGATGGAGTCGGTGCAGAGGGTGGCTACTAAAATGATTAGTGGGCTTCATTATAAAGCATATGAGGACAGACTTAAGGATCTTAATATGTACATCTTAGAGGAAAGGCGGGATAGAGGTGATATGATTGAGATGTTTAAATACCTCCGTGGCATAAATGTTCAGGGAGAGAGCCTCTTTCAATTGAAAGCAAGTTCTGCTACGAGGGGACATGGGATGAGGGTGAAGGGAGATAGATTCAGGAGTGATATGCGGAAATATTTCTTTACGGAAAGAGTAGTGGATCCATGGAATAGTCTCCCAGTGGAGGTGGTAGAGATGAGGACAGTAACTGAATTCAAAAAAGCATGGGACAAACACAGAGGATCTCTAAAGGTAAAAAGGGGACTGTTGTAGTTATTGATATGGAAGGACAGACTGGATAGGCCACGTGGTCTTTTTCTGTCATCATGTTTCTATGTTTCTATGTATATATCTACAACCTGTGGGGCAACCCTGTCTGCCTTCCTACAGTCAGCTTTGTGCCATTGCTCCCCTGGTCAGAACTATGTGGGCATGAGAGGGGACATCCCTGTGCCATCACCCTAAGTAGCCAGAATCCAGATATATCGCCACTCTCGCAGCTCTCATTGATCCTGGCCTGGGTAGGGATGTAGGCCACATGGGACAATCCGGGGAATGTTGGCACTACATCTGTTGTGTCACCCAGTGCCAGATACAGCGGATGCATGGCTGCCCTATCACACTGCCAACAATATCAGATCTTATTAGAGTACCTATGAAAAATAATCCAGAAGGAATCAGCATAGTTCCCTATGGCTAAATGTCAAAATATATCCCTGTCAATAGTAAGGGACCCTCAGAATAAGGACATTCAGCATGTAAACAGCACTAATACATGTTCAACAGCAACACCATTGGTCCACAAAATGTGCATTATGGGCATGCATTAGTGCTGTTTTCACTGTTGAGTGCCCTTATTCTGAGGGTCCCTTTTTATTGATGGGGATATGTTTTGACATTTAGCTATAGTGAATCCTCTCTGAGTTTGAATGCCCAATTACACTGGCACCTGGTGACACTGTGGACATCCATACAGTCCAGGTACTGGCCAGGCTTTCATGTTCCCCCCCCCCTCTCTAAATTGCAGATGAGCACACCAGATCCCCCCATGCTCCCTCTCAAACCACACACACACACACACACACACACACACTTTCTATCACAAAAACACGATTCTGACAAAAAGATGCCCTGAACCTATACATAAAAGCTATGACATAACATAATCACATGTGGTACCAGGACTACAAATATGATCTCCATTTCTTGCCCAAAAAGAAATCCTTTCCCTGCTCACGCCCATACTATCTCTACATCAGCAGTCCCGTTGTTCTGAACATGGGCATTGTTAAGGTCCCACAGATTGGCTCCTTTAGCACAAACAGCACATTAGTGACTATTGCTCTTCTTAATATTTCTGTAAGGGTGTTTATAAATGTTTCTTTATCCTTACAACATTCCTTCTTCACCTCTGGTCCCTGTACCTTAAGCCTGCATCTTGTATTTTTCCAGACTGCAGTAATACCAGTTCAAAACATACTCATCATAACCATTCTTCTAAATGGGACGAATTGCAGAGCACAGCAGAATATTTTCTAAGTCCTGGCCTTATACCACGTTTCAGCAGGAATAACAGGGACGTTTCTGGCAAGCACTTAATACGTACACGGGCCTTTCCTGAATATGCTTTCTACATTTCAGTAGCTGACTACACCCGCATTCCACCCTCTCCCGCCCACGTTCTGAGATCCCTGTGCTAGTGTCCTGGACGTACATGTCAGCAGTGTTTCAGAATATGGTCTGGGACGTTTTCGGCACATAAATGCCTCCACAGCACTTAAACCCCTTATTTGTGTTCTGAAATGACCCTCTTATTTCTCTTAATTCTTCTAATGGGCCAACATTCAGCCTGTAGTGGTTAGCATTTTTTTTTATACGTCAGCTGCAGTGGGTAAAAATATCTGAATATTCAGTGCCGGTATTCGGATAGTGATCAGCGCTGAATATCTGGATTGGTCATGGGGCACTATGCGCATAGTGGTGATTTTGCACCCACCATCTGGATAGCAATCCCTGTGGCCTTTTGGCTGTCCTAGGTTATGTGGCTAGCTAGCTTGATAGCAGGCTGAAAATTGCTACTTTCCAGATAAAGGTTTTCACTCTGCCCCAACTTTGCCCTTGGACTGCCCCGGGCACAATCTGAATAGTGCAGAGGAGGTCTATGAAGATATTCAGCATCATTATCTGGATTGACCACCTTTAATACATTCTAGCCTTGCACCCCCGCCAATCAGGATTCCACGCATTCCATAGTACAGAAACTGCCATCACATCTGTTCTCAGCGATATCCACACCTACCTAGACCAAACCTCCTATGCCTTGGCAATCTCTCTCGACCTCACAGTGGCCTTTAATCTCTTGGATCACAACCTCCTTCTTTCATGCCTTTATGATGAGACTTTGGGGTTCTGTCTTTTCTTGGTTCGCCTCTTTACTCCATGATCACACATTTCAAGTTCACCAGCACAGTATCACATCCACACCTTACCCTCTCCCTTGTGGAGTCCCACAAGGGTCAGCCCTATCCTTCCTTCACTTAAATATCTTTCTCAGCCCTCTGGCCATGTTCATCCAATCCTTAGGCATTAACTTCTATATTTACGTGGATGACATACTACTCATCCTCCTTGTGTGTGTCCCTGGATCTTTCCTCAGTCAACACCGCCTTAGATCCCATCTCAGCCTGGCTTCACAACAATGCTCTGAAATTCTAGTCCTTCTGCCTCCTTATGCACTAAGTACAAATGCACACGCCATTCTGCCTTCCTTTACATCACACCTGCTCTCTGGAACTGCCTCCGCTTCCAGCTTGGGTTAGTCCTCATTCCCCAAGTTCTCCTCAAAATGATGGTGCAAGGCACTGTTCCCTCTAAGCTGTGCGCGTGTGCGTGCGCACACACCTCGCCGAGCGAGCGCACATACTTTACAACAGAGCGCACAAAAATTACAGTCCTGATTCTAATAGAATACAACACAGACGTCTTAAAATTTAAAAGTTGTTGTGTATTTACGGTTTTCACAAGTTCTACAATATCTTCTAGTGCAGTGTGGTGTACATACTGTATTCTGACGTGTAGTCAAATTTTAAAGTATATAACTCCGAGTGTCGTTATGTGGCGCACAAAAATTTAACCTTTCTTCAAAAGCTGCACAGCTGATACTTTATGCGCACACAGCCTACAGAAAATTAGAGGGAACATTGGTGCAAGGATGAGGGTTTTGGATTTGTTAGGAACTGGGGAACATTCTGGGAAAAGGAGGGGCTCTTCCGAAGGGATGGGCTTCACCTTAACTGGGATGGAACCAGGCTGCTCACATTACCTTTAAAAAGGAGATAGAGCAGCTTTTGAACTAGATAATAGGGGAGAGCTGACAGTCGCCCAAGAGCACATGGTTTGGAACAATGTATCCTTGAAGGATATTACCAAAAGAATGAAGTTAGGGCATATCAGCAGAGAGATTCCAATAAAGACAAAAGTAGGCCAAATACTCTTGAGTACGGTGCAGACAGAGCTTAAAGATTCCAAATTACCCCTGCCTACCGATAGCCAGATTAATATGAATAAAATATAGTCTCTAAAATGCTTGTATTCAAATGCTAGAAGTCTAAAAAACAAGATTGGAGAGTTAGAATATATAACACTAAATGAGAGGTTAGATATGATTGGAATATCAGAGACATGGTGGAAGGAGGACAACCAGTGGGACACTGTGATACCTGGGTACAAACTATATCATAATGACAGAGCTGATCAAATTGGTGGAGGAGTTGCGCTCTATGTTAGAGAGGGCATTGAGTCACAAGGGATTAAAGTTTTGCAGGAAACACAATTTGCTGTGGAATCTCTATGGATTGAAATTCCATGTAAAACGGGGAAGGCGATGGCAGTGGGGGGTGTACTATCGACCGCCTGGGCAGAATGAACAAATGGATGAGGAAATGCTCAAAGAAATCTGGGAAGCTAACAAAAGTTACAGCACAGTAATAATAATGGGTGATTTCAATTACCCCGGTATCGACTGGGTCAGTGTCACGGCAGGACATGCTAGGGAGATAAAGTTTCTAGATGAAATAAATGACTGCTTCTTAGAGCAGCTAGTTCATGAACCGACCAGAGGGGAAGTCATTTTGGACCTAGTCCTTAGTGGAACACCAGATCTGGTACAAGAGATAAGGGAGTTGGGGCCACTTGGCAATAGTGATCATAGCATGATCGTGTTTGATTTAATTAATGGAAGAAGGATGGCAATGAAATCTACCTTTTAACTTTCGAAAGGGAGACTATGATCAAATGAGGAAAATAGGAAAAAACTAAAGGGAACAGTTGCAAATGTTAAAGACTTACATCAAGCTTGGGTGTTGTTTAAAAATGCTATCTTGGAATCTCAAACCAGCTGTATTCCACACTTTAAGAAAAGTGGAAGGAAGTCCAAAAAACTGCCAGCGTGGTTTAAAGGCGAGATCAGAGAAGCTGTTGTTGCCAAAAAAGCATCTTTCAGGAAATGGAAAAAAAAGCCAAATGACAAAAACTGGAAACAGCACAAGCACTGGCAAGTTAAATGCAAGGCATTGATAAGGCAGGCAAAGAGAAAATTTGAGAAGAAGCTTGCTGTGGAAGCAAAAACACATAATAAAGACTTTTTCAAGTACATTCATAGCAAAAAAAACAGTGAGAGAGTCAGTTGGACCATTAGATGACAAAGGGGTAAAAGGGGCACTAAGGGGGGACAAGGCCATAGTGGAGAGACTTAATGAATTCTTTGCTTCGGTCTTTACTGAGGAAGATGTAGGGATGTTACCCATGACTGAAGTGGTATTTAAAAGTGTTACTGCAGAAAAATTGAAAAAAATATTGATACACCGGGAAAATGTATTACAACTATTTGATAAACTGAAGAGTAGCAAATCACCTGGTATACATCTAAGGGTGTCGAAAGAACTGAAATATGAGATTGCAAACCTGCTATTAGTAATCTTTGAAGTATCATTAAAATCATCTGTAATACCTGAAGACTGGAGGATGGCCAATGTAACGCCAATTTTTAAAAAGGGTTCCAGGGGTGATCCGGGAAACTACAGACTGGTGAGCCTGATGTCAGTATCGGGAAAAATGGTAGAAACCATCATAAAGAACAAAATTACTGAACATGTAGATAGTCATGGCTTAATGGGAGAAAGCCAACATGGCTTTAGACGAGGAAGATCTTGTCTTACTAATCTGTTATGTTTTTTTGAAGGTGTGAATAAACAGGTAGACAAAGGTGAGTCAGTTGATATAGTGTATCTGGACTTTCAGAAAGCCTTTGACAAGGTTTTTCATCAGAGACTTTTGGCAAAACTAAAGAGTCATGGGATAGGAGGCAGTGTACTATTGTGGAAACTGGTTAAAAGATAGAAAGCAGAGGGTAGGGCTAAATGGCCAATTTTCCCAATGGAGGAAGGTGAATCGTGGATTACCCAGGGATCTGTGCTGGGTCCGCTGCTTTTTAACATATTCATAGATGAACTGGAAATGGGAATAGCGAGTGAGGTGATCAAATTTGCAGATGATACAAAACTATTTAAAGTTGTTAAAACCCAAGAGGATTGTGGAAAATTGCAAGAGGATCTTGATAAACTGGAAGACTGAGCATTCAAATGGCAGATGAACTTTAATATGGACAAGTGCAAAGTTATGCATCTAGGAAAGAACAACCCAAACTATGGTTACATGATGCAAGGTTCCACATTAGGAACCACCACCCAAGAAAAAGATTTAGATGTCATCATGGATAACATGTTAAAACCTTCCGCCCAGAGTGCATCGGCGGCCAAGAGAGCAAATAGAATGCTAGGTATCATAAGGAAAGGAATGGAAAATAAAACAAAGGATATTATAATGCCTCTGTATCGTTCCATGGTGCGACAGCACCTTGAATATTGTGTGCAATTCTGGTTGCCGTATCTTAAAAAGGATATAGCATTATTAGAAAAGGTACAGAGAAGAGCCATCAAAATGGTAAAGGGGATGGAAGGATACCCCTATGAAGACAGGCTAAAAAGATTAGGACGCTAACCTGGAAAAGAGACGGCTGAGGGGAGATATGATCGAAGTCTATAAATTAATAAACGGAGTGGAACGGGTAAACGTAGATCGATTGTTTATGCTATCAGAATATAGAAAGACTAGGGGACATGCAATGAAGCTACAGGGTAAGCTATTTAAGACTAATAAGAGAAAATATTTTTTCACTCAACATGTAATCAAACTCTGGAATTTGTTACCGGAGGATGTAGTAAAAGCTGTTAGTGTAGCTGGGTTTAAAAAAAGTTTGGCAAGTTCCTGAAGGAAAGGTCCATAAACCATTATTAAAAGGGACCCGGGATATCAGTGCTTGACCCAGTACAAGCATTGTGGAACCTGTGTCTTTTGGGGAAACTTCTAGGTACTTATGACCTAGATTGGCCACTGCTGGAAACCGGATACTGGGCTTGATGGACCTTGGTCTGACCCAGTATGGCATATCTTATGTTCTTATGTTCACCTCTTCGTCCAAGCATATGGTATAGCCCCCACCCACTGAGTTGCAGCTTCAAAAGAAGCTTTGTCCTTTGTTTTCTAGTTTGTCTTCATGATTGTTTTCTTTCCTTTTCGATCCTGTTAATACAAGGAGTTCCTTTCCTTTTTCCTACATGCGAGTTGTATTTGTTTTTATTGTAAATCGCTCTGTCTGCTTAGCAAAGGATTGGATATCAATTCTAAATAAACCATAACCATAACCATTGTTCTATTGAATGTAGCAGTCAGCGGGGCTGATGAGTTTGGCGGGTGCTGCTTATTGCATAAGCCCCACTGAATAATGGGCCCTAAAATTAGAAGGGAGGCATATTCCAAAGGCTTAATGCGGTTAACAGACCTGCTAACGCCGTTAATCCCGGTGAGTGGGATAATCAGCGGCACATCGTTGTTTCATAGTCCCACCATATGCCCCGATGGTAACTGGCTAACATAAAAGTCTCACCTACCATTAGCTGGTTTAGCTGACCGGGCAGCAGCTGAATAACATCGCTGCCTGGTTAACTAAAACGCTACCTGGGCATACCGGATATTCAATGTCGGTGGCCAGATATGACCCTGGCATTCAATCTCAGAGTCCAATTTAAAAACAGCGACAGCCAGCCATTTTACAGTTGTTGAATATCGGCCCCAAATTTTTTAAAATGTTTGTTTGTTTGCAATTTGATTTTGTTTATTGTGGATGGCACAGGCATTGGAATGGGGGGGGGGGCCCACACAGGCCCTGGCCCCACAAAAATTTTGCCTGCCAACAGAAGGACGCCACTATTGCAGCAGACTCCTGTCTGCCCGTGGGAGAGCGGATCCCCGCGGGCAGGGGTGGAAGGCCACCGCGATTGCGGCAAAGACTCTTCCTATCTGCCTGCAGTAGATCCGATCCCCGTGGGCAGACAGAATTTTTGCCAGAATCACGGCAGCCTTCCCCTGCCTGGGGGGATCCGATCTCCTGTGGGCAGATAGGAGTCTGCCGCGATCACAGCCATTCCCTTCTCTTCTGCCCATGGGAGATGGTATCCCCATGGGCAGAATAGGAGAGGTAGGCCATGGGGGTCTAGGGATGAAGTTAGGGTGAGGCTTGGGGTGAAATCCAGGCAGAGCTTGTCCCCCCTCCCAATCAGAGAGGCATTCCGCAGCGCCTTGTAGATGGCATCTGTCTGTAAGTGATTTTGTTGTTCTACTGTAGATGTTATTAGTGACATTTTAGTTTATCGTATTGTAAACGGCTTTGTTTTTTTCCATAAAGGTAAAAATTATGAAACTCAAAGAAACAGAGAAAACCTGGCCTTCTCCAGGACTCCCCTTTTTGGAGATGGGCTAATTCTCTAAATTAAGGGCCAGCAGGGCACATTCACACTCACGCTGTTATCTTCTGAGAGTCGCTTCACGTCCCTGTACTCAAACACAGACTGTAGCAAGGAACCTCTTCTGTGACCTGCACAGTACAAAGTGGTTCTTAGAAATTCTGAATGAATAAAAGGAACGTTTGGCAGTTTATTGATTTCAGACTTTCACCCTCATGTGCCTTGCACCAGAGCAGACTGAAGGGGCTCAGAAGCAGAGTTGGTGGCCTATGCCTAGTGCTTGTAGCAATATCATCATTTCCTAATACTGAAGGCATACAACACATGCCACACTCAGTGACAGCTGCAATGTAATAGAGCACGTAACAAGTGATTCAGTAATTGCCCCCACAGTCAGCACTTGAGCCGTGACTGAAACCAAAAGTTCCAGATCCCTTACCTTGAATTCCAACCTTGAGACTTCCAAGACCTCTTCACAAGAAGGGATGCAATTACTGATAACAACAGAAGCATCATGTTTTGGAGAGAAGCATTCATAAGATGCATGCACAGGGCAGAGATGGGACAATAATATGCCACTGAAGAGCTGGTCCAGAGCTTTCTCACACCTCCTCCTGATGCACGGTGGCATCCTCGGTACTGCTTTCAAACAAAAAGGGCTGCAAACCCCACAAAACATTGGGATGTACATTCGGTTAGATGTCTGCTATCGGGAATGGAGCGCTGGGCAGCTCTTAGAGGGACTGTAGAACAGGAGGAGTGGGGCCTGGAAGACTGTAGAACAGGAGGAGTGGGGCCTGGAAGACTGTAGAACAGGAGGAGCAAGGCCTGGAGGATTGTAGAACAGGAAGAGCAGGGCCTGGAGGACTGTAGAACAGGAGCAGACCTCATCTTCTGTGAATGGTGTGGTATCTACTTCATTCCCATTTTTATATTTGGGAGTCACAGCTGGTCCATCTCCAGGATTTTCCTTAGTAAAAACAGAGCAGAAGTATTTGTTTAGCAATTTTGCTTTTTCTATGTCACTTTCCACGAGTCCTTTCCCAGCACTTCTGAGTCCTGCAATTCCAACTCTGATCTTCTTCCTTTCCCGAATATACCTGAAGAAAGTTTTGTCGCCACCCTTAACATCTTTAGCCATCTTTTCCTCAGCCTTTGATTTTGCTATCCTTATTTCTCTTTTTGATTCTTTGAATTTGATCCTGTATTCATTTCTGTGTTCCTCTGTTTGCATGCTTTTGAATTTTGCGAAAGCTGTGTTTTTTGCCTTTATATGAGCAGCCACTTCTTTGGAAAGCCAAATAGGTTTCCTTCTCCTCTTGTTTTTATTTACTTTTTTTTACGTATTTATCTGTTGCCCCTTTTATTGTCACCTTTAGTTTATCCCATTGCAATTCCACTTCCCTTATCTCCTTCCACCCTGTCATCTCCTCCTTTAGGTACTCGGCCATTTTTTTGAAGAGCCGCCTAAAACACATTTGAGGGATTCCTCTGTCCTGTTCTGCCTACACATTCTGCTCATATGGCTTTGTTCAGAGCACTGATAACTTTCCTGCAAAGTCTGTGCAAGACCTCAGCTCTCTGGGACAACACAGAGGACTCACCCCTAGGGACAAAGCTGCAGAGGCCACACAAGGCCCACAGGAAAGATTCACTTGGTCCCCGCCTGCATCGGAATTGCGTGATGATACATCTCTTCTGAATCTGCTGGGTTATAGGGCAATGAATTTCTTTATCTTTATTTTTACATTTGATTGACCGCCCAGGCCGAAACATCTTTTCAAACCAGTCCTTGAGGTCTACCTCAACCAATCAGTTGTTTTTTTTTGGCTTATCACAGTCCATATGCATGAGGCATAATTTATACATGTCAGAGATGCACGTCATACAGATATATTCCAGCTGTGCCCTTAGAACTAATTTAGAAATCAATAATTTTAAGTGACCACTTGGCTCCAGGCTGGTTTTTCTCCAGTTTATATTTCAAAGTATTGAGTTCTGAGCAAGTAGGACTGACTGTCTTCATTCATATCATCTAGGACCAAGCTGGTATAAAGTAGAGATGACATATGCGTCCATGTGCCTTCCCCGCCTAGGTGTGTTATAATAAAACTGTCCTCACTGGGGGCCATAAGACTCCACATGAGCTTTTACCCATGGGGTTTGCAACAATAAGGAAAGCAAAACTACGTGGGTGCTTTTGATTACTGCCCAAAGAAGAATTATCTGTAGAGATTTACACCTGCTTTGCTGTGAGTAATTTTTCATAAGCAAACAATGTATCTAATTTTGTATAACAAAAGTGTATGAGTTGTTCCATTCTCCTCCTGCTCAGTCCCCAGAAATGCTTCAGCAATATGTAGCTAAAAATCTGTGCGTTGCAGAAAAACTGCATCTACTTTTACCCGCTGACAGGGAGCACTGTAATCAAAGAGCTCACTTGCATGGGTAAAAACAGTTTTTTTTGCAGAAATGCCCCAATTATTACCCTTCTAGGGAGGATTATTTTCTCATGTGAAGCACGTGGCATTAGGTCATAATAAATTTCATCTGCAATTTAGATGCCCATTTGCCCAGTTTCAGAAGGGTCTCCTGCTATTTCTTTAAAATCTGCTTGTGTTTTAACTATTTTGAATTATTTTGTCTCCTTTGCAAAATGTGTTCATCTCGCTCACTGTTCCTTTTACCAGATCATTAATGAATCAGTTGAACAGCACTAGATCCCTGGGTACTCCACTATTCATCTCTCTCCCCACTGGAAAAACTGATCTTGCTTCTCAAGGCTGGGTAATGCTTAGTGTTGCAGGAAAGAGCTTCCTGAAACTGGGGTGTGTGGGGGAGGTGAGTGTTCTCAGCTTTTGGGGTGTCCGCTTTAAGTGCTATTGGAAGGATTTGGAAGACCTGGATCTTGTCCCAGCACAGCTACTGGCTTTAAAAGATAGTCATCAGTTATCTAGCTGGTCTGTACCTCATCTGTCTAGAAAAAGCTGTCCTCACTTGACAGCTTCTATCCATCCATGTTTACACAGGCAAACACCTTACAGTTTGGAAACTCCTAGGTTTGAATCTCAGTCCTGGCACAGACTCTGCTCCGAGAAGACTGAGGAAGGAATGATCTCGACGATCTCTCTGCACAATGTTTGAAAACGTCAATGAACTGCATTCGCTGCAGTGGGTCCTGTTTCACCGCGCTTTTAGTGACAGTACCTGCTCCTCGCGACTAAAACTGTGATATTTCAGCCCTCCCCCTACCAGCAGCAGCATGGGAACATTGGTCTCCCGGGGAACGTATCTAAAAGGAAATGAAACACGGGGCTTTGGAGAATCTGAACCCAGCCCAAAGGAAGGATGACAGGAAAATGCCTCAACCCCAGCACAGCTCCCCATTCCCCAGCTTCCTGCAGAACTATCTTAACAGCATGGTACGAATGTCTGGAGGCCGCTTCTTCCAGGAGTGAACACTCATTGTAAGATCTCTCCTGTTCTCATGCCGACGGCATTATCCTTTTCTCCTATCCTCCCGCACCCTCCGATATGCACTTCCTTATCCAAATATATCAATATCCACACCCACACAGAAAGCACATCACTATGGACACATATACACACATCCGTCTATACACCACTGCCAAGAGTCCATACCATGTAAAATCCCTGTGTTAAGGGAACATGCACAGTGAGGGGGAGGGTCCTTGTACCTCCAGCATATTGCACCACACCACACCACACAATATAACTGCGTGCTAACACTACATGCCACTAGGGCAAGATTAAGACAGACAAACTAGGCACATACCTGGGACCCAAGTATTTTGGGTAGGAGGGCCAGCAGTTATATTTTAATCTGCCCCTGCCCAGGCTTGGCAAAGGAAACAGATGATGTCATCCATAGTGGCTACTGTATCGGCCCATGTAGGACAAGAGGCACTGTGATTAGTTACCTATGTCATCAATTGGCACCATGCACTGGCACCTGTAGGGTCATTAAGCCAATGTCCAAGGAGAGGTGATGTTATTAGCAGCTGGCATGTATTGCCCTTCCTCCTCCCAGTTTCTTCAGGGCCCAGAGTCGTAACCCCCAAACTAAACTCAGCATCCAAAAGCTCACAAAGCAGTAGACAAAGATGTTCCGGGAGTTTCAGAGATGGGGAGAATTCTTCTGGATGTCTGGGGTGTTTGTGTTTGTGGGGTTTTAAAAATACATTTATATTGTGTATGCAGAGTGAGAGGGATCCAACATGCTTTTTGACTAGGACTCCAAGAGTTAATCCTGCTCTGAATGCCATGAAATGAGAAGCAGGAGCCAATACATCTAGCAGATCACATGATCCCATGTTGACAGGGCATACCACTGGAGGTGGACAAGAGTCTTCCTTCAGCACATCACACATCATTGCCACATTAACCGCCCATGCCACAGGAAGGAGAATGGAAATCTCTCTCTCCAGCATACCACATCACATCCAACAACACCATGCTACAACATATGGTACAAGAGAGGGGCTAGGTGTCTTTAGCGCCAGCACACCACGCTGCCAAGGCCATGTGCCAGTCTGAGGGAGCTGTGTTGCAGCATAAATTGGCAAATGTAACAAAGGCCTGATTCATTTGCATAGGTTTCATGCATACAGAACGAGATGCGAACATGTCTCATCCCCAAATCAACAGTAAGAATGGACTGTACTGACCCAAAACTGATGTCTATGTCCTCAGCAAGCTCCCTGATAGCTAGTCAATCGATGATTTGAGCATATTACAGCATGCATGGCTTCATCTTTGTCTTCCTTCCTGCTCGTGGATGGCCCTCCAGAACGTTTGTTACTGTCAACACTCTGGCGGCCATCTTCGAAATGTTTTTACCAGTCATAAACTTTAGCACGACTCATGCATTTATCATCATACACTTGCTGTAACTTGTCAGAAGTCTCTCTACGAATCTCCAAGTTTCTGGCAGAATTTAATGCAAATTTGCTGTTCAATTTTTTTCACTCAACATAAATCTGACGAAGTGCTTTTACACGATACCAAACATCACGTGATTACAAAAAGTACAGGTGTGCTCCAGCCTCGCCACACTGCACACGCAGAGCACATAATTTGGTCACTGCATCGTTAATAGCATCGTGGTGCAACATATTGTTATATAGCTACACAACAAATCTCAATACCTTGTATTTCCATCTCTTGTGTGAATGAAAGGTGCAGTGTAACACTCCTGGTGACATTATAAATATAGCCAGCTCTCCTACTGATCTGGAAGCTGGATAGAGCTTGGGAAGTTGGGAATCTCGCTCTGACTGAAGAGACATTATTAAAACCTGGCCCTAGAAGTTGCAGACTGGTGAAAGGGTGATTTTTCTAAAGCATGATTCTGTCACTCACTGACCAGTCATAGAGTTAATAAATCCCCCTGTAGTCCTACCTATTCATTTTCCTTTTTTCGCAAGCAGCCGCTGTCCTCCCCTCTTCTGTTCCCCTCCCCCAAACACTTTCCTTTCATTACTCTTCATGTCTCATCATCTCTTTGTCTTCTGTTTCCCAGCTAATGTTTCCTTTGCTTAGTTCAGCGTGGAACCAACTGCACGAGTACCATATACAAACTAATTCAGTGTGTCAGAAAGAAGAGGAAAGGAGAGAGGGGGAGACAGGGGAGGGAGAAGAGAAGGAGGGGAGAGCAGCAAGGGAGAAGGGACATGAGAAGCGATGAAGAGCAAGAGAGAATGAGACTGGATGTTGAGGAAGGAAGGCAGGCAATAAGAAGAGCAAGAGAGGAGGGGTGAATAAAACAAGACAGGGCAGAAGAGAGCAGACAGGAGTTAAAACAGGTTTGTCCGTGCTGTGTGCAACATCTTTACTGTGCTCCACAGCGCCTCCCAAAGAGTGAGCAGCTCACAGGGCCTGCTAAACAGCACTGGCACTTCTCACCCATGAAGCCAGGGGTCTAGAATATGGAAGGGTTTAGAGACTGCCCCAGCCTAAACACAAGTCATAAACACTTTGGCCATCAAACATCAAGCAGAAAGATGATATGAAAGTCCAGGCAACTTGTCTAACCTAAGTACTAGGTAACAGCAGCATAGTTACTGACCTCAGAAGCAGGACAGCGACGGAGGCACTGTCCTTCCAGAACCAGCTGTAATGGACATATTAGTCTTACAGTCTTTCCTCCTCCTTTACAATACTTCCCACTCGATAGTGTGAAATTCTGCCCAGACCCAGCTGCTCTACCCCTGTTTGCATGACTAATCTCCCGGGGATTTTGTTGGTGCCAAGTCCAATCTATGTTCCTCCTGGACATTTATACCCCTTATCCCCAGCCTCTTTCCAGCAACTGAACACAGCTCCATTTAACCTGGTTCTGCCTCTAAAGTAAAAATCAACCATCTTAGGCTAACGAAAACATTAAACTTTTTTTTTTTTTTTTTGCAAGAAGAAAATTAATTCTATAAATAGTGGCCATAAAGCTCGTGGACCCAGTCATCAGGAATACACAGCACAGAATGTTCAATTTACTTTGCTTTTATGTGCTGTAATTGTTTGGTTACGAAAAACCTTTTAGTCCATAGCTGTTAAGTTCTATGTCGTTTTTGAGAGAAGATTAATACAAAGTGTAATACACAGGAAGAAAGAGAAGAGGGAGATGGAAAGATTTAATAAAGGATAGTAATACAGGGCTCTCTCTAATCCCTATCTAGCTGTACGTACATTCGTGCAAGCAGGCACACAAACACACACGCTTATTTATACTGTACATACAATAGAAAATGAGGAAAGCAGAAGCCAGGGAATCTGCCTAAGGAATAGCATGGATCTGTCCAGATCATTCTCACAATCTATTGAACAGCTCATACTAAAGAATAGAGCAGTACAACATGAAATGCTGCAAAATCTGCATTTATTTACTTGGATTCAGCTCATACCTTTTCAATCAGTAGCTCAAAGCAAGTTACACTCAGATGCAGTAGGTATTTCCCTCCCCCCAGAGGGGTTATGATCTAAATTGGTACCTAAGGCAATGGAAGGTTAAGTAAATTGCCCAAGGTCACAGGAAAACGAGTGGGATTTGAGCCCTGACTTTCCTGGTTCTAAGCCCTCTCCTCTAACCACTAGGTGCCTTTGTAACAGTATTTGAAGGGCAGTTTGCAAGGACCTTTAGTTGCAATGTGGAAGAACACGCGGGGGGCATATTCTAAATGTTTTAGCCAGTTAGGAGATGTGTTAACTGGCTAAAATGTGGTCAGCCCAATATTCAATGGCACTAACTGGTTATATTCCTGTAGACCATGGAAAAATGCCCAGTCAAAGCCGAGGCCATCTGTAGGCAGATCAGGGACAGTGACAGCTGCTAGCCAGTTAGTAACAATATTCAGCCACTAACCGGCTAGCTTAATGAATTAAAGCTAGGACAGGTGACTGGATGTTCTAACTTGAACTGGTTAGAGCTATCCTGCAAATGGCTGAATGGACAGCATCGCTGATGTCCAGGGAGCCCAGATATTCAGCAGTGGAAATGGGATGTTCTGCCGCTGAATATCCAATTTTTATTAAAGCGACGGCACTTTAACTAGCCTATCTGCCATCAATGAATATGTTCCTCACAGTCTTTTAGCAACATCAAGGGTACATCATTTTTAGATATCCAACTAGCATGAGTTAAGCACTCTGAAGATCGCCCTCCATGTGGCTATAGTCTGAATCCAAAGCCTCTAGCCCCATTAGACACACTACATAGGGTAGGCAGCGATGCATGAATTCCTGCTTCACAGCACTGGTAGGCACGGTCTATGCAGTGGGTATCTTTCTGCAAGGGCAGATCTGCAGTGGCAAGCAGTGGGGATATGCAATCATTCCATTTAGCTTCTAAGATGAAATTCCCTTCTAAAATCCCATTTTTATTTCTTTTTCTTGAACTAGCATGCACTAATTCTGATTAGCATGTGCTATTTGGAAATAGTGCATGCTATTTAAAAAATGAAGGGGTCCTTATGTTAAAACGTACTAAGCAGTTAATGTGCATTTTTATGTGCGGTAGTTGTGTGCAAGAGCTCATAGTAACTGTTACCACAAGACCATGACAGTTAGTATGCGCTGATTTGTGTGCTAAAGGCCAATTGAGAATCGGGGTGGTGAATGGTTGGGTTAGGAGTGGAGAGTGGGCATGCAGAGAACATTGCAGTTAGTGAGGGGGGGCCACATATCGAGCACTAACTGTCAATATTGCAATTAGAGCATAAATAAGCACCCAAACCACACCTCAGACCTACACCTATATACTTGCTGTAAATGTGCCATGTGGTAGGATTAATACCTGCACTTTTAACTACTGAGAATATGCTGGCCACACCCCTGACAATTACTGTGGAAGCTTTGCATTTGATACATGCTAATTTTAACACTAAGAACATAAGAGATGCCATACTGGGTCAGACCAAGGTCCATCAAGCCCAGTATCCTGTTTCCAACAGTGGCCAATCTAGGTCATAAGTTCCTAGCAGTTTCCACAAAAGACACAGTTTCCACAATGTTTGTATTGGGTCAAGCAGTGATATTCTGGATCCCTTTAAAATAAATAATGGTTTATGGACCTTTCCTCCAGGAACCTGTCCAAACCTTTTTTAAACCCAGCTATACTAACAGCCTTTACTACATCCTCCGGTAACAAATTCCAGAGTTTGATTACACGTTGAGTGAAAAGATATTTTCTCTTATTAGTCTTAAATAGGTTACCCTGTAGCTTCACTGCATGTCCCCTAGACTTTCTATTTTTTGATGGAGTAAACAACTGATCTACGTTTACCCGTTCCACTCCGTTCATTAATTTATAGACCTCTATCATATCTCCCCTCGGCCGTCTCTTTTCCAGGTTGAGGTGCATTAAGTGCAAAAAAGTAATGCAATTTAGTAAAAGAACCTCTAAATGAAAAAAAATAATGTAATGACTTATATTCTGCCTTTGACCAAAAACAAAGTGAATTGAGAACATTCTAATTAAATACTATTACATAAAAATGCAATGTGTGCCTTTGATTCAAAATTAAATAAAATAGATAAAAACTCTAAAACCACGTACCAGATACGATCAAAAAGAATCGAGACTTGTACAATAGCACAAGAAGCATAACACTGACAGTTACTGTACTCAGTCTCCTTCAAAGTAGTCCCCTCCCAATAAAACAAACTTCCTCCAGGGTTCCTGCCACTGCTGGAAACAATTTTGAAATGCCTCTTGTTATGCTGTGAAGCTGCTGTGTTGAATTTTGCTTAATGGTCTCAAAGTCATTGAATCTCCTTCCTTTCTGTGGTACTTTCAGTTTTGGAAACAAGAAAATGTCACAGGGTGCGAGGTCAGGTGAGTACGGAGGCTGACAGACTTGTTCAATTTGGTGTTTGGCCAAGAACTGCTGGACAAGATCTGATGCTTGAGCTGGGGCATTATCGTGATGAAGCAACCATTCACCATTCCTGTGCAACTCTGGCCTCTTATGACAATCTGCATCTCTCAAAACAAGTCAGAGCTTGGACGTAGTACTCCTTATCAATGGTCTGGCCTTTTGGAGCATACTCATGATGAACAATATCCTGGTAAATAAAGAAAACTGTGAGCATGACCTTGACAGTTCTCCTCACCTGACAGGCTTCCTCAGGTCTGGGAGAGTTTAGAGTCTTCCATTACGTAGATTTAGCCTTAGTTTCTGTGTCATAACCATAAACCCATGATTCATCACCAGTAATAATCATTTTGATGAAATCTAAGTAATTTTCAACGCATTCCAACAACTCCCTGGGTGCAGTCAATCGTCTTTTGGGTCAGGGGACAGGAGTTCTGGCATGAATTTTGCAGACACACATCTCATCCTCAAATGAACAGTAAGAATGGACTGTACCAACCCAAAACTGATGTCCATCCCTGATAGTCAATCGATGATTTGAGCATATTACAGCATGCATTGCTTCAACTTTGCCTTCATTCCTGCTCGTGGATGGCCTTCCAAAATGTTCATCACCGTCATCCCTCTTGGAAACATTTGTACTAGTCATAAACTCGAGCACGACTCATCCATTCAACACCATACACTTGCTGTAACTTGTCATAAGTCTCTGCATGAATCTCCAAGTTTCTGGCAGAATTTAACGCAAATTCGCAGTTTAATTTTTTCACTCATTGTAAATCTGATGAACTGCTTTTACATGATACCAAACACCACGTGATTAAAAAAAGTACAGGTGTGCTGCAGCCACACTACACTCTGCACATGCAGAGCACCTAACTAGGTCACTGCATCATTAATAGCATCATGGTGCAAAGTATTGTTATATAACTACACAACAAGTCTCAATACGTTTTCATCACACCTCGTAAAACTCCAACGATCCAATCACATTACTCGGTAACTAGTAACTACCTAACTCCTTTCAGTGAAAGGACTCGGACACAAACATTACCATTAACACACACTGGGCAGCAGCGGCACACATTGGGTAGCAGTAGCCCATTCTGGGGTAGTTATATACTTTTTTCACAGTAAAAGGGTTTTTATAAAATTATCCCAGGATTTACACATGTAAAAGAACATGTGGTGACAAGATGCCACGTATGTTTACACAACGCAGGTACAGGCGAAGTCTGAGATGCGGTTCGCATGGAGCATGGGAGAACTTATTATTTATGTGTGTATTATATAAAATACATGTTGGCATTTAAACGTGCTCCTTAGCGGGCATCAATATTTGCCTAGGTGCTTATGCATCTTTACGAAATAGTCACCTTCCTGACCTCCAAACCTTGGTGACCTGTTATCCCATTACCCTCTTGGTGCCTTGCTGTCAAACAATGATGGAGCTGCCATACAATTTTTGACCTGTAGATCACACACACACAGTACTTGTCAGATCTACAGATGTACAGCTGTAACTTAGGAACACTATTTAATGAACATACTGTTGCCAATGTTTCCCTTATTTGTTAATCTTTGCATGGCTCTAATCTTGCAGTATCTCATAGATTTTTTTTGTCTATGTAAGGAAGAACCACATAACTGTTAGAGCAGGAGGTTAAGAACCAGGGAAACTAGGGATCAAATCCCACCGACACTCCTTGTGACCTGGATTGGCCACTGTTGGAAATAGAATATGGGGCTTGATGGACCTATGGCATAATCCCATATTGTAATGCACATCAGTCCTCTTATTGCTCTGCTCTTGCCACAGCCAAGCAGGTCTTATTTACTCAGGACATTATCTCTTCCTCCAACCAATCAAAGCAGCTTTTCTTTATGGTTTTCTGTCTACTTTGCACCTCTTTGGCTCAGCTCCATTCTATTTCTCTATCTGCTAATCATCTTGCCCATTTTTTTCACTAGCAAAATTGATAATGTTCGCTCTCGCTTTCCTGCTTGCTCTCTTCCTTCCAAATCCCTCCTCTCGTCCCCTCCCTCGCTCCCATCTCTTGTTCCCATTCACAGATGGCATTCTTTTAATATCCCTTCTCTCGCCTGCCTCTCTGAGGTGATCAGCTCTATGCGTAAAACCACCTGGGACTTCCTTCCGATTCCCTCTCTCTTCTTCCTCATGCTCTATGTTCCATAACAGCAGCCTCACAGGAACTGGCCTTGCTCCTTGGAAGTCTGCCCAGGCCCATCGCCTTATTAAAAAAAAAACTGTTACCCTTCTGTTCCCTCTAATTATAGGCCTGTATGCAACCTCCCATTACCATCTAAGGTCCTTGAGAAACTGTATTTTATCCAGTTCACTGATCATCTGGAAAAGACTGGCACCCTTCATCTCTGTCAGTCTGGCTTTCACCCTGGGCATAGCACGGAGACTACCCTTATCTCCATTCATAGTGAAGTGCACCAGTCCTTCAACCATGGTGATGTCTATCTTCTTGTTTCTCTTGATCTTTCCTCTGCTTTTGATGTGGTTGACCATGACTTCTTTCTTCCTTGCCTTCATGACATTGGAATAAGAGGGACTGTGCTCAAATGGTTTCATTTATTTCAGATTACTTTCAACTCTTCTACTCCCTTCCCTTATTCTTTGGTATCTGGGGTTCCACAGGGTTCTGTCCTTGCTCCGCTTCTCTTCAGTATTTTTCTCGCTCCCTTGACATATCTGGTTCAGTGCTTTGGTGTCTCTGCCTATTACTATGCAGACGACATCCTGCTCATGTAAAACACTCATCCCTCTGCTCCCGCTCTCTCTCCCCTGAATGAATGCTTATCTGCTGTGGCATCTTGGCTGAACGACAATCATCTATTACTTAACTTGCAAAAAAACCCCTACAAATTGGTTAACCACTTCCACTGGCTCTCCTTCTGTTGCCCCGCTACTTTCAATCTCACCTGTTACCCTGGTTCTGACTCTTATCTTGTGGTTACTCTGGATTCTTATCTTTTCATGACCCCATCAGTGCAATCATTAGATGTTCATATTTCTTTCTCTGTCAAATTAGATCCATTCATTCTTTTTTGTCCCCATCATCACTTGCCACACTCCTTTTGAGTTGTCATTAATTGTCTCAATTACTGTGATGCCATTTACGCTGGTCTTTCTAAATATGAAATGAAAAGATTGCAAATTGTTCAGAATTCAGTCGTTCGGATGCTCCCTCATGCCTCAAAATTTGATATCACTTCCCTTCTAATGAATCACCACTTGTTTCCAGCCAATTCTGAATTTTGATTCTGGTCCAAAAGACTCTTCGCTCTAGTTCTTCCTCCTATCTTGCCTCACACATCTTTCTTCACACTCCTCATTGGTTTCTTCAGTCACTTCACAATTGTCTGCATTTGCAGTCTGCTTCTCAGACTCGACTCAAATCTACTAGACATTCGGTTTTCTTTTTCCTTGCTCCTAAACTCTGGAACAATCTCTCCCTGACCTCTACCTGGCACTCTCCTTTTCCCGATTTAAGTCAACCCTTAAGACCCATCTGATCCACAGCACTTTCTCCACATAGTCAGACATTGCAATTGCCTGAAAACATTCCTTTCTGTCTATCCCCTCTGCTCTTTGTGTGACTGGCTTTACTATATTAATGGATTTTCTTTCTGTGATTTCTTTTCTTCTTGTATATGGTTTTATTTTAAACAGCCACACTGTATCAATTTGGTGGTATATAAAATTTTAACTAAACTAAACTAAGTCACGCAACCTTCATTGCCTTTGGGGACAGAAAAATATTTTACTGTATCTGATTATAAATGGCCTTGAGCTATATCATTGAAAAGGTGTGAGGTAAATCCAAATAATTAATTGATAATAGCATAATATCAAATAGCCAGAGAAACATGGCATCTTGCAAGCTAATTACTGGATATGTACGATTCATTCACAGCATGTTTCTTG